>VZRS01015100.1:194502-233042 GCA_013398055.1 Ifrita kowaldi
ACAGAAAATTCAACCCCCAAGAGCTTATTCTCTCACTAGAGAAAAAAAAAATACGATTCTTTTTTTTATACTTCAAATATACAAAGAAAAACTAAAATGTGCTTCAAAGCCATTCATGAATGGGAAAACAAATCAATGCAGAGGATTAGATAATTCATTTAGAAATGATCTGGTGGTGCCTGAAGAGCCTTTACAACCTCAGATAAGGAACAGTCTGGTTTCTTGGCAAACAGGAGACTTTGTCACTTCACTATGAACTCATATTCCTCTGTTATACATATGTTATGTCACATCCAGTGGAAACTATTTGCAGAGTCTTGGAACTTATCTCATCAAGCCTGAAAATTCAACAGCATATTAATTTCCCTGTAGGATATTAATTTGGTTTTAGATTCCTCATGAATGTTGACAACTACATTTACTCTCTAGGCCAACCCAGCTGAATTTACTGATTTAATTTGGGTCTCTAGAGTGGGAATGGAATGTTTTTTACAATAATGAGCCAAGATATGAGAGCAAACTCACAACAAAGGGTTAGGTTTTCTTAAAGATATGTCTGAAATCAATTGAAATTTTACCATTTCTGTTTATAACCCAAGATGAAAACAGAAGAGGTATTTGTATAATTTTTTCTAAAGGATTCCATCCCAAACAGAAATACCATATTTCTGCCAGAGAATGTGATAAGCAATAGTCAGCTCACACTAAAAAGCCTGAAGAGTGCAAAAGGTCAGTACGGCCTCTCTTCCACCAAAGTTCATTTGCACATTCTCTTGCTCTTAGAGACCCAGAATTATGTGCACCTGTTAAACTCTCTCTAAACTATCTATATATATTTGTAAAATACGAGATGGACTCCTTGCTAGCATCACCATGACTAATCAGTATCGTTTCCAGTTGAGATGCCCACCAGGAGAAGCCCTGGCTGGGAATGCAGTTGGTGAAATGCCGTGCAGAAGAGCCTCACCTTGGTGCCCCATCACTCTGAAGGTTTTGCCTTGCATTTGCCCTGCAATCCCTAAAAAACGTGAAACCTGATGAAGACACTGACTGCAGCTACAGGTGTGTTTGATAGGAAGTTAGGTGGAAGAGAGAAGTACATCTCAGGGCAGAAAACAGTTTGCCCAGGGAAACATAGCTGTGAAGACATATGGAATTAATGGAAACCCACTAATGTCTGGTGGTTAGCCTACACCATGTTTAATTCATGGATAAAGTAACCAATTAAAAATGCATGATAGACTCATGACAACCAACAGATGAATGCGTGATTATTAATGCTAAGTATGGATCAAGGGAGGGAAGTAGCTTGGATCTGAGGAGCTGGGGCACGAGATCTCCCTGTGCGAGCAGGTCCCAGGACAGTCAGATTTGCTACTGCAAGTCAGAGCAATAACGTGGGCAGGACCTAAAGACTCTCACCCCAAACGAGGATGAGAAGGACGTTCTGGAGTAGCTGCTGTGGCCAGGAGATCAAACCCCTGGAGTCACTGCAGAGACTCAAGTCACAGCAACAGTGAACTACAACAGGGCAGAGGGGCAGAGCGTGTGAGGGGCAGGAGCCAAAGGCTGCCCAGCTTGAGGTCTGGGTGTCCTGGACATCTGGGGGATGTCTTCAGCGTGAAATCCCAAAATGTCCAGAGGCCTAAAGGATACCAAGGTCTCCTTCTGGAAGCCTCCCTATCCCTGGAAGTGCTCAAGGCAAGGTTGGGCAGGGCTTTGAGCAACCTGGTCTAGTGGAAGGTGTCCCTGCCCATGGCAGGGGGGGTGGAGTGAGATCATCTTCAGGATCCTGTTCATCCCAAACCATTCTGTCATTCTGTGATTCTTCATTTCCGGGCCCCTCCTTGCATGGACCATCCTCTTCAACCGTGTTGAGCCAAGGGAGAGGAAGCAGAGGTGACACATCAGGTTCTTAGGTGCCAGTAGCTCCAGCAAAAGGATGGTTTGACGCACAAAGGTCGCGTGGGGATTTGTGCCGCACCATTTCCTTTGGCACCACGGTCCACCACAACAACCACCAGGAGCTCCGAAAATAATAATCCTTGCCATTGTCATTAATTAAACAATGACAATGACAAGGACATTATTCTTTTTTTCCAGTGGAAGCTGTGAAGACCTTTCTTGGCTGCCAAGAGAGGCACTTGCAATGCGATGCTCATGCTCAGAGTGTGTCCCTGTAGGGCAGGAAGGGCCAAGTGCCTCCGGATGAGTCATTTCCATTGGGCTCATCTCCGAAAGGTGCTCAGTGAGGATGCAGTGATTTCCAAGGGGTTTGCAATCACTCCACACCACTGAGGATCAGAAACAAGCTAATGGGAAAGATAACAGCCCCTGTAGCCTCCAAAGCTCACATTCCCCTGGGCAGATTCCAGCTTCAGACATTTATTTTGGTTTTTAAACAGAAGCAAAATCATGTAAAGCTAGAACCAGGAGACTGTTTATTAAAACCGAGCCTGGCTGCTGCTCTGAGGGTTTTCTCTGAGTGCCAGCCACATGCAGAGATGCTTTTCTTTGATGCCTGCAGCAAGTGTTTTCTCTGGGGCCTGTGCTGGGGCGGGGGACTGGGATATCTAACATCCTGGGAGACTGGAGAGCTGTGGTGGCACTCCAGGGAGAAAACTTGGCACTTGGGCAGCATTTCCAAGAATATCAACAGGCTCCAAAGGAAAGAAAGAAAACCACAACCTGCTTCCTAGAAGCGTCCTACAAAAGACAGATTCCAAGCAACCGGGATGAGGAACAAATACCTATTTAGGAGTCATTCCAGACTGGTATTTAGCTGACCTGAAACCTCTGTAGACGCACAAGCCTGACATGTTTCAGCATATTTTCCTTATTTAAGCCCATCCTCAGTAATTGGCTTTTCCAGTTGATGGTGATGAATTAAGGGAGAGCTCTTGGGTGAAATGAAATTGAAGAGGACTGAAAGCTCAAATCCAACTTAATTGTGCACCTGACATGTGAAGAGAAAACAATACCTGGCGTTCCCCAACAGAACTGGCTGCTCAGAGGAAGGATCATTAGGAGAGCAAAGCCCTTGTGATGAACATCAGTCATGTCATTTAAGGCATGTCTGGTACAGATGTTATAGAATCTACATGAAATCCGACCACAGGGAACCAAATAGAGAGGAATCATTACAGGAAGCATTCTAACCCCATGAACAGAGACAATTTGCAAGGATGGCTTTGCCCTCTGGCCACAGGGCTCACACTCACTTGTTGTAAAGGACAATGTCTGGCCTCCAGATGAGCTCTGAGGGGATTCGGATGGATGTGACATTTTCGTATTCCTGGGGGTCCCAGCGCAGCTTATAGTCGTGCCACTCCTGCCAAAAATGAGGTGGTTACAAAGTTGGGAGAGTTCAGCAGAAAAACTGAAAAGGAAATGGAAAAATACATTTTTGGGGGCACCCACCTGCTTCACCCACACATTCGTGGTCATCATTTGATTTTTCTCATCCTGAAATGCAAGATCAGATATTAGTTACAGGAGCAGATTAAGCGGCCCAAAGAACCCTCTTAATTTCTCTTAATTGTATTTCATTTATATAATTACAAATCACTGCTGCAATAAATGTAAGTTCCATCTTGGAAATAAAAAGCAGATGTTTCTGTCATTTGACATGGGACAGGGCACAGCTGTCTGACACCACTGAACAGCTGAGCCTGCACCTAAGCAATCCTGTGAGCAGATGGACTGGAATTTATTGGGATTTTCCTCAGTGCTGATGGATTCAGCCTGGGATGATGATACCAGGTAGAGGAAAAAGCTCCCCAGCCTGTCTTCGACCTGTGCACTGAAGGAAGGGAGTGATGGATACATAAACCCTTACTCACACACGTGTGGTGGGTTCCAATGCTCAGCTGCATCTGCATGGGTGTTCTCCTGTGAAACATTATTCATGGACTCAGTTCTGGAAACAAGAAGCTCAGCAGCATTTCTCCTTCTACCAAACACATGAACTTGTGGCACTATGGATTGGGTTTTCTGAATAAGCCCCAGCTGCTCCACTGACATTGAACTCTTGGGCAGCCTAGTGTATTTCCATCAATGGGTAGACTTTTTCCCAACCCTATGCACAGATAGTATGGAAAGGTAGGACTGTACATATACATTTAAATAATGTCAGGCAGATGTAATGCTGGCAGCACTGCAGTAGAGTTAATTACTGTTTGCTGCTTGCCTTTTGTGCCCTCTGTAAATAACTCAGATGAATTACGTGGGGCACAGCCTAGTGCTGGTCTGACTGAAGAGTCCCACCACAGCTCAGGGTGTATTTGTGTGGTTCTTTTTTTCTCTCTTGCCTTGGTTGGCATCAAACCCAGCTGAGTTGGCAGGGCTCATTGGACAGCAAACTGCTCATCATTAACCTTCCTCTTGCGGCAGCTCAGGATTGATTGTGAACATTAAAACCCAGGAGGTTTGGGGGGAGCTCTGCCTCCTCCTCCCTGAGCCTCCTCATTGCTGTTGTGACACCAAATGTAAAACCCGATCAGAGATTCTCTCCTCTGGGGTTAGGGACCAGAAGCACATGGAGGAAGGAGGAATACAAAAACACTCCAATGAGAAACAAAGGGAGAAAATATCCAGCTGCTTCCTTGGGTGCTGATGGGAGATGAAGGATGCCATGACCTGGACCAACCCTTGAGAACCGGCTTCTCTTACCACTTCGCAATTCAAGCACCTGAGGGTCTCCTCCACAGCACCTGCACTGGGCATCCCAGTGTAGCAGGTGCTGCCCTTTACTGGAATTTTCCTCCCTGGAACCACCCTTTGTGGAAGTTCCTGCCCATCACCACACCCGAGGCTCTGCCATCCTCCTGTCCTGAGTGAAGCACAACTGCAGTCCCATGGGATTATCTCAGAGGGGTTTGCAATGTGCTGATGACCGAGTTCCTCCTCAGCTGGCACAGCTGGATGCTCCTCACGGAGCCAACCTGGAGGACAGCACTGACTCCACATCCATGGGGGTGTTGCACTACCTGGCCCCTTCTCTCAAGGTGAACACAGCACGTGAGGTCCTGCAGACACACGGGCATAGGAGTCCAAGTACATCTCTTGGTGGCTGCTCCTGGACATGTATTTTATCCCTTCCCCCTTATTTCTGGGCTCAGAAATCCCTCAGCACTCCAGGGTGAGATAAGGACATGCAGGAATGTCGAGTTCCCCATTGATTTCTGTTCCCCTGCCCCCAGCTTTTGTCAGCAGGAGCTGGGGTTTGAATACAGCTCTGATTTCCCTTTCAGACTCCTTGTCGTTGGGAGCTGAGCATTGGGTCCAACAACTGCAGCGGGGTTTGCACCAAAACTGTCACTGTCAGGAAGGGGGAGAGGAGCTGAAGAGCCACAGTAGTGGCAGGAGTGTCACCAGTCACAGACTGGGGCAGGAGGGGTGAGAGCTCTCCTCCAGTCATGCCCACAGGTCCCGGCACAGCTCAGCCCAGGAGTTGCACTTCTAACCACTGACATGATTTTAAGAAGATTAATTTTTCTTAAGTACACCAGGAAAGCACTGCAGAGCAGGTGTATCGATCCCCCCTCTTCCACGATTCAGCAGCTGCATAATGGAAAGTCTCTCTCATGCCTCCACAGTCACTAATGTCTCATCTTTAGTCTTATCAATTATTCAGATGGGAACCATGCAACTTCAACATCAGCAACTGCAAACAGCCCTGGATCCCTCAGGCTGACGTAAGAGCGAGGAGGGGAATGGGAGACCATTTCTGTGCCGCAAAGCTGGAAGGTGATGGCTTCTGCACGAGGAGATGAGACTCTCCAGCAACTGGTGTCTTTGATTCCCCACCTCCTGAACCATCTCAGCTGTTTCCTTTTCATCTCAAAACTCTGATTTCAAAATATAAAACTGTGTGGAGAGTCATCTATTATGATTGTCCCACACCAGTAATGTCTTTAAGTTGCATTCTTCTTTCCATTATCATAGAAATCACAGAACGGTTTGTGTTGGAAGAGGCTTTAAAGCTCATCCAGTTCCAACTCCCTCCAACACCTTCCACTTAACAAGGCTGATCAAAGCCTCATCCAATCTGGCCTTGAACACTTCCAGGGCTGGGGCATTATCATCCTTTTCACTCTTCCCCATGACTACAGTAAAAAGTGGCAGGGAGTCCCCTCTTCTGAAAAATAAGGGGGTTTGATGAGATGGCCTTGAAAGGTCCCTTTGCACCCAAACTATTCTATGAAAGCCAGCCCAGTACCTACTCCAGGAATGTGCAGCTGCACGGACACACTGCCCTGGGAAGTGCCACATGCAAATAGGGACAGGAAGGAGAAAAAAGCAGGAGCAAGTTCTGCACAAGCTCTGAAGCCTGTGAGTGTGTCTGACATCTGCAGCCCTGCAGGGGCCTCCTTTGGATCCAACACCGGACCCCAATATATTACGCCAGAATAATCCCCTAAAAACCATTCCAGTGCACATCAGTCTGTGTGCAGACCACTCTGTTTTATACAGGGCATGTACAGTTTGCACACGTGTGACTTCTATCTGAGCAAACACTCAGAATTTTCTTGTTAATATCTGCCAGATTAGCTAAAAAACCCTCCAAAGTTTCATTTGCAAAAATCAGGCAATCTCTCTTCCTGAGATGTGCAAAGCACTGTCCTTATTAGCTTGTGTAAGTTAGTGTTAATGATCCTGGCTCAAATTCCAAATTAGGTATTTGATTTATTCCTTTGCCAGAATTCTCTGGCATTTATGCCAGTGGCTCCACTGCCCTGCTGTTGTCAGTCCCATGGGTTCAGATAGGGAATTTGGGATTTTGCCTGTAGTAAATGAAGAATAAAGGACCCACTTTGATGACCAGCTACTCACATGAGTCACCCTGTGTTCCACCAGGTCTGTCTGCATGATCACTCTTCAATACTGAGGGCAGAGCCTTCCCAACCCAACCCTGGATCAGCCAGTAAAGCCCACAAGCACCAGGAGCCTCTCCCTGGGCCCCAGCCTGGCTAATCTTGGCCTTTGCTGCAGAGAGGTTGCACTTACCACATCGATGAGCTGGGCGATGGACAGGCCGAAGCGGACGAGGACCACGTCCGAGATGTTGGCGACGGGCCGGGACCACTTGTTATAACCAGAGAAGAGTTTCTTCAGGAGTCGCTCCTCTGCATGGGCTCGGGTCTCCACATGGCCAAAGGCTGTGGGGAAGGAATGAAACACCTGCAGGTCCAAGAGCTGGCATAGCTGGAGCCATCTCCAGAGGGAAACTCCAGCAAACCCCAGCAACGGGCACTTGGGGACACACAGGAGGGTGATGCTACTCGGGTGATTTGCCTCCCCTCTATCCCAGCTGTTGCCAGGTATTCCTCACTCTATTCACCCACTATTACAGAGCAGGATTGGTCTGAAGAAAGTGGCAGCACCAGTTAATACCATTTAGAAAACGCTACATGAGCCATTCCCCCCTGAATTTGGTCTCATTTTTATGGCCACTTTGTGGCAAGTTTCTAGCGCTGGAGTCTGCAAGCAGGGAAGAGGGATGCTAGAAGGGCAAGCCAAAAGGGAAAGAGCAGCCTCCTGCTGGGAGATAGGGATTTTGGATCAGATTTACACATAAAAACTGGCATCAAATGCATCAGAAAAAAAAGGTAGACAGAAATTCAGCTTTTTAACCTTCTTAGTGGGCATTTCACAAAAACAATGGGTGAAGGAAGAGGATGGTGGAGAGAACAAGTTGGATAACAAGATCCCAGTTTAGCTCAGGCATAACTTTAAAAGTTGGAGGCTGCAAGGAGCAGCCCTGACCCCGCACGTAGGCTCCGGGAGCTGTCGGAGGTGCCTGGTGGTTATTAAAAATTAAAGCCACGTTTCATCCAGGGGCTGTCGGAGGAGCTGTGCTCCTGTGCCGGCTGTACCAGACAGAGGGGAGAGGGAGCCGGGGGCTCTCCCCACGTCCCTCGTGGAATATGGCTTCTACTCAGTCTTTAGCTGCCCTGGATTTTACAAAGGGAAGCATTAGCTGAGCGCTGGCTGTGCTCTCCCCAGCCGGAGCCGTAGCCCCGAGACACATTAACACACTTTACTCAGGGAAGAAAAGCCCAGGCAAGAAGCAGGATGCTGAGCCCCCGTCTGGATTCCCCCTCCTGTCCCCTTCCCACCGTGGCTTTAACCCTTCCTCCATCAAATCAGATAAGCAGCAGAAAATAAAGGCAAAGCGCTGCTCAGCAGAGGCTGGCGTTCAGGGGACCAGAAACGATGGGGCAGAAGGGTGGAGGAGTCAGGGAAATTCCCTGTTGACAGGGGCTGGTCTCTGCAGCGTGTCTTTGAGAGGGACAAGGGAGGAAAGAACTAAAGAGCAGAGCAGAGGGAGAAGAGATTTCTCAAACTTACCGGGGAAAATGCTGGCACACAGCAGGAGGAGGAGGTTTCCCTTAGGCACGAGAAATCCCATCGTGGAGCAGAGCTTTAGTGTGCAGAGTCTCCCGTCAGGTCAACTTTTCCGCTCTGAGTCTCTGGATCCTCCAGGTTCATTCCCCTAAACTCCTTTCGCTCTCTCTCCCTCTGGGAAGGGATAACAGCTGGTGCTTTGTTTTCTTCTCTTCTCTCTTCTGAGTGATTTCCAGCTCTTCCTCCTCGAAGGATGCTCTTTCCTGGGACGCTGCTGCTCGGATACCCGCAAGTGATGTGCAAGGGCTGCAGAGAGCTCCTGTAAGAGCCTGGGGTGCCCAGCCTCCCTGGGCTCCCTGCTGCTCCTCTCCCCTTTCCCACGGGGCGCTTTGGCTGCTGGTTTATTTGCTGCTGCTGCTGCTGCTGCTGCTTTCAGCCTTCCCCCAGCCCTTGGGGCAGCCTTTGCTCGGATTTTGCTGCTGACGGGCCACCGATGATGCCTCTGGAGCAGAGAGTGAGCACAGAGTGTTTGTATATTTAATGTAGTCAGACCTGCCCGCCTCCTGCTTAGGAGAAGGAGGAGGAGAGAACCCCTGCGCTCCAGCAAACAGGCTGCAGGGAGGAAAACTTTTGCAGGAGAAATAAAGGGGGAGATCCAGAGCCCAGCTGCAGCCAGAGGTGGATATGGGGCCAGCTGGGATCTTTACAGCACCGGAAGCCCAAACAGTTCTTAATTAACGAAAGCTGTCTCTTTAATCTCGTCCAACTGCTTTTCAAAATCACTCCAGTGTAATTAGACTGAGATATTTCTGGCTCGGGCACGTATCTTTGCTGTCAATAACTACTGGGGTGATGAACCTGCCCATGAGAACAGGACTCTGCTGTGCTCGGTGCTGTACAAACACACAGGACAAATACAAATGTTAGTGTCTGCCCACAGGCAATATTGCAAACCAAGGGTGAGACCGAGACAAGGTCACTTGAATTTATCTATATGCTTGAATGTACTTTAAATACATCACAAAAAACTCAGTTAAGTCTTGCAAATTTTGTAGAGGAAAGGATAACTCCTTGTGTTAGCAAGGAATTACCATTCCCGCCCTTCGTCTCGCATCCCTGATTCTTTGCATGGGAGACATGGAGAGGAGCTCTCCCCGTTTCATTTTAAAACCAGCTTTGATATTAACACAATTACTTCCACACGGATAGCAAATGGATTTAATTTTCAGGCAGGGGTAATGTTGCCAGCTGCAAAATTAATCAAAGTCTGTTCTAATAATATTAGCTACATATTTTTTGCATAATAATTTCCCTACTCCCAAAGCATCTCAAATATCTTCCAATATAATAGATTGCTCGCTGCAAATGGGGAGGATTAAAGTCACAAGAGAAATTAGGTCTGTAGTGAGATTATAAATAACATCAGTGTAGTACCAAACTCGTCTTGTTTTTCTTATCTCATCTCTTCCTCAACAATTGCCAGCCTTTCCAGTGACAAACCACACCTTATTTTCCCACTTTATGGATTCCTGTACAGTTGCCTGCTTTGCTTTCAGTGTCCCGACCCTCATTGCAGCACCTGAGCACCTGTGATATGCTATAAAAATCTGTAGTGCTCATTCCAGGGAACCATCCAGCATTAATTTAATAAGCAGCAGATGTGAGACGAAATTAACTTGGAGCTGAAGTGTGGGATACACCCTCAGAGCCAGGTCCTGTGCAGCTCTGAGCACCTTCAGCAATCGGGGAGCAGAGGGGCAACCACTCCTCATCACCAGGGTTAAAACAGCACCACTCTGTCACCTACTGCAGCCACACATTCCCAAAAACAACTATAAAAAAACTCACAGCATTTCTTTAAACCCCTGTTCTCTGTGGAATCTGAAGTCTGCAGGTTCTTGTATTCCTTGTCAGGTCCAGCCCTGCTCAGTTCTGACCCAGCAGCATTAAATGGGGGGATCCTGCGTTTCTGCCCACCTACACCCAGCCACGAGCACCAAACACAACAAATAAATAGTGGGGAATAGGATTCCTAAAGGCTATTTTTCAGGGAGGCTGGTGCTCTGCACAGGTCACACACTGAGCGACCAAACCCAAGGGATGCAAGATCAACTATTCCCTTCTGAAAACCTTGGCCATAAATAATACAGGTATCCTTGACTACAGGCCATCCTGTGCAAAGCTGATTCAAATCCCATGGACAAACCCCATCCATCTTCACCTTGCCTGGCTTTCCATGCTGGCGAGCAAACACTGCCTTTAGATTAACCCTATAAATTATTTTGATTAAAAAAGGATTTCCTTCTTTTGGAAATTAATCGTAAATCACCATTTCCTGTGAGTGAAACATTTATACCTCACCTCGCTGGCCATGTGGGGAATGAGCATATTTTACAGAAGTTTCTGTGCCTTGAAGTGACCTTGTTAAATCTCACTGCCAGTTTCTTTCTGCATCATTGGGCCATGACAAAATTTCCATCAGCTCCTGTGTGTATTTGGAAGGTGATGACTTCCACTGGTACATGTGCAAGGGACTCTGACTGGAACAAAAGATGCCATTTAAGGGTTTTAATGATTTTTTTTTTCTATTGTGGTAGAAAGCTGTGACTCCAGCCCATTTTCCAGGGACCCAGCTCTGAGCTTCCTCATTATTATTATCATCCTCTGTCTGAAAAAGACGTGGATAATTTGGGTGATCCAGATGTTCACAAAAACTGATTCAAACATCCCAGGTATTGAAGATTGTAGACTGAAGAAAACAGATACAAGGCAGCATTTTCCCAAGATTTCCAGTGAAATCTCAGACTTGTCCTAGGAAAAAAGGCAAGCCAGTAACAAGCTCGGTTTTGAGCCATTTAGTGGAATTCCATGATTTTGCAAGGATTTGGTAAGTCTTGACTGTGCCTTCTTGCATTCTGCACTCCTGTAAATCTCTTGTCTACTTCAACCCTTTCTCAAATAATTTTTATCCTATAAAAGGCACTGGCAGAAGGGGATTGAAGGTCCCTGAGAGGTGGGTGCCTACACACAAACTGTGCCTAAGCCCTCTCTCCTGCCATCACTCATTCAATATTGAAAAAACTCAGCTGCTCGAGGAGACAGAAGCAGCTGCACTGCCAGGGAATCCTAGGACTGCACATTTGCTTTGAATTTGCTCTCTCTCTCCATGATCTTGTCTCGGATGTCACAGCCAGCTCTCCAGGGCAAGCCCTTGACCTCTGTTTATTTCATAAAATGTCAGCTGGATGTTTAAATCCACAGAAGTGAGACACAATAATGATAATATCTCCTTACCCGTTCCCCATTTGGGCTTGGCACAGGGGACAGCTCGGGTTAATGGAATGCTTGAGAAACACCTTCTTTGCATTCAAAGGGGATGGGAATTTTTTCCTTGTCTCCGTTCCTGTGATAAAGATTTCCCTCTCCTGTTCCTAACTGCTTTGTCATCAACAGAGGCTTCAGGTGGAGCAAAAGCAGAAGGAAGAAAACCAACAGTGAAAGGGGAGAGATCTCCTTTCAGTGAAATGTGCACTGAAATGAGCAGAGCAGAGGGACGTGCAGGGCTGTTTCTGAGCAGAGCAGGCTCCATCTGCCTCTGGGGAAACCTGCGAGGTACTGCTGGCCTCTCAAGAGTGACTCTGATTTATTCATATTCATTTCAGTTTGTTTCTGAAGTGACAGAAGACTTTGAAAAACATTTTTAACTAAATCAAACATTTTTACTGTTTAGGAGACTTCTGGCCGTGCAGGGGAGCTGAGACACCTGCATGGGAGTAAGAACAACAGTAAAACAACAGTGTAGGAATGCAAAATGATTCAAATCCTAATGAGCACGCAGAGAAGAGGGAGAGATGCTGCATGTAAATGTAGCAATGATTATTTCCAAAGCAGCTGATATGGTTATGGAGCCCAGGCTTCTCCCAGGCTCCTCGTCTTCTTGGAAGCTGGCTGTGGAGTGGATGTGTTTCAGCCACAGAATTCTACCATATCCTCTTATTAATTCCTGGAGCACCCTCATGGCAATGACCAAGCCCTGCAGACAAAGGCAGTGCCATGGCTTTGCTAAACCCCACCCCCAGTGAGAACCCAGCTGTGCTGGTGTGTGTCTGAGATGCTCCAAAGCTGCATCACCCACGTGATTCCCCTCCAGACCAGTGGGCCTCTCTGGGTGCACGCAGTGAGCAGACACCTGGCAGCCCAGCCCTGGGTGCTTGGGACACCCCAGGCACACACTGTCCAGTCAGGGCTCCCCAGTGCTGAGCCAGGGCAGCCCCACGGCTGCAGCCACGAGGAGATGCTCGGTGGAGCTTGGAGCAGAGGATGCACACACTCCACAGCAGGGCAGTGTGGCTAATGCAGCATCTCTCCCTCCTCCCTCTGTGCTCACCAGGATCTGAATCCAAGCACAAGAGCCCTGATGCATTTACCTTTTGTGTTGCCTGCCAATTCTCACGCACTGCTGGGCTGGGAGCTAAGGGAGCTCAGTACCTTGCAGGATTAACTCCCTAACAAAGCTCTGGGGAGAATCCAGTTGTATTTACCTCTGAACAGCCTGTGCTGATGGAGAGCAGGGGGAATTCTCTCATCCCCTCTGTCTCCAGACTTGTTCCCACCTCTGTCCTCCACAGCCACACGCTGATTCTCTTTTTCTCTGCCCAGTGACTCATCATGCCAACAAAACACACTAATCCACACATTTCTTCCTCTCTGGATTTCTCCGCTTCCTGTTGCTCACTCAGATATATCCTGGGAATTTCTGAATAAGGCTCTTTATTAATGAAGCAACAGGAGGATTTGTGGTTCTGGCTGTGCTTAAACAAAGCAACAAACAAAGTGAGCCAAGCACTGAAAGAGGAAATGAAGCAAAGCAGAAAGTCATGGCCTCATTAAGACTTCCAGCTCTACAACTATTAAAGGGCTCATGTTACAGATCAGATGAACCTCTACATCTTGTTTGTAAATGCCAGACTCCATTGTAAAGAGCCCATGAAGAGCAAGGAGGCAGCTTTCACTTCTCTTAAGATCCGTGAAGATGGATTTTTATATTAGAGAACTGAAGCATATTTCTCCAGACAAGTTTGTTCTCCAAGGATGGCTTTGGTTTCACTGCTCAGCTTTGTAGATCTAAATTAGGCTCTTGTCCTTCCTCACCAGAGGGCAAACACTGCCCAGTTTACTCACTGAAGAAATCTGGAGTTGAGTGATTGACAAATCCTTTCCCCTCTCCCCTATCAGTTCCAGCTACAGATCACAACTTCCCAGCCAGTGCAAACCTGTCCAAGGGCGCTGCAGGCTACAGGCAAAGCCAGGACTGATGAGAACAGGGTGTAATTAGCTGGATGAGGTGACTGAGTAAGTTACAACCCGCCCTGAGCTCCTGGCCTGATGATGGGAAGTGTCACAAACCTGCTGAACACCCCGGGCTATGAAGGTCAGGTGCAGGACCTGCCCATCCATCTGGAGAGCAGGAGCTGGAAGCCTCTCCAGCCACCCCTGTTTGCATCACTGGAGCTCAGGAGGTGCCCTGATGATGCCACTGCATCGAGACATGACCTAGAACAACTCCCATGCCAGGCCTCAGCTCCCTGAACAGAGGGTATTTTAGCCAGGCATGGAGAGCAGAGTGATCTGAGCCTGATCTACCTCAAGCACCCTCACCAAGGCTGCTGTGAAGGCGAGGATGAGCTTTGCCAGACATAGACCCTACTCCAGGCTCTGTCTTGATGACTTCAGCCTTCATTTGCATGGCCACATCAGTGTGAATGTGATCTGTGTCCTCTGTGCAAAAATCAGCATTAAAAAAAATGCAGCCAGTGGTAAAAACTTGGTCATAAATATTGTGCTTGGCACAAAACTTTGGCCATAAATATTTCCTTGGTTAACCCATAGGAAATGATAGCTCTTAAATCTCAATTATAGTTGAGTAGTAACTGGCTCACACTCATTGGCACCAGGGTCCTGCCTCGCTTGTGTGGGAAATAAGGGCAGCTTTCCCACAGCTTTGGAAGCAACGCTGAAACTCTGATTTCTGATTTCCAGAGTTCAACAGCAGTTGTTTTCTTTCTTAATTTAGAAAGAGCTAGGATGAAAAAACCTCACATTTAGACTTCTTTAAGCACTGTCCAAAAGCTTCCTGCTGTAGATGTTGTAGTGGCAGTTCTTTTCCAGTTTTGTATTTCTCCATTAATTTCTTTATTTACAGGTTTCATTCATATATAGTTCACAGACAGTCACAGGATGAGAGTCTTCAGAAGGGCTGCACAAACAGGAAAGGAAAGGTGGGAGTGTTTTAGGAAATTTTTGGAACTGGGAGTTGCTGGGATGCTACCATCCTGTCTGGTAGTTTAGCTATGATCAAGCCAGTTGAGATACCTTTGGTACCTACTATAAAGTCTGTGATCAAAGTTAAAAAAATAATAATAACGAGGGTTCAGAGCATCATCTTCTATGGCTGCAGACAATCTGTGACCACACTCACCATACTGGTACATGCTGGGGGTGCTGCCTTCTCCCCTGTGTGCACCTGGGAAGGTGGAAAGGGGACAACCCAAGAGCTCCAGAAAAAGATGCCCTAAAACTGGATTAGAGCCAAAGATCCTTTTCCCTTTCACATGTCTTTTTGTGCAACAGATGAGAAAGTCTTTGGATAAGCAGGAAGGCAGAGCCTGATTTGTCTGCATCCTCCTCCCACGTTTCTGGTACCTTCAGGCTCACATCTTCTCTCTGCTCATTAAGACACAGGCTTCTATTATTTTCCTGCTGACTGGCCCACACAAAAAGAAACATCAGCCATCTGTTACTCCCACAATTTTCTGGATCGCAAGAGTGTTGTTGATTAAGGAGGAAGTTTTTCCGAAAGGCACCCATTTCCCACTGATTTCCCAAAAAAATACAGCGTCTTCCTCTAAAATTACAGCTTCTTGTCCTGCATATTAACAACACACTGGCCTGTGCTTCAGATCCATGTACAACACTGGTATTTGCACAGCAGTTATTTACAGCACTACTCACTGCGAAGTCAGACTACAGGAACACAAACACTTGATTTCAAGTGCCTGGATATCTTTGGAAATCTGGACCGTGCCCACCAAAGTATTGTCAGAAAACCACAGCAGTCTCATGCTATTCAGGAACTCAGTTATTTTTTGCACTTTTCTACAAAAACAATTGATCACGATGTCTTTAGGCCTCATCCTGCCACTCTAAACATCCAAAAGTTCAGGGATATTTATACCTGGGCTGCTTCTAATTTTGCCAGTCAAGATGATTGGGCTGGCATGACTACAGCAACTCCCATCGTGATGACTGCAGAGCTTGGAATTAGCATGAAGATACTTTGACATGTTTTATTCCTGATTCTATTCTTCTTCTTTTGGCACAGACTGGTGTCCCATATGGCTCATTGTTGGACCCTGCACCAGCTGAAGGAAAAGCATCTTTGATTGACACTTGAAAATACCAAGTTGTGCCTTTGGGCTGGCTCAGGCTGAAAATGCTCTTGGCAAATGGAAACAGTCATGTCATTTTTATTTCACTGTTCAACAGGAAGAAGACATTTTCTACACTGAGCAATACACATAAAAGTTTATTCTCTGAGGGGATGAAATATTCTTCTTTTGATCTCCTGTTGCATGGTTCCAACTGGAAACAGGTTTCAGATCACACATTCAGCTCTGAATGGAACTTGGAGGAATGAAAACCCATTCCCAGCTCTGGCGTCTGGGTTTAGAAATCAAATGGCTCCTTCCCTTGGGGAACACAACTCTTGGTCTGAGCAATCTCCTGCTCCATGGGTTTGAAACTTGCGTGGGATTACCCACACCCAAGGTACACCCAAAGAACAGGATCTACCACCTCCTCTCATCTGTGAGGATGGAAGTGCAACCAAACCATTCAGAATGACCTGGGGATAGAAGTTTGGAGACATGGACACTGGGATATTTCTTTTTGTAACCCATCTCCAAAACCACAGCATGTCTCGATTTACTTTCCTTGAAGTCCTCAGGACTATCCAGACCATCAGGAGTAAAAGTTATCTGTTCTTTCAAATTCTGCCATTATGGACTAGGAGAAAAATTAAAAAGGACTCCCCAGACTGTTTCACACAAAACCAGGTATGGATAAATAAGCAGCAAAAAACAAAACCCCCTTTTAGTAGCAAGGCCTGTGGTAACATTATTTTTCTTGTAAACCTGATGAAAGCATTTTACTGCAGTCAGAGAGGAGCTGACTAATTCGTGGGCTGCAACAAAAAGTTAAATTTGTGTAAAGGAAGAAAAGATGGGCATGGAAAAATTATTCCCTCTGCCTATCCAGAAAGTGCTTATAATAGAATATTTGCAATCCTCAAATATTCTCAGTCATGATCCTGTTACTGGCAGGGGAATCAAGCCAGGTTCTTGGAACAGGACAACACTGAAATCACAGATTATGTCCATTTTGTGGGATGAAAATTTTGGTGGATAAAGAGCTGTTCCTATGTGGCAGCAGTTGAGTTTGATCCTATGGCTTAGGATCTATATCATATAACATACCACTTAGGTCCTATAACCCATAAATTCCTTGAGCAATGGAGTTTTTAAATGGCAATCAGACAGACAGCTCCACACAGCACAGAGTGAAAAATCAATCAACTATAATAGCAAATGCAAAGGCTGTGCTGCAGGGCTGAAGAGCCATTTTGCTCCGTGTATTCAAACACCTGCAGCAGAAGAGGCTCCTGTGGGGCATCTCTTTTCTGATGGAGAGAGATTTCTCATCTCAGTCCTTAATGAAGACTCAAATCATTGAGCTGAGCCTTGCTTTGTGCAAGGAAGAAAGTGCTGACCACTTAACATAAAAAAGCACCCACAAACATGAGTCATAGTCCAAAGAGCAGGAGTTTTTCTTTAAAATCATAGGATTAAACGTGTATGAGGTTCTTTGCAATCCTTATTACCCCCATCCTACAGAGACCACACACTTCACGTCCTGACTAGGACTTTTTATGGCTATAAGAAGGGAAAAAAACAGAGACTGTCAGATGTTTATTCACCTTCAGTGGCTGAGGCTGTTGGTGAGACATCACAAGCCCTGTGGTGTAACCCCAAGGCCTGGCAGCCCTGAACCTCAGCCCTTCCCTCAGCGCCAGCGTTCAGCCTCTGCCAGTGACTCTGCTGCAGAATTCCAGGGGGGAAACAAGATGAGAAAGCCAAACCTCTGGCCCCATCTCACCATGGCCTATTCTCCTCTGGAATATGCTGTTTGCTGGAAGTGTGGAAAACTTGCTAGGTTTGACAACCCACACAACAGTAATATTTTTTTATTGCTGGGGTTTGCTATTTTTTCCTCCTGCGAGTGAAGGTGCTTTGGAATTCATGGAAGTGTTTCATTGAGGGATATTTGCTTCAATGCACTGCCATTCTTTGGTCCTCTAGTCACAGGAGGAAAACACGAATGTATAAATTATGCAGACAAAAATCAATGAAGCTTCTGAGGGGGAATTCACTGACAGTGGTTTGGAAGGCAGGGAGTGGCTCCTCTCTGTTACGGCCAGTGACTTGTGAGCACCGATCACACCATGGTTTATTAAAAATCCAGTCAGGTCCCACACAGAAGGGATGTTATTCTAATACCCCAGTCATTTCAGCAAGGTGTAAATTGCTGTGTTGCAAGGAATGATGTTGCCTGAGGCAAGTTTCCAGTTTTGTGGAGCAGGGCAGGAGATCAGTCGTGAAAGAGAAAGAGATGGCACAAGCGCAGACAAGGGGCTGACAGACAGAATATTTCTATCAGGACCCCAAATGTAGCAGCCAAAGCTTCAGTCAGAGAAAATCATTGCTAGGATACAGGGAAATGTGTCCAGAGTCATAGCAACAACTGATTACAAGCAATTCCCCAAACGTTTGAGGGGATGGTTCACTCTAGTCAGCACTTCAATTTCTTGGTGATTATCCAAGATGTAAACATCTTTACCCAAATAATCCAGCTGTCAGCCATGAAAGTTGATTAAATGGGCAAGGGGACGCCTGCAAAATGGTCCCTGCAAGGATGTCTGTGTAGGTGGAATCCAAGGGGGTCAGCAGTGCTGGTCCCAAAGTGGGAGCTCAGAGCTGAGCACATCCTTTTCCTTTACCCACACCACATTGTCCAGCCCTGCCAAGGCTCTCCTTGCCCCTCAGATACCACATTTAGGGAAACACAGCACCAAACATTTAAATTTAAATTCATACCCCATCTCCCATGAAGATGCAGACTGTTTAAGGCAGCCAAGGCTAGACATGGCCCTTGACTGGCTGCGGGCATCCTTCGCAGGATTGATGAGGGCAGGACCCTTGGGAAAGCCTGGGGTGATGGCACCTCCTGGGGAGCTGGGCTGCTGCTGCTGCCACCAAATCACCACCCACACATCAAATAGTGGCCAGCATCACTCCTGGGATGCTTAGTTCCCGGGAAAATACGATGTTGTCCCAAGCAGGGCAATGATTTCCACATGGATCCATGTTCTCCATCTGTGGCCTGCACCCAGGAGGTGCCAGCCACGCTCTCCTCACTGCTGGGAAGAAGCTCGATTTCCCTGCATTTCCCACATTTGGCAATGGCCCCGCACCTCCGGCAGGACAGTCCCTTTCTCTCAGTCTCCCGTTCTAATTTCCCACCTCCTTTCCCTGGATCCCTCCTCCTGGCTGTGTGTGACAATGCCAGGTGTGAGCAGAGCCCAGAGCTGCCCTTCAGGCGAGGAAAGCACTGACAACCAGAAAAGTCTGAACTAGTTAAGTGTGCACAAGGGAGGCTTTGTAAGCCTAATTAGAGGTAATTAGAAGTCCTCCAAAGCCATCCACCAAAGCCCTGATGAATATTTATTGCCCTATTATGGACTGCTCCCGGTATTCTCCAAGAGCACTGATACTTTTTTGGGGAAGGCAATGATACATGTACTTTTAAAGCAATTCTTCTCCAGAATTGCAGTGGTCTGTGCAACTTAGATGACTTTCACATACTTTTTTTAATTTTACAAGGTAGCACAATGACTTTTCTCAGGGTATATATGAGAGGTGACCTGACCTTAATAGAAATCTGCTATTTCTACACAATTTGGAGTTACACTGAGGAATCAAGGTATTATTTGCACCCCGGGCTGTGTGAGCCGTTCTGTGCCACCTAATGGAGCCACTGGTCACACTGGGCTCTCAGGAGGAGGGGAAAGTTCCTGGACCCAGAGAGTGAAAGTCCAACAGTGACACAGTCACAGCAGCTGCAGATTTAATAATGTTCAGGTGTTTGGGATGTGAGCCCTCAAACCATTCAAAGAGAGAAGGTAAGGCTGAGTTGCTGGGTTTAGCCTGGGCTACCAAGTTGAGATTTTGGAGGATTTTAGTGATACCTGCCTGAAAAAATGCTACGCACGAAGAAAAGTCACTAAACCCGACTCTCACAAAGCCGGCTGGTGAAATGCCTTTCCTTTAAGACTACAGATTGTGGAGCCATGGAACATCCTATATTTTATATTATTTTAAATGTGGATTTGTAAATCTGACATTTGCAGCTGAAGTTAAAAAGGAAATTAGTAATTCACAAACAAATCAAACATGAAAACAAATCATCTTTAAAAATCTCATGGTTTTAAGCTTTGTCATGGGATTTTCATGGAACTGACACATTGGTTTGGAGAAAAGGTGCTGTGCACAAGCAATGTGTCCCCACCCAGCTCATGTTTCCCTCAGTAAAGGCAGCACCTGCCCCATCTGCACTGGAAACCAGCAACCACATTCCCATGTGAGAAAGAACAGAGGAGAGGGAGAGAAGGAGAAGTTTAACAACCTGAGAAATCCAGTCAAGGAAAGTTGCTGCAAGGCATGTGCTGTGCAGAGGGCTGAGGTGGGATTTCAGTGGCTTTTGTACTTTATTTTAAGCACAGTGGACGTGCTTTGGAAGCAAAGACCATTTATCAAAGTGGGAGTTTGTGCTCCTGGTCCAAACACCAGCAGGGGTGACACACAAGGCTCTGGCCACGCACCAGCAACTCAAGCACTGTAAGTGCTGCACACACCTCATGGTGCAACTCAGTTTAAAATTATGGCACTTGTGTCTCTGACAGCACTCAGGGACCTTGAATATTCAGGCTCCATGAAAAAAAAAAAGGAATTAACCGTTGATCCTACACCACCCCACAGCCAGCATTCCAGGGGGATGAACTGAAGAGCTCATGCACGCGCGTGGTTACACAACCCACAAATCAACCCCCCCTCTCAACACACATCTCTGCAAGACACGCAAGATAAATATAGAGAAGGCAGTATCTCAGCTAATTAAGCTCTCACAAAGGTGAACTGCTGCAAGTTTAATTAGCTCGCCGATGTTCCTCCTGCAAGGGTGTTTAAATCAAAGTCAGCTTCATCTGGATCTAATTTGTAATGCACAGGGATGCGGAAGGGTGAGCAGACTTTCACCTTTTGCTGGAAGCAGCACATCATCTCAGGCATAGGGGAAATGAGGTAAATGACATCACCACGCTCCTCTGGGCAATGTGTTACATTTTTCTGTTGAAATTATTCATCTGGTATTTAGCTTCACATCGCGCCTCTTTCTGCTGAAGATGCTCGGCTCAAAAATCCAATTGCACAATTCACCTCAGTAATCCTGGTTTAATGGGAAAAGGCTCACGGAAGGGCTGTGAGGGGCACGGGGCCTTTCCTAGTGAATCCCACCACAGGGATTCAACTGGAGGCTACCAGAGCTCCTGGTTTGCGTCCCCAGGGACTGAGCTTCTCTTTATTTAAACAGAAGGTAAATCAGTGTTTTCCAAGAAAGGCAGAAATGTGAGGCAGGGGAGAGGGCTGTAAATAATCTCTCCTGAGTGTCCATTTCACCTTGTAGCCACAATCAGAGCTGCTGATCCAGCCCAGGGCTCTTCCCAAAGCTGGAGCAGCACCATTTCCTCTACAGCAGCAGTTTTGTGTGGGTACCTCCCTGTGCAATGGGGACACTTCATACATCACTACAAGTGCTACTTTTAATTAAATCTTGAAACCATCAGCATTTCTAAGCTAAAGTGAAAATCCTACCCATTAGCTGAAGACTCTCCAGAGCTGGAGAGAAGTGATCAAAGGCAGATGGAGCAGTAATAAACACATGGCAACTATTACAATTTTCAAATTGGGTTCTTTACCAGCTGTGTCCAAAACTTTTTTTCTCTCAGAAGTGAAACTTCCTTTGAGAGGGAAGAATAAACTGGGACCAAAATTTCTGGCAGCTTCCAGCCTCTGCCCTCCACCCCTAAAAGGGGAAAGTCCACCACAGGCCACGGCCAGCCTGGCTTTCCTCCTCCATGGTCACTGCAGTGGGGTGCCCTTGCTGGAAAAGCACTTCCTCCATCTGACACTCCTCCACTGCCCACACAATTCCAAGGCAGGAAAAAGCATGGTGAATTTCAGAGAGGTTTCCAACCCTTCCTCTGAATTTGGCCTCTCTCTGCCTCTCCAGCACAACCCCCTGTGATCCTTCCCTCCAGCACCATGGTGCCTTTTCCTTTGCCACTTCTGAGCCACATAATGGGAACCTCATCAGGAGCATCCAAGGACAAGGGAAGGTCAGACACCATTACCACACTTCTTGAGCCAAAAACCGCTAACCAGAAGGCCCTCAGCTTCAAAATTAACAATGGATTTCCATGTGTGCATTTTCCTACTTATTCTTATACAAAGAGACTGGACAGACAGTGGATTTAAATGGATGTAAATGGATCAATTTAAATATACAGCGGTAAAACCATCTCTTCCCTCCCTTCTTTCTTAGATTTAAAATCAAAAGGGAATCTTAATTCTGTCTGAACACGTCAGCTGTTCTGGTCTGCCCACGTGCAATCTCTTACCCCACAGTGTGTGCGAGCTGGTTGGAAATGGTTTGCCATGGGTGATTTAAAAATATTTTTTCCAAAAGCAAATCTTGTGAGTCTGAGGCTGTCCTAGACATGAGAAATTATAATAATGTTTCTCTCCTCTAATTTAGTATAATCCACAGACCTTTGATTCCAGATGTTCCCAGCAGTATCAACAAACAATTAGTACTTTTGCTGAAACTTGTTTATGCTTGCATTACTTTCAAATGAACAGAAGGTATGGCTTCCTAAAATAAAATTATAAAAAAAGGAGAAAACCAGAATATGTCAGTAGGAAGGAATTACATAGTGCCTGCAAGAGAACAATTAATAGCCTCTGAGAAGTTGAGTAAGAGCTACAAAATTCATTTGTATCCTAACAGGATTTTCCTTTGTAAAAGAAAACATGAAATATAAATCAGCGATTGACATTTGTCCTGGGGGAAAAAGAGAGAAAAAGTGACACATGACAGATGGCAGAGAAGTGACAGTACACTCTGCAGAAATGCTCAAATCATTTGTTGACAAGGAGAATTTAAAAGCTTGAAGGAAATGAGATATTTCTGCTCACGCATTTAGTCAGATAGTGCTTAACTGCTTTTGTGATGAAGGCAGAAAATGCTATTTAAAGTTTCTGAAGGTCTGAAAAAAAATAGCTCAGGGATGATCATTTTCTTTAAAGTCCAAGTTGTGAAAATATGATAAAGCATTGGCAAAACATTTTCTTCAGGATAAGACTTGAAAGGCAGCACAGGAAATAGGTTAAATAAACATAACTTTACTGTCACAAGAAATTATAGTTTTGCATTTTCCCTAAAAATCTTTTTATTTTTAGATAGGTAGTAGATCTTCCATATTCTAAGTTCCTCATTGGTGGTACCTAGTCAGAGGATTCTCTCTTTTCTTTTCTGAAAGCTTTTCTTCTGGCCTAAAAACTGTCTTTCCAAATATTTTTTGTTTGTTACAAATGAAACAAAGGAAGCTGATTCACAGAGCTCTAGGTGCCTCTGTTCTGGTGTGGTCAGTACAACCTGAAGCCTCAGAGGAGGGACAGGAGAAACCACTTGGGCTTCCAGGAACGCAGGAAAAAAGATAGGTGAGCCAAGATGATAAATAATTATCCTTTTGGTGTGTACTTCAAAGAAATGGGTGCATTTCTTCCTTTCTATGGCAGAAAAGAGCAGTCTGGACCCCTGTTCTCGTGGCTCAGCAGGAAGTGAGAATTGGGGGTTTGTTAATACATATGGAAAATTTCCATCGCTTTTTCTGCACCTCACGGAGTTGCCAAAAATCAGCTGCAGCAGCACCAGCAAAGGAATAAAGCTGGGAGCAGCCTGCTGCACTCCCTGCGTGTGTTGACTGCAGGGAGAATGACTCCTTGTCAGGACTAATTCCGTAATGGGAATGACAACCATTTAGGGGCTGAGTGGTGTCATTAGATGTGGCTCGCCTGCTCTCCAGCTACTTTTGCTGGCAATTTGTGCCGTGTTGTCTTTCAAGATGCACGGGAGGGGACGAGGGGAGGAGGGAGTGCAAAGGGTTATCGGTTTCCAAACCTTTCTAACAGGAAATAGCGAGA
The DNA here is from genome assembly GCA_013398055.1 of Ifrita kowaldi. Lineage (NCBI taxonomy): Eukaryota > Metazoa > Chordata > Aves > Passeriformes > Cinclosomatidae > Ifrita > Ifrita kowaldi. The sequence continues at coordinate 218,286 of VZRS01015100.1, forward strand.
TCCTGCAGGCTGAAGGGTTCACTTGGGTGAGGCATGAAGAAGAGAAGGGAGTTTATGGGGAGTGGGGAAGCAACACCAAATCTGCTCTTCACTGCAATCTGTGGATCCCTGATGTTCCCCTGAGCATTTGGAGGTGTCAGTGAACAGGCAACAGCTCCCCGTGGGAAGGGAACCCTTTTCCTGCACAGCAACACATAGGATTTCTCACACGCCCAGAGGACTGCTGGGATCCTTATTTTCCTTTCACTCTTGTGTTACTTTTTTAGACCTAACAGTGCACATTCATCCAGGGTTTCCCTCCTGGAATTGCAGAGGAGGGAACTGTTAAGCCCATTACAAATATGCTTTTTGACCAACAGCTTTAAAAATGTCAGATTGTGAAGCAAGTTGTCCCCTAGTCAAATATTAATTACTTACCTTTATTCACCGTGAAAAATAAAAGCTGTGGTAGCCCTCAGACACTCATATCAACTCTTAACAAAAGCTTGACTTTGATCAAGGGCGAACAAAATAGGGAAGAAGAGCAAGGTGCTGTTTTAGCTGGAAATGCAGTTGAGGTTTTCATTTTTTGGGATCTCACCCTGAAGCCACAAACCAGCATGGCCTTTGCTGGAACAACACTCTTCCCATGTTACCTGGACTGGCAAAAGCTCTGCACTTCTCATTAGTCAGTACTATAACAAGTTTTGCTCTTCCTTTGGACAGAAAGAAATCAATATAATGGAAGATGTGGAGAGGATAAAAGTCAACCAAAACCTGGAATAGGCTGAACGGGGCCCCCGAGGCTTTGTTCCACCTGCTCACCACAGGCTGGCATTGTCTTCTCTTACTCCCCATGACCAGCAAACCTCACTTGGTGCCAGCAGCTGGAGAAGTGGCCGTGTCCCACTGCAGGTGTCAGACAGCAGCCGTGCCCAGCTGAGCCTCGGCCATGGGTTGGGCAGCTAATCTGTTCTGACAAATGAAGATGTTTTCCCCTCTTCCCCCATGGACAGCCGTTCCTTAAAACAACTTATTTTTTTTCAACGCTCACACAGAAAAGCGGCAGAGATGGGTTGAAATGTTTGAACTGACTCGGGGAAGATGGTTAATCACATTTAGTTGGGTGACACGTTGGAGCCTCGCTGCAGTGATACGGTTTTATGAATCATGTTCCCACGGGGCACCAGGGAGTTGCACAGTTTTATATAACAACATGCATTTGGGGCATAAATCCCCCATGTATTTTACCTGGATGGCTCTACAGATCCCCACAAACACTGTACCTGCTGATTTTTATATTTTTGGGGTTGATTTTTGGATCCATTTTCACATACAATCAGCAGGGCTGACAGCAGCTATTCTTAGGAGAGGGCAGGCAGGCTGGGATTTAAAATAAATACAGATGTTAGACAGAATTCCTGTTGATAAAATATTTCAACTCTAATCTTGCTATAAACCAAAAGGCAGAAGTGGGTTGTTATTTTTCCAGCTGTCAGGTGAAAGTTAGATTTACACAGTGCTGAAGGAAGAGGGTGGAAGAGAGAGCTGCTGGGCTCTCCCAGCAGCCCCAAGCTTTCACTTGGAAATAGTAATTTACAGAGCTGACATTCTGTGGACAGAAACCCGAGGGCAAGTCAGCCCTGTGAGGAGAAGGACACATCTGAGGGATGTGAAGTGTGAGGTCCACGTTGCTGTGAGTGCTGGCGTTTGTGACGGATGGGCAAGAAGTTCAAGTGAGTGCAATAATGGATTATGAAGGCTGTCCTCTCTCTGGGAAGAAGAATTGCCCAGGTGCTGAAAGAAGCAGCAGCAATGGTGCCACAGGGAATGAAACTCTTAATTTCTGTCACTAGAGCCACACCAGAGGGCTGTGTTCAGGATCTGCACATCAGAGAAATTCTGCACTGTCCAACTTCTTTTCTGTCTCCTGGATGGTCATTGATTTGCTGACCTTGAGTCCAACACCTGGCCCTGTGAGCTGCACACAACTGTCCCTGCTCTTCGTCCAGGCTCTTACCTTTAAGTTCTCTCTCCATGCATAACCCAGCAATCTCATTTGAATTCGGTACAAAGTAATAGTTTTATCCTACTGCATAATGGGCTGAGCCCATTGCAGGGACTTGGGAACATGCAGGTGAGGGAGAAACACCTCTGTTACTTAGTCATGTCTCTCAGAAGCTGAAAGACAGGGCTTGGCCGTCCTAGGGAATGTGGAAACTTGGTCGGGGAAAGTGTCCTGGGTAAAACGTGCCTCCTGCCACTTCGGAGGGCAGAGGAGGCTCAACCATCCCAAGGGTTTCCTTCCAGCCCCGCCATGTGCCTGGAGAGGGAGGGTGTCTGCTGTATCCCTGCTTCGGAAGAAGGTGGGATCTAAACTCTGGCCTCTGCAGCCCAATGCAGAGCCCTGAAACAGCACCCCACTAAACCCAGCACCTCACTAAACCCTGCATCTCACTAAACCCTGGTACTACCTGCGGACCAGCTGGGCTGAGCCTCCAGGGAGGTCGGACCTGTCCAGCTGGACTTGTCGGGCTCTTTGCTAAAGCTGGGTCCTCCTCACACCTCCCCAGCACAGCCCTTTGCCTGCTTGTCTTAATCACTTTGAAATCTCTTTTTCTCTCGCCTGGCTGCCCTCCCCCTCACCCTTCCCTCCCCTTTCTTTTATTTCCACCTTTCCCGACATTTGCCCCTCTCCGTCCTCTCCTCTTCCCTCTCCCCACCTCAAATTGTCCTTCCTTTCATTCCCGATCACTCTAAATCCTTTCTGACGTCTGAGCTTTTGTTCCGCTCCCTCTCCGCCCCTGCTGAGACCTGCGCTGCCTTTCTGTTTACACGCATGTCTATACAAATTCCGTGTGTGACAAAGCATGGAAAAGTGCCCCTCTGAGACCCGTTTTCCTTTTGCAGAACAGGCCGTCCTTTGTGCCAAAATAATGACTCAGCACTGCCGCGGGAGAAGGGCTGCGTTTGCTCCTCGAGAAAGAGGGATGCAGATGAGCTGCCCAGGCTTTGGACTCAATCTGTGCCTCGAAGATGATACCTCCGAGTGAAAACAGCAGTGAAGCAGCGAGATGAGAAGGAGGAGAAATGAACCAACAACATAAAATTAACTTTTAGCTTTGTTTCCCTCTGTCTGAGTGGACCAGAGGCCAGACAAAGAGCAGCTCCTCTGTTGCTCTTGCCTACCACGTGCGTGCAAAGATTTCCCAGGGGTTTGTCCATTCCCTTTGTGTAACTTGAAACATAATCATATTATAAACAGAAATTGCAGCACTTTGAGCTTTCAGCTAAGTGTTCCTGAGCGGTCACTTGTCAGTTCGACTCCAGCATCCTTTATCTGTCACTTCATGCCATGGCATTTCAGCTTGAAGACAACCAGCTGCATCTTTCAGCATTGCCCACTTGATCTGGCTGCCAGTTTCTCTCTGACTCACAGTGTTTTATTTTAAGCAAAAGGAGTCATGAAATATTTATCCTTTTTCTTGGGAAACTTGAAACTGGAGGCAAAACGTAACATTTTTGCTTTTCTCTTCCACCTCCATGTCTCTGAACTGCTCCATTCACTCTCTCTGGGATGAGAGAACTCAGGAGTGACCATCAGCCTCACTTTACAGATACTGGGATTTCTTTGTGGGACAAGGGCATGGGAGTCTACCCTAATGATATTCCCGGTAAACAAAAACCTTTTCACCTGCTGCCTGTCCCCTGCCCAGCTCTGTGTCCCCATATGCCTTCCTGGTTCTGCTGGGGCTCCCCAGCATCAGTTCTGGAGACAGGTAAACTTTTTCTGTGGATTTCTTCTTTTATCCTAAAGGAAATAGCAGAACCCGCTGTTACCATGAATTTGGCAATCACAAAACAATCTGCTGATTATCTTGGTGCACTCTCCGTGCTCTTGGCATCCTTTAGAGATGGATTGCCCTCATCTGTCACCAGCGGGAAAAGGGGAAAGGCCTTACTAGAGCTTCTTGGTTCCCTCTATAGGGATATAGTGGGACCAAGCTGATTTGACCCACACGAGATAATAATAAGCCCATGGGAGGAGGCGATTAGCAGAACAGATTCCACAGGCGCCCTGCTGGGTCTAATCTGTCTGTTGTCATTCTGCTGCTGCTGTTAGGTCCAAACAGCCAGGCAGGGAGATAGCCACGCATTTCCGTGGGGTTTATGTCAATCTTCTGACTTTTCATTTTACTGGGCTGGTTTTTTTATTTGTGGAAGGTACGGCGTTGGGCCTGGCTTGGGTTGTGGATAATCTCTGCTTAGAGCTTTTTGATCCATTTTCCAAAAAGATTATTTTAATCTCTTCCTCCCTTCCCCCAGAGCATCTCGCCACACCAAGGGATAATTATTTATCCTCTTGGCTCACCTCGCTCCCACTGGCCACTGTTTAATGCTGGCCAGATGCCTGGAGCAGAGGAGACAGGGTGTGTTTTTGTGCAGGGGATGGGATGTGACACGGTGTCAGTGATTTGAGACAGCAGCACAAAAGGACTAAATCCATACTTAAGTAAACTATCACAAACAATAGTTTTGTTGCTTGTCAGTGCCCTGAGCCAGGCAGAGGCCAGGCTGGCCCTGGTTTGAGCTGTCCCTGGGATGCTCTGCTTTGCTGTGATGAGTTGTTCTGCTAAGCAAGAAGAGAGCAAACAGGAAAACCCTTCAGGCAGAGCCAGGCAGGTCCCCAGCACCCAACACTGTCTCTGTTTTGGCAGCAAAAAAAGGCAGCAGCTAAGACCTTCTGCCTGTTCAGCTGCTCCGTGTTAACAGCACTGGGTTTGCCCTGGAAGAAATGATCACAGTCATGTTCAGAATCCCTAAACTCTCCCAAAATGAGTCAGTGTTATTTCCTTCAAAGGCTGCTTTAAAGCCATGCTCTGGGAATGGCTGGGTTTGGTCTTCAAGGTGATAATTAGGGAGAATGTCACCAATCTCAGGCTGCATAGAGCTGGACAGCATGTACAGGCTGATAAAGGGAATTGGAAATTTACTCAAAAACATGATTCAGAATGCATATTTTCCCCTTTCTCTTCCTCCTGCTTTTGTCTTTAGCAAGGCCCTCTTCCTACTCACCCAGTCCTGGAGGGTGATTTGTCTCTTCATGGCTTGTGGAGCCTACTTGAAAAGGTTCAATTAGTGAAGAAAGGTTCTGGCTCTGTATTTGCAGCACTTCCATTCCCTGGTTTTGCTCAACCTCTGCCTTCATGGAGATTACACACTCATCTTAATTAGGAAGTGGAAGAGGAAAAGAGGGGCTTTTTAGCCTGCATTATTCAACTTTGATCTGACTCATTCCCTTTCATTCTGGAAGAAAAACATTTCAAAGACTTCCAGGAGCCTCAGTATAATGGCATTGACCAGAGGCACTGTCAGTCTTGCTGGAGAAGAGAAGAATGCACTGATATTGCAGTTTCTCACAGAGTGTAATAATGCCCTTCTTAGAAACTGGCTTTCATTAGACAAATTTCTAAATTTAAGGTCATATTCTTTTCCTTGGGTGATTCTCATTTAAGAGTCTATAATGCAGATGCATCTTATATTTTGGTTAGCTTTACCCAGGGAGAGAAAATGGTTCTTTGTCTCTTACTTTAGGTTTCACGAGCAGTTTTTAAACACATTTAAATACACTGAGTATTTTTAAGAAACTTCATGGGCTTTACCCTCAAAAACCTATCCACAAAAAGGAGTAGGGACTCTAAATCCAACTTTCCTACCTCTTGGTGTAGGAGGGGGACATTGAGAGAAACTATTTACAAACTGGCCTGAGCTAGATTGTGACATCCTGCTCACTAATATTTGTTTAACAAATATCACAAACACATCCAGCTTGTGAGGGTTTTTTGGAGAGAGTTGCGGGTTTTTTGCCATCTTTTCAGTAAGGTGATGTTTGCATTAAACATTTAAATGTAGTCATGGGGTTGGCAGTGTGTTGCTTGGTACCCCCCGAGATGCCACACTCTGTAAGGGAAATGCACACAATAGAAGAGGTGATTGCTCCTACACTAAATTGTACCACAGATCTTCACAGTCTCTGTCATTACTGTGGTTTAAGAGCAAGTGGCACGATGGAAACGTCCTGGTAGATGTCTCTGGTTCTGGAGCTCACACTTGTGCCTCACTGCTTTAGTTGTCACCCTGCTGTCCTGGTCCCCAGGCTGTGCAGAGCCTTCAGCATTGATGCATTATTAACATCCTCTTTCTGGGCACCAGAAATCAAACATTAATAGACTCATACAAAGTGTTCCAGTTCAGATTACTCCTTTCTTGCTCCTTTCTTTTGCCAACAGGAGATGTCAATACAAAGCATACTCGGAGCTGGGGGTTGGCTCAGGGTGGAATTTCACCGTGAAGTTACAGTCGGAAAAGGGGGAGGTTTCCTGACGTTTAGTCACAACCAAGTACCTGCTGTAAGATGGAAAATCCAGATTTTGCTTGCTAATATGTGAAACATGGAGCTTCATCTGAGGTTTGATAATTAAAGCAAACCACTCCCCACAGAACACACCCACCCTTCTCGTGTCCTTCTTGTTGAGCAGCCCAGTTTCTCACTGGGATCTCCCACTACCTTTATTTAAAACAATAATAAAAATAATTTGTAAAAAAGTGTATGGGATTTTCAAAATCAGGCAATCCTTCCCCCCAAAAGCTCCAATTCAGTGCTAACAATTCCTCTTGATTTCACCCAGGAAGACCCAGGGAGATTCTAAGCCTCTGTGCGAGTCTTCACCCTGTCTCCAGGAAGGAAAAACAGTGAGACAAATTTCTTGGCCTCTCAGCTGCCTTCCACTTTTCACAGGACACAGACTTCTCCTCCTTTCAGATGCCAAAAGGCTGTTTTTTGGGTAAATAACCCAAGCCATAGTGGCAAGATTTGTCAGATTGTTCTTTGAAAGCACCATGGGAAACTGGGCAGTGGAATGGAAGTTACTTTGCAACCTTGCTGTCCTTTTTAAAATACAAATAATAGAGCATTATAAATATAATCGTATCTAAAAAATAGATTAGAGTGAGGAAACCTGCTTCCCAGGCTGTCCAAAATGTGGAAGATCTTATAACTCCAACCTTAAATTTTCTATCCTGGCAAAACTGACCCAACAACGTCCTTCAGGGACAGGGCACTACCAGTTCCTGACCTAGAGATGTTCTGTCACATACAGAGGCTGGGAAGGAGTCCAGGATCTGCCATCTAAGGGTTAGCCAAGGATCCTATTTATAGACTGTTCTGGTGACAGATGAAACATGAACCTGCCTGGCCAGGGCTGAGGGCAGAGCCTGCCCAGGAGGGGCTGAGCAAAACTCTGAGAGGCCCAAACTGAGCTGTGCCACCTCCTGCCATCTGAGCAGTGCTGTGTTATCAGTTCTGCCTCAGCACAGCCAGGTATGAATAAAATATCACATGAATACATTCATCCCACCTGCAGAGCTTGTCTGACACACTGAGAAACCAGCCAGCTCTGTTTAATAAAGAGCTTCCTTTGGTGCTTCAAAGGGCCTGGGTTACACCAATCAATTCTATCTTTCAGAAGCAGCCTAAGATTTCACTTACTTTTTTTTTATTGTTATTTTAACAAGACCCAGCAAGGGGAGAGTGAGGGAGAAGCCTCAGATTGTGTCAAATTTTAGATTACTTTTTGTAAAATGAATTTCAAGCTATAGCAGGAGTGATTTCATATTTAGAAAAGGGCAGCAAGGGGTGATTCTGAATGTAGCCTGGCTGAAGATGGACAATTGGGCAATAAATAGATTTCCAAGTTGTAATGAGGAGGAAGTAATTGGTAAGGGGAAATGTTTATCCTTGCAGTGCTGCCTCCAGAAAGAGCTTGCCAGTTCCCACACAGAGCACTGTCATGCTGGAACAATCAGGGGAGCAGTAGAGCCTGGGATAAGTCCACAGGACCTGAGGACGCATTTGGTGACCTCTGGAATATGAACTATTCCAAAATAACAATGGGGTGGAGAAGAAAAGACAAACCCATAACGAAAAAGCGAGGAATGTTTTCTCCATTCCACTTCCCAAGCTGAGTATAGCACAAGGCCATTTCTGGAAGGACTCTAGAGCTCACTTCTGAATTTAATTTCAATGGCACATTTGGGGGAGGAACTCCTGCTCGTCACAAAGGTGTCAACACTGTGTGTCCAGTGGTTCTCCAAGCACTGAGCAAGTTTCTGTATTTTATTTTAATGCAGTGGGTTTTCCCCTGTTGAATGAATCACATCCAAACCAGGTTCATATCTGGCTCTGTAATTCAGCTCCTTCCTCTGTAGCCTTTCAGGATGGGATGCTCTCCCTCTCCTCTGCCTCCCTAAATGCCTCATTAGCGTCTCATTTTATTTTGATGTCTTACCTGGTTTCCAACTTTCTTAAGGTATTATTTTGATCCCCTCAACTGTTCCAGCCCCTTTCTGTGTCACACCTGGTGTAGGTAGGGCCAGATCATCAAAGGAGATGCCAATCAGCATCATTCCAGTGAAAATCATGGAATTCAGCTGCTTTTTTGCCACCTCTGGATGTGACTGACAGATCTTGCTGGAGCCAAATGAGGTTTTGATACACCCTGGATTGTTGATGTCAGAGTGACTCAGAGCCTGTGGAGGTGGGAATAGTGCCTGGGCACAAATAACATTTCACTTTTTTGTTGTTGTTTTTGTTGCTTGAGGTAAAAGAACGAGCTCAATTCATTTTCAATATATTTTCCCTTCACATTCTAACTCTCCTTCCCATGATAGTTTTTCCTCCAAGGTGTCAATAGAAGCATCCTTCTCTACAAAATACCAATCAAGAGGATTCCAGTTAATTGCTTCCTGTAAACCCTTATAAGATAAACAAGCCAATCCACTGTTCCTTAATTCCCTTTTGCTTTCTGTTATTACGGCTTGGTCAGTGCCTAGGGATGCTGCTGATAAGCTAATAGCCGATTAGGACTCTAATCACGTGCCATCTGGAATGAAAAGACGACTCCAGGGAGAAGCAGAACACAGATTTAGTGTTTCTGAAGGAGAGAGCTGCTGTGGAGTGGCCGAGGGTGAGGTGGCAGGGACGGCCAGGCAGGGCTGTCCTGGGGACAGGGATGGGATAAAGATGGGGACAGTCCCTTTGCTGCTTTTGGTAGAGCCAAATCTCGTGTCCCCTCCCCTGGCTGGATGCACAGGAAAGGCAGAGCTGGGTTTGCTGCATGGAACTGTTGCCACTTCTCTCTGAAGTGCTCAGGGAATATAATCTTGTTTTTCCAGACTCTCATCTACCTCATATAAACTAAGGGTTGGCAAACACTTCAGGCCTGCTTGGGAAGGTGTGAGGAGAAGATTAATGCGTCTGTCTTTCAGCCCAAAGATGGGTCCTGCCTCACTTTTCCCAGACAGGGTTTGGGTCTTTGTGCTACAAAACACTTCTCACCTCAGTGAGTGCCTGTAACCTGTGAACATCTGAAAGTCTGGCTCCCCCAGCTCAGGAGAGGCTTCCTTTGGGACAGCTTGACTGGTCAGGACCTGAGTGCCGTGACCTGAATGCAAGGAGCACACCCCATCCTCCTTCCCGGTGCCTGAGGTGGTAACAGGCACCTGGGATGTCCAGCCCAAACCCACAAAGGAACGTCTCCACTGCCAGGCTCTGCCTCCCAGAACCTGGGGCTCAACAGAAAATCTCTATTACGGTGTGTAACCTCAGGTTAGAAAGAGAGCAGGCAAAGAAAACAAAAGACATTGTCTGCACAGAGTCCTCTGAGCTCCTTTCCCAGGGCACAGACCAAATCACAGCCCAGTTATCTGGGAGAAAAGCTGCATCCTCCACCTCTCCCCAGGCATGTGCCCAGCTAAAACACGGGGAGCAGGCAGTTCCTGCCTCTGAGAGGGGAGTGCAGCCAGGCTTTCACCTTGCCCTTGGACTGTTTACAAGGTGATGGTGATCTTTACCTTTTCATGGTCTGTGGCACTGTAAAAATGGCTGTCAATTAAAGAGAATCTTACTTTGGGGTTGTTTTTTTTCAGTGTGTGTTTAAAGAAAACGTTCGAGGTGGTGACAGCACCCGGGTGGGGCACTGTAGGATGGAGAGGCAGCAACTCCAGCTGGAGCCAGCGATAGTGGAGCCCCATTTGGGAGCTGCTGTTGATGGGAGCTGTCAGTGACCAGAGGCGATGAGGGAGATCAGCGTCATTCCTCCGAAGAGAGAGAGGGAAGGCACAAAGACCTGGGGGCCGTGCAGAGCTGCCTGCCTGCAGCAGATAAGTGCTCTGCTGGATCGGGCTGCGTGAGCAGACAGGGCTGAGGGGACAAGCACAGAGGCTTTGTGTGTTCAGGTAACTCAGTGCGCAGTCAGAAACAGAGCAGAGTCACCTCAGCCAGGGACTGTCCCCAAGCCCTCAGTGCAGGCAGGTTTCCTCTTCCAGATGTGTGCATTTTAATGGGTGAAGGAGGGTGTCTGTGCTTTTTCATTTTTCCTTGGTGGGGTTTTTTCCCCCTCAAATAAATATTTGCTATTTGAACAGTTTATCCAAGCAACTCTGCTGCCTATTTCCTGCACTGGGACCTGCCCAGAAGGCCTCAGCATCTCACAGGCTGAAGGGTGGATGGAGGAAGACTGCCATTTTCATTTTACAGGGAGCTGAGGGATAGAGAAGCAAAGCTATTGACCAAGATTAATCTGTGGCAAAGCAGAACCCCCAGTCCCAAATCCTACCTCGTGTGTTATCCTTGCTCTGTATGCCTTTAATAAGAACAGATTTGGTCCTGGAAATCAGGCTCCATTCATGCTCAATGCAGCATGAAATCCTCCAGTCTTTACTACACCTCTGGAGACTTGTGCTGCTTGTGTGTGAGATCTGGCTTTCAGCTCTGGCTCCTGATTTTAATTTCTATCGTCTACAGGTGCTTGGCTCGAGAGCCTGCCCTGCTGCTGGTCCTGAATGCTAATTCCAGCCACGCTGTGTGGAGGAGCTGTTGTAAATGTGATAAGGAAGCACTGGGAGCTAGTGCCAGAGTCTCAGCTGATTGCAAACTGATACTGCTGTCTTGTTTAAGTGGAAAATTAGATGGAAAAAAATCATTAAAATATGGTAGACATTTTCTTCGGGCTCTTTTGAGGGCTGCTGTTTCTCGATGCATTCCAATAAGATCTGTACTCCCTATGCCCTTGTAATACAGAGCAACTGCCTGTCAGAAAGTACATGACTAACTGCTATCTTTTCTCTCTTCTATTGTAATTAAGGCACCAGGAATGTTTATGGGATTTGGGCCCTTGCTTTTAATGAGTGTTGGACTCGTGCCCCCATTTTAATCAAATGTGGGACCGGTTATTATTAACGTAGGACTTTGGATGCACATGACTTCTTCCAGAGTTAATGAAGATGGATTCCTTTCCCTGAATAGATTACAGGCCCAGGTCCTGCAGCCTCTGATTGTGAGGTGTTCTTGGGGAGTAAATCACGAGCTGCTGCAAAATGACAGAACTCTGAAGATCAGCAAGAACTGCCCCTCCTGAGGATGCTCTTGCGGTGGGAAATGATTAGGGAGAAAATGGGATTTTCTCGCGTTGGATAAAATTTGGGCTGGGGTCAAAAAGATAAAAATAGCAAGAGATGAGTCTTGGATGCCTCATCCCTGGAAGGGTTTAAGTTCAGGTTGGATGGGGCTTGGAGCAACCTGGGATAGTGGAAGGTGTCCCTGCCCATGGCAGGGGGTGGAATGAGATGAGCTTTAAGATCCTTTTCAACCCAAACCATTCTGTGATTTTGCAATTTTGAACTCTGGAAAGCCAATTTGTTCCAGGCATCAAGTTACTGAGTTCTTGACGCTTTGCTGTTCTCACTCCCCATCCATCACACCCACCAGCCTGTCTCTCTGTACTCTGAGACACAAGCTCAGGCCTCACTTGTCACAATATTCCTTTTTCTTGTGTCCCTTCTGCCCTTCATGTGCCCTAAGGCAGATCTGCACCTCCATGTGGCTCCAACTGCAAAATAAAGACACTGCTGTTTCTTGCTTAGTTCGACACTTTTCGGGCAAATCACATCCATTTTGTATCTGTGCATCTTTCTGCACAGTGGTGCATGATGGCAGCTGGGTGTTCTTGGAGACAGAATAGTAGAAATACTAACTGAGTGAGAAAAATAGGGAAAAATAGGACACTGTGAAGGGCAGGGATAAAATCCACAAGGTCAGGGATTTCTGGCCTGATCGAGTGTTGGCATTAGTCCTGCTTCAAGCTGGAGGTTGGATTAGAGGCTTCCAGGAGCAGTCTCCAGCCAATACTGCTATGATCTGGAGATTACTCATAAAGTCAGCACATGCTGAATTTCAGCAGTTTTAAAACAGAGAAGTTGGGTGAATAAATATTTGTCACCTGAGATTGATGTCTGAATAGCATTGGAAGAAACATCCTTGGTGTTTAATCTCCTGTAAGGCAACTCGATTGTGCAGAGAGGAAAAGGGAAGGACAGAGGGGAGACTCCCAATTTGTTCCCATGATCCACATCAGCATGGACTGGCCCAGAGTGCCAGATAATATGGCCAAGTTTGATTTAATGAGGAAGCTTAAGCAAATACATTTCACCATCCAAAGGGATGAAAGCACGGACAAGGTTTTCTTCTCTCCTCTGCTGAGCCGTAACTTGATTTCAGTTGATTATGTGCTTACATGATTTGGCAGAGAAACTGCACAAGTGTAGCACTTGGCTATGGGTCTGTTGAGTTTAGATAACTGAGTGCAGTCTCTGTTTTGGTAAGGACTCTATTTTGATAAGAACAGCCCACCACTGGGTCAGCAGTAGAGAGTCAAAATTGTGACAACCCTTCTGCTGCTCAGCTTCAGGCTTCCCCTGCAGGTTTCCTGTGGAGGCTGTGATGTGTCCAGCCCTGGAGACATTCAGAAATGGATTGCAAAATGGCCTGAGCAGACTGGTCTGACTTCAAAGCTGGGTCTGACTTCAAAGCTGGGTCTAACACCATTGTCCTCCCTGCTCGGGGAGGGGGATGGAGCAGGAGGCACCCAGAGGTTCCTCCATCTTACAGCCCTTTGTGGTGTCACACAGGGAAAATGAGCTGTGTTTTCCTCAGGAAAAACACTCAGATCAGCACTTACACAGGCAGGGCTCATATAAATTACAGTGTCAGGAAAAGTTACCAAAGCATGAAATTCCTGCTTCACCCTGAGTGTATTGGAATTGATTCATTCTCCTGAGAAATGTGCTCATGCTTGGCACTCAATCCATTCCCTTCTCTTTCAATCTGCACTGAACACCCACATTAAAAACTTGGGGTTGATCCCAGCGTTTTTTTTATGTGAGGTTCTGTGCAGGTTTGTAGATCCGATGGCTGCGAAGAGCGATTGCAGTAAACACCCCTTAAAAAGAGACTGATGAAATACCCTTTTAACTTTCCATCTTCCTAATTTGTCATCATGTTAGAGCAAGCATGGCAGGCTCTGTGCGATCAAATCCTTCCACATTTAAGCAGAATTCTGCTTTCAGGCAATTGCTGGTGCACAAAATTCCAGAAGTACACCGTCCCTTTTGAAAATTTCACAGCCCGGAATATTCCCACACTGAAGTCTGTGTGACTCCATGTTTTTCTAGCTAGGCTTTAACTAATCTTCACCTCAACTGCCAAAAAGCTATGAGACTTTTCAGCATAAATATATTTTTACCTGGCAGTAGCACCCACCCTCCCTTACCTGTCAATAATTTGATTAGAATTTCAAATTTTTAAAAGTTCTGGAAAAACTTGATATGAAGAAGATCCAACATATCATCTTTCATTTCTGCTTTATATTCAGAGTGTTCTGCTTCCAGGCAAATGAGATTTTAACTGTTTGATCGTCCACACTACATGTTATTCTTTCTGTAGGATATAATGCTCCACAGAAGCTGATCCATGCTGAATGACCAGCTGCTCTAAAATGCCTTTGAGAAAACAAAGTGGTTTGATTACAGCTTCTAAGTCAGAAAATCATGAAAAAAAAAAAAAAAAAGAGAATTGGAATACAGAATGTGCTAGAACTGGTCCTTTTCCCACTGGTTTAGGAGGACTGGGATTTGCCTGTTGGGATGACTCTTGGCTGCACCAAGGGCAGCAGCATCCTTTTAGTGAGGTGTTTCAAGGACTTCACATCCTGGGGACACGAGCAAAGCTCCCAGGGACAACCTGGTGCCTCGAATGCTCCTGTAAAACTGCAGAGTCTCTCATGCTGCCGAGGGGGTGGCACCAGAGTTAAGGAAATGCAAACCCATTTCAAATGCAAATACCAAGGCAACAGTTTGCATTAAAAAATAGCAGCTCTGAATGTCAGGGAAAGAGTTTTAGAGGCTTCGTCTGCCTCATATCAGGCAAGTTGTCCAAATGTGGGCAGGCTGCTATTTCCAGAAATCTGGGCTGGGATGGGAAAAGTTGTCTGGAGTGGTTCTCTAATCATTTCCATGGGAGCAGTGACCTGGGGGAGCTCTGACCTCCTGTGAGAGACCTTTGTGGGAAACCTGGGAAGAGGGGGGGGTCTCAAAGTGGGATTGCAACAGCAGAACTGGGGAGAAGATGGGCCAAGCTTCTGGAGACAGTGAGAGGATGATTTGAGAACATAATACAGACTTGCTGAAAAGCAGAGCAGAACAAGAGATGTCTGGCAATGCCGAAGGCTGGAGTTTGAAAAACAGGAGGAGAAGCACCAGGGATGGGCCAGGACTGACGCTGTTTTGGGAGAGGAAGATTCAAGGGTCTTGTCTCAGCCTGTGATCTGATACTTCTCCCTCATGTGCTGTAAAATCTGTTTTGCTCACTTTTTTTTTTTTTTT
>VZRS01015100.1:233130-255803 GCA_013398055.1 Ifrita kowaldi
ATTTTTTTTTTTTTTTTTGCAACAGGATTTCAGGTTAAAAGGAAACTTTCACAGAGCTTTCCAAGGAAACAGAAGCTGATGTTACCTCAACAGCTTCAGCCACCCCTTGCCAAGTTCTGCTCTGGCACAAACAGGTCTCTTCCATCTGCTGTGTATTTCCAGCTCTCTAAATTGGTGTTCTGTGCATGTGATCCATTCTCTGTAACAGCAAACTCCATGGGCCATTTCTAGCAGCTCAGTCTGTCTCTCTGTCCCTGGCTCTGCAGACAGCAATCGGTTTTCTGCCAGCGCAGCCCATCGGAGCAGGCAGCTGCAGAGCTCCTGGGCTGGCACCCCCAAAACTGTCCCTGAATGTCACTTTAAAATGTACAACCCCAGGTGGAACAGCATCTCCAGCACCTGAAGAAACTGTGATTTGCAAGATGCTTGGTTCCTCCAGGGGGTTGTGCTCAGATCTAGAGGATGGGAATTATTCCTTTCAAAAATACTACCCAATTTCACTTTCTTTTAATTTTGTGCTCTGGCCACCATTACAGTTAAGAATAGCTGTAACTGCTGTTATTACAGACTTTTTTACCCACACACATTTCTTTACAGAAATGCAAACTTTCACAGAACTCTTCTTTAAAAAGAAATTTTCTATTGAAGGAAGACCGGAGGCACTGGATAACATTTTCTTTAAATTGTCCAATTAAAACCAAAGTGTCCAAGAGCTAATAATCAAAGCAGATGTTAGCTCAAAATCTAAACCAATTATTTTTAAAATCTGCTCTTGATGGACTTATGCTAATGAACTATTTTATTATCATGAGAAATTGTAGCTTGTGCTGTGGTTTTAACAGTCTAATTACAGAGATAACGCTTGTTTTGTGTGTCTGTGATAAGCACAGACTTTTAATTCACTCAGCAAATAGTGGCATGACAGGAATTGGCCAGGACTCTGCATCTGCAGCTCTACAGAAGGCAAAATCCAGGAGCTCTCAACGTCTGAAGATGCTTTCAGAGCTTCTCTGTGTCTTCTCTCCACGGGGGATTAATGAGTGTCTCCAGCAGAGCATTTCTTTCAGTGGTTGTCCCTGTGTAGACCCCAAGGAAAGCTGCCTTGACTGTGCATACAGCTGGTGGCTGGAGGTTTTAGGACTAACAGATATTTAGGATGTTTATTTATTTTCTATGCCTGCCTTTGCTGCTCCAGAGGGGGAGATAGCACTGGAGATGGTATCCCTGAGATGTGAAGAGCAGACTGTGGTGCTGTTGTGTTGGCTTTTGATTTCCGAACAGGGAACTCATTAAATGCTTTTAAAAATCCTTGTGAGGAGAGCAGATCCTCATAACAACCCCCAGGCAAGGGGAAATCTCTGCCCAGGAGGGAGAGGTCAGGGTCAGTTTGGAGCTTTCTTCACAAGCCCTCTGGCTCTCTGCCCACATGCCCATGAAAAACAAAGCTTCGTTTTTCCTTTTATTTTGCCAACAATGCTGCAGATTCTTTAACCAAAGGCAAGAGAACAGAAAGAACAGAACCTCTCTTTTCCTTCTTTTCCTCTGTAGAAGTTGCTCTTTTTTTTTTTTTTCCTTTTTCTTAGCATAAACCATACCTTGCACAAAAATGAAAACTACAGTGCAAGGACTGACAAGAGCAAGGATTTCCAGAAATCAGACACCATTCCCACCTGCCGCCACATCTCTGAGATGCCTGGAAATTTCCCTGACCTCCTGTTAATACAACATCCCTAAGCAGAGAATTTTTAACACTTTTTTCCAAAACCACATGAGCAAAGCTCTGTGTGTTGCCTTCAGCAGACTCTGGCTTTATCAGATGCCTTCACTGTAGGAGTCCAAAACTCAGTTTATGCTCAGTCATGGCCACTGAAGTTCCAGACCCTGCACTTGTCCCGTGGTTCTCTGCATGCCCCACTGCCTAAGAAGGATGTTGGTGGTTTGTTAGTGGCTGTGGGCAGTGCTTGGAGCGTCGTGTTGCTGTCCCACAGGTCACATGTGACACTGGAGCCCAGCTGTGAGGCCCCTGGGAAGGATGCTGAGCATCCCACGTGGTGAGGATTAATTGAACACACCTGGATGGGGGTGGGGGGACCTCACCCCCTCTCTCATAAATGCAAACAGCTCCAGTGCAGCTGCACCCACTGACCTGCACACAACAGAGAACTGCGTTCACAAAACTGCTTACCTGGACTCTGCTTCACAAGGGCTGAACAGGACAAAAACCCCCTGAAACAATTCTTCATTCAGAGTACAGAGGCAAATTCTGCTGCTGTGGCACTCTCCTGCCTACATCAGCTGCCCAGCCAGAGAAAATTGCCGAGCTATAATCAAGATATTTTTCAAGTGACTCTGACTGCTGAATAAATGTGAAGGTCATGGGGCTGTTTTCTCCCTCCTTTTCCTAAAATCCATTTTCATACAGATCAATATCTGTGAAGACTGAAGGAGAAAACAGGCTTTGGGAATCAAACCTTCTCTGCTTGGAAGCAGGGCAAGAACAAGAGTCTCTGCAGCAGTGCTGAATTAAGGAGCAGGATTTATCACTGCAGGCCAAGGTTGGCTTCTCTTTCATTCTTCAGCTGGATCCTTCCTTTCAATGACTCTTATTTCTTTCTTGTACAGCAAGAGGGTGAATGCTGAATAAAGCTCAGCACCTGGCACATCCATCCACTGGCATTTTAAAGAAATTTTCTCTCTGCGCAGCACAGGACTGAGCTTTCATCCCATTTGTTGGTACTGGTGGTTTCTGGGTACTCTAAATCTCGGAAATGAAAGGAATTGAAAAGTTCCTTGATTGCTTTTTTGCTTTTCCAGGTCCTCATTCACCTGGGATGATTGAGGTGCAGCTTTGAGATTCAATCAGTTTGATCAAAATTCCCATTTTGAAGTCAATGTGGTGAAAAGCTTATTTAAGGTTTACTCCTATACAACGCCATAATGTGGCAGATAATATTCTCGAATGCTGCTGAATTTTGTGTTGGTGATCTTGGTTTTTTTGGTGCCTGCTCCAAGCTAAGCCTCAGCCCCTGGACAGCAGCAGGAGCCTTCCCCCTGTCCCTGTGTGTCCCAGTGCCTCCATGTGAGTGCACAGGTTGCTCTGCCAAGCAGCCTGGGATGCTGTGGGGAAATGGGATGCCTGAAGCGCTCATATTTCTGCAGAACCAGGGGTGTTTATTCCACTTTTGCAAAACTCCAGCCCATGAAAGCAGCTTTTTTGCGTTTTGCATAACACCACCTCACCCACGTCGTACCTGCAGAAATTTGGTTTGCAAACAATCTGCCTTCATTCCTCTCTCAGCCACCCCATTTCCCTATCAAACACCCTCCCTATCAATATCCATCATGGAGCATTCAAAGGCCAAATTCAGCCTCCCAACCCTCTCTTCATTAGGAGAGGATGAAGTAAATCCGCTCTTCAGCTGGTCCCAAAGGCTTCCAGGCTGCGGTGGAAGATGAATTGCACCACTGCCTTTTATGAGTAATGCAGAGAAATCAGAGCAGGGCTTTACAAAGGGCCATACATCTTCAAAGAGCTGTGTGTCCATTAGCTAAATAGCTCTGCTCCACACGGGGCAGCCTGCAATTGTGCAAGATGGGGAGAAATAGTGCCGTTATCCCTCCAGCTGAAATACACCTGCACCTACGTGGGAGCTCCTTCCCTTCTCACAGGACAAACCTTTGGATATGGATGAGGTGAGCACAGTCTCTGTAATCCGCAGGACACAATGCAGGTGAAAGAACTCAGGGCCAGCTTAGCAGCACTGCATTAATAAATATCCCAAATTAAACACTCGAGGAGCCACCGACTCTGGAAATAAAGCTCCTGCACCCTCTGCTGGGGAGAGGCTCGCGGCTGCACAGCCTGGCACACCAACGATGTCCTGCTGTGGTGCTGCCTTTTCACAGGACTTTAATCTAGAATTCCTTATTTTTACCATGGAAATACTCGCAGGGATGTGGCTCAGATGGGGAAAACAAGACAGAATCTCCACCCACCCCAGCCCTTCCTGCCATGCTGAACAAAAGCAGACCTCAGATGAGAAGGAAGTCTTGAATAATATATTCGATGCTATCAATAAATCATGTAATAAAACCTAAATAATGTTTCTTCTCCTCCCACCCTCAGCTTGAAGGGCAAGAGGCCAGGAAACATTAATATTCCTGTCTCTGGTTCTTCCCACACAGGAGCTTTTCCCACTTCACAGCATACCCCATTCCTTGCAAGAAAACATGTTTTGCCTCATTTAGGGACCCAGTTTCACTGAATGCCTTTATTTTTTTGCCGACTGTGCTGTTTCCACTCTGCAAAAAGCAAGGGTGAGACATCCTACGGGAGACTTGTTAAATCAGGGAAGACCCCAAATTTGCCTGCCCTCCTCCCTTATTTAGGAGAAATGAAATCCAGGTGCTTTGAGCTACTGAGCTTTGGGGCACAGCCTGTGTCTATGCTCAATTCTGGGAGCAATCTCCTACTTCTCCCCAGAAAAACAGCTCCAAGGTCGCTGGTTGTGATGCTTCCCTGGAAGTCCTCACTGTGTTTGTCCAGTTGGTGCTCAGCTGTAATCACCAGCAGGAATGTGGTTTCCGGGACTCCGCAGGACCCAGAAGTTCAGCTGGAAAAGGGAGGCAGTGAGTGTGCTCCACCGAGGTGATGCTGAGCAGCCGCGGGCGGGTTTCCAGCTCAGCAGCAAGTTCGTTCTGCCCTCTAGGGTCCAGTTCCGTGGAGGGCTGCTCACCTCCTCCTCCCGGAGAGCAGCTCCAGCTTTTCTGCAGGATGGGCTGGAGAGGAAATTTCAGCTTCGAGCCACTCCAGTACCTGCCCTGGTGATGCCCCACCGATGAATAGCAGATGGGATTACGTGGTGCACCAGTTCTCCCAGTTCATCCATTGTGCCTTGCTGCTGTTTGGTTCAACCACTCAATTAAAAGTGTATTCACTGGTTTATATTCACTGCCTTCTTCATGCTCTGATTTCAGTAAAAGCTTCAGCTGAGTCGGGAAAAGGCTAACAATAAAATAATATTTTAACATCTATCCTTTAAGAAGAAATCAGGACCTGAAAAGACATGGAGACCGTGGTTTTTATTTAGTTTGGAGCAGCCCCAAACCCATGCACTGCTTTTGTGCTCAAAAGCTACAGAAATTAAAGATATGTCAGTTCAACAAAACCCTCACACCAGTGCTGACCAGTGACAGAGGGAGAAAAAGAAAACCGTGAGGATTTCCACTCATTTTTGGGACTAGAAAGTTGGAGTGATAAAGTGTGTCAGTGCATCCAAAACATTTGTTCAATAAATCATTGGGAAATGCGTAATTTATAGGTCTGGTCATGGGGGAATGTCTGGGACTGGCTCAACTGAGGCTGAGAAATCTCTGAAATCCAGAGTGGAAAGAGGAGCTCAGGGACATTTATTCGTTTTATTTAGCAACCACAGTGTAAAGAGTAATCTTACCAGCTTTTTAGGTGTGTCCAAAAACCTCCTCTCTCCATCTCTGACTTGTCTCATGCTAATGGTCCTTCACGAGCAAGGAGATTAGAAAATTTTGCGCATGAGTTTTGTATGAAAATCTCATGTTCCATTATTCACTGAATCCCTTATTCATGCCAAATTACATAATCCTCTAAAGTGTGTCCCATTCCCTCTGCCTTCCGCTTCAATTTCTGTCTGCCTTTCCCTTTAACTATGTATTATTGACTTCCTTACATAAAGAGAGTGACCACCTTGCTGAAAATGGTTTCTCTTTCCAGAAAGACACTTTATGCCCAAAACCACCATTAGGTTACTATTGATGGAAACAGGGTTTCATCAGGAAACAGGAAACAGCTGCCAAGAAAGTAATAAAGGTAAATTATACCCCAGAGCAGAGCTGGAGTAGCATGTAATGGATCAGAGAGATTTCATTCACTGTTCTGCCCCTGAGTTATTGCATAGCTTCTTAAAGGAAAAAGGTTTCTGCCCAGCCTAAGCTGGAAACCAAAATGCTGCAATCAGGTGTTTTGGGGATCAAAAGCTGGGGTTGGCTTTTTTTTTCACCTTGGACTGGGGAGCATCATCTTTGGGTGTCTTAAATGCAGTGCCCAAAAGTAGGATTGAGGTTTTACAAACTGAGTCTTGCAACACCTGCTTACCCCTCCAGTGAGTAAGGAAGAAATGTTCCTTTAATTTTCAAGGATAGCAAATGGTTTAATTAGTCAGCAAACAAGGCAAAAAAATTTACCCAGACTGGGATTCTGCTTAGGAACAGAGCACATCAGAGTTTTTGGCAATGAGTTCCTCCTGCAGAACTTCAGACTGCATATGCAATCCCAAATAACTGGGCTAATTTGGGAAAACCACTTTTACTTACATTCTGAAACTTAGTTAGAGTCAGGGGGCTGTGAACTTGCATGGAATCATCGTCAGGTTGCTGAAGGTTGTTATCACAGCTCCCTAGGACCCAGCTCCTGGCATCCTGATGGACCAAACAGCACTGAGGGCAAAGAATCTGAATAAAAATAAGTTTCCCTTAAGGAGCTTTATCTGTGAGAAGACCTGGTAGATGTGTTCCTATGATAGCAACTGCACTCCTAAGGGATGTAGAAAGTTTGTATTCATATTATTTTTTCCCTAAGACTCCAACATTTACTTCTGCTGCAGGGAAAGGGCCTTCCTGATTTTTCCAGACTATCAGGAGGCCAATATCCAAGGAAAAGCAATGCCTCCTCCTGCTGGTCTCCTCTCTTGTCTTGGCAAACCTGGGCAAGGGCTTCAGGTCTGCTTGGCAGCTCTGCCCTGGCACAGCAGGTGCCGCGTCTGGCTCCACCAGCATCCCTGTGGGATGCAGCAGAGCAGTGTTTGGATGCAGCACATGATCCTCTGCAGATGACTGGGGAATGTGCCTCGGCAAGCTGAGAATCTTCCTGTTTATCTCACTGGTGTGAAACCTGATGAGATGAAATAGAATGATGTTATTGAAGGCCACTCAGTGTGCGGTATCCATTGGGAAATGCTCACACCTGGACTTCTCTGACAGCTCTGGGGAGGATGGAGCTGCTGAAGGCTCTGAGCCAAGGCCTCTGGCACAAGCGAGGGCTGCTGTCCCTGGGCACACTGTTCACTCTGCCAAGCCTCTGTCCCTGCCTTGCCCAAATGACTGGCAGGCTTTCTAAAACCCAGGTCCTGGATCATCCAGATTCTCATGCTGCATCTTTATGGAACAAAATATCAGTATGGAGGAAGGGATTTTACTTTTTTCTTTTTCTCTTACAAAATGGAACTGTTGTTTCTTCAACCAGCCTCACTGCAGGAAATACTGTCAGTCAATCCACTTCACTCCTTGACAGTGCTCTGAAATCCAGCTTTTTTAATTTAGGGCTGATGCCTGGTAAGCAAAATAACTCATGGGTAACTCCCTTCCCAGTGCCATTTCCTGGCTCTGAGCCCACCTCGATGACACCAACCTCTATTTTTAGCCGGGTGAAAAGGAGCTGGCACAGGAGGTGAAAATCTTCAGTACCCATCCTTTATCTGTCGGGGTGTGGTTGATGTTGAACCTTAAGAGAGTCAATATTGTTAAAGGACTCTGAAGGGGCAGTGTCCTTGTAACTAAGGGCACTTAAGATTTCTGGGCTTTATCTTATGCATCAGAAAGAAAAATATATTCTAGTGTTGGAAATAAAAAGGTGTGGAGGTTTAATGCTAAGAACTCAGGTCTCCATTTCTCTCCTCTTCACCCACCATTAAATACGTCCCCAAAGTACCAAGAAATCCCCAGAAATGAAGAAACAGAGAGAACAGAAGAAGTGCAAAGAAAAATAAATGTGTATTTCATCTCATGAAGGTTAAATCTCTGGTATTTTTACTGAATGCAAATTTTCCATTCTGATGCTTTGAGGCTTAAATTAATGATTGTGATTATTTAATTTTCCTCCATTTCCCTTCCGGTTGCAACCATCGCTGTTGGTTTTCACACCACACATAAAGAGTTTTGCAGCTGCCACAGTCATTCCTGTGAAGGTACAAGCTGACCCACGCTCAATGCTTCAGTGTAGAAGTCTGGGCTATGTCGCTTTTCCACGGTGCTCATGTAAAACCATGTGTGACTGTGTCTGTCGGCTTCTAGCCAGTCCCTTAGGAAAACTACAGGTCATTCCCTTGGCACCTGTCCCTATAAAATGTACATTGCACAAAGTCATGATTGAAATGTACAGAGGAAATTACACATTCACCGAAAGAAAAAAAGAAAAAAAGGAAAAAAGAAAAAAAAAGAAGAGAGAGAAAAGAAATCCGATTGCTATTTTACAAGAGAAAAGTGTGTCTCATTCCATACATACAAAATGTTTTCAAATTGTACATAAGTACCAAAGGCATTATGAGAGATTCTTTGGAGATGAAACGAAAGTGCAAGAAAGCCAAGGCAACAGAGCAAATGAAAGGAAGCAAAGCAGCAGCTGTCTTTGCTTTCTAAAGGACAACCAAACTTCCTGGCTCAAGTGAGCCCCGGAGCTTTCCGAGCGGGAGACGCGGGCGTGCGTCCCCGTGCTCATCCTGGTGGGAAATTCACCTCTCAGCTCTCACTGTCAGGACAAAAGCATGAACCATTTTTAGCCCAGGTAAGGCCAAATGAGCCAGATGCTGTTATAAACCATGGTAGTGTCAAGGTATCTCAGGGAAGCGGCAACACACTCCAGCAAGGGATGCACCCTTTGCTCAGTAACCTATTTAGGGCTGAATCAGCTCCTATAGATGAGAACTTTGGACCCAGAGATGAATTTCAGGCCAATGCAAAAATCTGATTACTATTTATTCAAGGCATCCAGCAGTATTAAACTGGGAAAGTTAGCTCTTCATGCCTTTGTTTATTTAGATTAAACACTGAAGGGTAAGCTCTACCCAATATAAATCTTATGTCTGTGAAAATACTGGCAAAATTCAATACTAGAGGATAATTCATTTGGTGAGGCTGGTGAAATCCCTGTATAGGGGCAATTGGAGTCTGCAGGCTGGCTTGCTTGGAAAATCTGATTTACTGGTTGTAAGACTGTCATTTCTTCCATAACTCTAAGATCAAAGATGGGCTTTTAATGTTTCTTTCCGTAAACATCTCTTACCTAGGGGCTTTTTAAATATAGGCAAAGGTAAGACCTGCGGGGCACTGGGATCCTCTGCCTGGGCAGTAGGTTTGTGGGAGACCCTGGCACTGCCCTCAGTCAGCACCGCTGCCGTGGGACACCCTGGCACAGCCCATAAAGACTTTGCCCTTGGATCTCCAATGGCACAGGACAACTGTTTGACCACACATCTTAGGAATGGGCTTTTTGGACTTGAAGTTGGCACTGGCCACTCTATTATATTTGTTTGTTTGAAAGGAAGCCAAAGAAATTATCACTCTAAGAACTGCATCGCTCTGCTGCATGGCCTGTGCTGCCTTCAGAAGTGGGATTTCTCCTTGGGATGGCAGTCACACACCAATCCCCTCTGCAAATCTTCCTTTTTGAATGAAACAAATCATTGAAAAAGTAATTTGGCTTTATTTTACCCACTGACTCACTCTGAAACAGAGTTTTTCTTCCCCCTGTGCACCTCAGATGCAGCTTTATCTGTTTTGATCAAGAACACGTGTGCACACGTGTTCGTACCCACGTGCACGTACAGCCACACGTGGGTGCACGTACTCGAACCACATGCACACGCTTCTGCAGCCAAAGTTGTGTTGTCCTTTTATCTTGCAGGTTATGACAAAGATAAACTGTGAGCTTCATTCAATCTGTACAGAATTTACAGTTCAGATGAATAGCAATGAAGAATATATAGGAATACAGTAGCTGTTAAGTATTTATGGGCTGTGTGTGTTCGTTTTGTTCAGGTATTTTTTAATTAACATCACAGAGGCAATCTTGTATTTTAGCTTCCTGATAAAATCTGTTTAAAGAAGCATTCAAATGCAGTGAATTTCTTAACAAAACAGGATGTTAATTTTTCCCCTTTTCCCAGTTATGCTGAGTCCCATCACAAACCAGGCAGGTGACACTTTGGTGTCTGTTCAACGCACGTATGTTGATTACATGTAGAGATACCTATCAGCACGTGGCATGTAATGTGCAATCCATGTGCAGTACATGTGGATAATGTGCCAAAGTGACACCAAGCAAGATAAATTTCATAAATACAGTGTCTATATTGGAGAAACAGGAATACAGTTTTAGTGTGTGGAGTGTTGTTGCTGTATAAGAACTGTGGCACCCATCTATATGAATTACCGATAAAAGAATAAAACATTTATAAGAATAATTTATTGAATCTCCTAAAGCATTTGATACACCACGCAGCAACTGCAACTATGTTTAAAATCTGCTCCTGATTTAAAATAACAAAATCTCTGTCATTTATCAGCTATATCTTGTTTTGCCTTGGTGTTCCTGAAAGTCTCAAGTACTCTACACTGTGCGTGAATTTTTTGAGAAAAAGTGAAGAAAATTCAAATTTTAGGGGTTTGGGAGGAGGGAGAAGTAACCAACAAAAAAAGGTCTTGATCCTGCCTGCTGACAGGAGCGTGGGGTAACTCCAGCTCCAGGGAAGATGCTGGACCAGTGTGAATAACGAGGCAGGACAGAAAAGACCTGTCACCAGCCCTGATGACTTCTCAGGTCCTCAGCAAGGCTGAACATGGTGTCTGTGGAGATGCTAAAGAACTGAGACCTACACATCTACATCTGTGCTCAGTCCTTTCCAGGAGCATCACTGCATATGGCAAACACTAGGTCATGGCCACTGTGTTGGTCAAGTTTAAGGGATTCCTGTGAAATGCTGCTTCTGCTTTAATGGGAGGTGCCCATGGCATGCTAAAATAAGGAGGCATTTTCCCATTGTGGCTTGCAAGGCTTGTGCTGACCTTTCCTTGTGTGGAGTGGGAAGGAGAGAGCATCTCCCCACGTCCACAGGCATCAGTGTCAAATGGAGCTGAAATTCCAGCAGAGGCTTTGCTGGCAGCGTGACATTCAGCCTTGTTTTGGGGTCAGAACCGTCTGAACTGGAGGTTCTGGCATGGCTTCTACCTGAAATCATCAACCCTGCCCTAAAATTATAGGCATAGCTACAGGTGAAATCCCACCTGGGCTTGGCACTGAGCTTTGGAAAGCCTTGTGGTGAGCTCAGGTTTCTCAGAACCAGGCAAACAGATGCTGCTTGAACAATTCACCTGCAGCTGTATTTACAGGAATTAGGAGAGGGCAAGATGCTTCCAGGTTCCACTGGCAGCTTTGGAAACAGCACAGCCTGGATCAGCTGCTTTCCAGCTCTCGCCATTACCGAGCTAGAGCTGGTATGTGCAGCCACATCTGGACAAGGGTCTTGAAAACAGCTCTTCAGGGAGCAAAAACATCTACACTGGTAGAGCCTGTGAGCTCTTCTCTGAGATGTTCACCTGGATAAGAAAACCTGAGCCAGACCCTCATCCCTGTTTCACTTTAATCAGCTAAAGCCACGGGGACAAACCCTCACGGGGCACAGACAGACAACACAGACCCCATCCCTGTGCGGAACGGCTCCAGCAGAACAAACCAGGGATGTGTCGAGGCCACGGTGGCTCAATGAGGAAGCAAGTAAATTGCCAACAAAAAGCAAAGCTGTCATGCTAACACAACACAAAGGCTCTCTGGCGCATCTGGTGATGCCAGGCCAAGTCTCAGAGCAGAGTTCTGGCTTTACAGCTTCCCTGGTAAACAGTCTGGGCAAGGAAGGGGAGGATGTGGGGCCAGGGTCAAACCGAGTCGTGGCAGCAGTGCCAAGAGATACAAGAGACTGCAAACACCAGCAAGATGGGCAAACCCTGAAGGCCTCATGACAGCCTGGTATTGCAGTGGGGAGAACACTGGCAAAACATTTATGGAGACAAAAATGTAGCTCAGCACCACTCCATAAGGAGAGTGAGAGATGCTTCCATGAGGAACAGTTATGGCACAGCTGCAGGGTGCCCAAGACCACCAAGGGCTGTAGAGAAGGGTGGATGGAATTTCCAAAGACTGGTTTGCAAGGTTTGGAAGTCACCCTCTCCCCTGTGCCTCGGGCTGTGCTGCAGGCACAAACGCACACGGCACCCCAGGGCTGGATGCAGGTGAGAGAATCCTATGGGAACTAAACCTGACATATGGCAAGTCCCACACATGTAGGTTCAAATGGCATCTCTGAAATGAAAACCAGGCCTCCATCCTTGACACTGCCTGCTCCTCCAAACGCCCAGAAAGGGCTATCTGGGATGCTCGTTTTCAGAGGCACCCAGATGGAAAGGAGGTTGTGACACACAGCCAACACAATTCGTATTTTCTCCTCCCCATTTACACGTTTGAAGGAACCACAGGTACAAACATGTTTTTTTTACCCCGTAGTCACAAGCAGTAGAAATGGAGTCTGTGCATGCTGTATCAGAGGGATGGGGTGATGACCAGTTGCAGCATGAAAGACACTTGGTATATCAGTGTTACCTACAGAAGCACCGCAGCACCCTGCGAGGTGGCTCACTGGGAGGACAGCCTCTCCCCAGAGTGATGCTTTTGGCAATGTTACCTTGTCAGGTACTACAGCAATCTGGGAGTGCAGATACAGCTGGAGCGTATTGCTGTCTACTCATCTCAGGCTGCATGCAGTAGCAGGCAAAATTGAGAGTACAGTCAGTGAGATAGTCCAGAAAGCACATTCATAAGTTAAAAAGGACCCCGCTGCTACCTAAATTCGAAGCGTGATTAATAGTGTATCAAAAGGTGTGTGATCCCTCTCCCTCTAGACACTAAGGTAAGGCAAGCAGTATTGTGTCACTGGGGCATCAAACACTAAGATATACTAAAGAATATTCCTATGCAGTATTATTATCATTATTAAAAACCCACCCTATTGTTATTGTTAAAAAAAACAGTGAAACCCCACCCCTGCTCTGAGCAGGTTCTGCTCTGTGAGGCAGAAAAATTGGGGTGTTTGTGTGCTAAAAGCAAGGGTTTGCTTTTACACCTCTGAGCAGCAGTGACCCCGCGGGGCTCGGAGGGGCTGCTGCCCTCAGCCCTCCCCAGAGCCCTCCCCAGCACAGCCTGAATGCTACCTGGAGCTGAAGGAGCTTTTGTATCTGATTTCCTTGTTTCTGGCTCAGGAAAAGGATGCTGATGAGAACAGGAGAGGCTGACCAGTGATAGAGAGAGGATGGAGAGGATGTGGACGTGCAGCTGTGGGTTGGGAAGAAAGGGCTGGAGGCTCAGGGCTCGCTCAGCCTGAGCGTTCACATGGTGGAGAAACAGAAATCCTTATCCCGCTCCTGGGCTTTTTAACATTCCCAATAAAATACTCACTGCTAAGGGTCTTTTTATGGTACAACTTTGGGTAAATTCCTCAGGAATTTCAGTTTCTCTTTTAATACTTACATTTAAGTCCTAGCAATAATGTTGCTGTGACTGTGGTGGTCTGAGGATATCAGGAAAATTAGGTTTCCAGTAGCTCCCTCTTGGGAAAAGTATGAGTGAAGGTGTTTTTCTTTCCTCTTGGGCGATTGTTTGGAAGGGGAGCATTTGTATCTAAGGTGATGCTCTGGCTTCTCAGGTAGATTATACAAACTTGTTCTAAAAATTCACATAATTTAAAATCTTAAAAATCAATTAAAAATGTAAAAATATACCTATTTATCCGTAAATAGCAATGACCCTGCAAAATTTATTTGGACCTATTGAGCAACATTTGAAACAAAATGCATTTTTAGAAAATCTGATCTATCACATAGTCTGTCTAAAGAAATAGAATGGCTTTCTGAGCTGGATGAGAGGTTTGGTTTTGGTGAGCTCCTCGACATTTTTTGCTTTAAAAATTGTTATTAAGAAAATGGGTCAACAAGGAAATTCGCATACAAAATCTGCCCTTGAGTAACATTAAAGTCCCTTCCCAAATATTGGGAAATTTGACTTACGGCTGTTCCTCTGTCTCAGGGTCACATTATGAAAGGCCACCTTGCAACATCTCCAGCCACGTCTCCTGTTCAGAGAACTCCTCACATCACCTGAACTCACACTTGGACCTGAAGCACCCAAAAACTTACTGTGGCTTCACGTCCCAGCCCCAGGCATTGCTCCATCCCATGGGTGGGCCAATTGCAGGATTTCTTTCCAGACCTAGACCCAGATTCTGGAAAAAAAAAAAAGCCCAAAAGTTTCTTGGAGACCAGACCTCAGGCTCTGGTCCAAGGTCATGGCTTCACATTCAGCCAGACACACCTGGAACCGGGCTCTGGGCATGGAACCAAGTGTGGGCACGGGCAGCCTTGGAGCAGCTCAGGATGGTCTGCTGGAAATTTGGCTTCCACATCTTCTTCAGGTCTCTTTGGACTTTTGGACTCCTCTGTCCACACTTGGCATTGCCTAAAACTTGTTCTATCTTCCAAAAAACATGGAACAAGATCTGAGAGGAAGAGGGGAATGAAGAGTAGCCCAAGAGAGGCTCAGCAGAGGTACAAAGTGTCTGTCCACTGTTTTAAAGGTCTTTGTCATTGGGACTGCCTTATTAGCAACCCAAAACTGATTTATTTTCTTTTAGTCTGGTGGTTAGGACTTCCTGTGGGAGATTGCCACCAGGAAGGTGTGGTACAGGCATGGGGAGCTGAGTGGTTGGAAGGGAAGACTTTCCAGGGAGTACTGGACAATGATTTAGGAGAAGAATGAAATTATTTATGTCAATAAGCAACAAGCAGGAGCTGTCATTGTTTATACAGGCTTAAATAATTTCATGGAAATGATGAGCATTATTTGTAGCTAATTCTAGTGTGAGTTAACGTGGGGTTTTGCCTGGATGAATGAGAAGTGATGATTCATGGCATGGTTGTGCATGGAGGTGTGTATCAGAATTTCTTTGATACGATGCCACAGAAAAATATATCTTATACCTTCAAAAAAAATTCTATGTGAAATAAATAGCAGCCAGATATGATCTGTGCTGCATGTATATAAAACTAGTTTTCTGCAATCTCTGATTATGGGACAAATCCAACAACTTTTCAAGACACAAGTCAAAAGATCTTTATAGATTGCAGCGTAAGAGGTTGAAGAGGAAAAACTCAATTTTTCCCATGCAATCCCTGAAGATGAGCTTTAAGGTCCCTTTCTACCCAAACCATTCTGTGGTTCTGTGAATCGATGATTCTGTGAGTCTGTGATTAAAGACCAGTCATGTACCTGTGCTGCAACAGGACTGTGTGACATCATCCTTATCCTCATCTGGCATTCCTGCCTCTAGATCATACCCTCTGTGCCAAATTTCCAGCAGGCCTTGAAAAGTAATTGCAAACAAATAAGAGAATAAATCTTTGTTATCTCTGACTTGTACAAAATTTGCACGAGCAGCTGGCTGGAGCAATGTTGATTTTTGCCTCACCAAACGCAATTTCCGTTCTTGTGGTCGGTAGAAAGCCCAGGCCACCACGTTAGATTTAGGACCTGCTGACATTTCTTGTTCTAGCAGAAAGGATCTCATTTCAGAACACACCAGAGGCAAACCTGCACAATTTATGGCCATTTGGCATTTAAAGTTGTCTCTGTAGGGAAGTCAAGGGCATTGCTGCGTTAACTCTGCACAAAGAAATCTGGAGCCAGGAGTTTTGGAGCACAAACAGAGAGGGAAAAACTGCAGAAGTTAACAGAAATATGGCTCAAGAGGGGAAAGAAAGGAACTAGCATGGCTGGAAGCCCAGTTTCTCCCTAAGAACAAGGTTTTCCCCTCCTGCATGGTGAAAAATGGCAGGAAAAGTTGTGAAGAACCTCCCCCCTTCCTTATTCCATGATAAGACCTATATGCTGGTCCTGGGCACTAGCAAAAAATGGTTCTATTTCCTGTCTGCAAGTTGTCAGACTGCACCCACATCTTCCCTAAGGCCAAAATTATCCTGGTTCTCCCCTGGTTGCTGTGTCTGATCAAGCAAACAGGAGGAGAGAAAAAGGCTGTGAGTCTCCCTTCACCCCAAGCAAGTCAATGTTCAACCTCTCAAAGGCCACACAGAAATGAAGTTGTTGCCTAAATATCCTTAACTGGCTCTTGATATGACACAGGGAAAATGTGGAAAAACAGGGTTTGAAATCACAGCAGGAAACACATGTGGGATTTGGGCTGTGGATGCACAGCGAGGTTCAGAGGCCCAATGCCAGCAATGGTGTCCCAGCCCTGGAAAAAGATCCCAAACCAAAGTTCTCCTGATCCACCCCCTTGCAAAAAACAACCCCTACCAACTTATCCATGTAAAGGATCATTTTGTGACTTTGTTTTGGTCCCAAAAGAAACTTTGAGCATCACTTTTCCCCTCGCCTTCCCCCAGCTGAAGGAGCTGCTGAAGTTCCTGGTAATGACACGATGACCTTTCCAAGAGGAAGTGCTTCCACGGCAATGAAACGGGGCAGACTGGGGTTGGCACAACTCGCGGGCAAGCATGGCTAAGAGGCTTCTGAAAGACCATGAGGAAACAAAGCAGTGCCTCTTAACTCAGCTTGGGGGATCCAAACAAACCAAAGGATGTCCCGAGAACGTGGGGATGAGATTCTTGGCAGAGCAGAAGAAGAAAGGAAAGATTTTCATGGGCATAGTGTGTGCAAAAGTGTTCAGGCACAATGCAAACTGTAAGAAAAGTGCCCACTCCGACCAACAGGGCTTCCAGAGGATGGAGCTCAGCACTTAACTCGCAGCAAGGCGGGGACTACAGCATCCTGCATGTCCACCCTCTCCCTCTGCCTGGTGGCTGTGCCTCCCCAACAGTGCTGTTGGCCATGAGAATGGCTTGGGATCATGGCAGCCCTCCAGAGGAGTTGCCTTTGGTTTGTCTTTGCTTTCAAAGCACCCCCAGGTCCCTTGTCAGCAGAAAGAGAGATAATTAAATATAATACATGGTTTAAAATACAAAATTCCATCCCCATAGTGTCTCGACCCCCATCTCGGTCTCATTTCTCTGCCCTCTGGATTGTCCCTCTTCTCACACTCAAGCTTATATTGCTGAGTTTTTCCTAAGATGGGATAATTTCCAAACTGTTCTGGTTCAGAGCAGTACCCCAACCTGTCCCACCTGAAGCCATGTCTTCTGCTCATGCAACTATCCCAGCCACCATCCCTCTCCTCCAGGGGCCTACACAACATTTCCATGTATTATATTGGAATTATGTCACCTTCCTGACAGCTAATGAGGAACCACGGAGTAACAACCCCTCATTATTACACGTGCTCTGCAGTCTAAGCCAGAAAGAAACACATGTTCAGTCTGTGACTCCTAAACACCTAAAGGTGTGATCAACTCGTGCCATGACGTAGCAATTCCCACCTAACACTTATCAGCCACCAGTTAATGTGATCTACAAAAGCCCTGGCTGGGTGATTTATTCCTGCCCTACGCTTCTGAAGATTCCCAAGAAATGCAAATTGCCTACCCTGCGCCATGAAATAGTTTCACCTAATGATCTTAGAAAGAGAGTATGAAAGAAATCTGGACTTCACGGCTCCAGTTCGCTCATCACCGTGACCTCTTCCCCAAATGCAGGCTCGGACCTGCTCGTTCCCCCCCAGAGTAAGCTGCAAGAAAGTATCTGCCAGCTAAGGGTGTCCTAGAAAGAGGAAAACCTTAGCTGTCAATCTCCTTGAGAAGTTCGACACGTGGACAGCTGGAGCGGACAGCTACCAGCGCTCGGACGTGGCTCGGCGGCTGCAAGGAGGCTTCACTGCCGGGGGGTTGACCAGCCCATGTCACTGAAGGGTCCCTCGCCCGTGGCCGACCTCGGGGGGGGACCACAGGGCGTGCAGAGGTCAGAGTCGGTGTCTGACTCCCCTTCTGCAATGTAGGGTCTGATTTTGGCCACGGCTGCATAGCAACCGTTGTTAAGGATGTCCAAATTCTCTTTGGACTGGGAGATGCTAAAGCCGCTGAAAGAGCGCTCCAGTTCCTCGTGGTCCACCGAGGGGATGGAGATGGACGTGTCGCTGTCTCTCATGGCACTCTCGTGGTGTTTGGTTGTAATGTCTTCGTTCCTCAGGTACTCTGCGCTCGCCCGGTGCCCGCCGCTGTAGGCGGACAGGGAGCGCTCGTGGGAGGGTGGAGGTGGGATCCGGACCAGCGAGCCGGGGTCTCCGACGGGCGAGGAGCCGTGGCTCTGCCGCTGGCACGACGTGGAGGGCGGGCACGCGTTGCTTGGGGCTGGTGGGGCAGAGAAGTTCTTCTGACCCATGGAGCTGGTGGATCTGATGATCTTGATGATGCAGCCGTTCTTGTCAATGTGCTCCCTGCTATCTTCGGGGCTGTGGTAGGGAGGGGCTGGGTCTGGTTCTTTGGACCCAAAGTAAGCCTCTGTCTCCGTTGGTGGGATGCCCATCCGCTGCATGTAAATGTTCACCAGGAAGTCCAGCTTCTTCTCCATTGACTGAACCTGCAAAAACACCACAGTTCCAGCACTGCGTGCAGGCTGAAGCACATTAACATCCTGAGTATGAGCAACTTCCATCGAGGCACAAGTGTGGGGCTCGGCTTCATCGATCACCTCTGCCTACACTGACCCACAGCATCTCAAACTTTTAGTGAATATTTAATTGTTCTGAAGGGTTTAATTCTCCACCTTTTTACAGGGTTTCCCTTGCTACATGATTTTCCTTATGCTCCTCTGATCTTTTTGACAGGCACCAAGTTCCAGAAAAGCTGGAGCACACTTGCTCCTTCCAGCTCCTTCCTGCACTTAGCACTTGTCTGGACTCAGAAGGCCATGGGGATTTCTGAGCCTTGTCCTCTAAGAAGATTTTAAATCTTCAGCAAGGCCAGCAGCACCAGCAGCCAGGCCCAGGGACTCATTTGAAGCGTGTCCAGTGCGGTGGCAAAGAAGCCAATGTGCTGTTTTCAGAAATAATGTAGACTTTTGACAAACTCACTAAACTAGTCTCAAAGGGCCTGGCTTGAAAGTAGCGCTTAGGTTTCCAAGACATTTCGTCCGCTTTCATAACACCCACATTGCTTCTTTTTCAAAATATTCTTGGCTCTCCCTTTTTTTTAACTAAAAGGTAATGTCCCACTGAGAGAAAAAGGCAAGAAAAAACCAACACAATACATGCAAAACCCTCTGACAAGAACCCATTCCTGACCCAAGATACCTGTTTTTCAACTTTTCCAAGCCTGCCCATCATGCTGGGGTCTTCAGGCAGCTCCCCCTCTGCTGGCCCTTTGGTCCGATCCTTGTCGGTCATGGAGGATCCTCTCCCAACGATCTGGTCAACTCTACCGGGATCAGAAAATCCCCCCGCCCCCGGAAAAGGACCTGGAGTCAGTTGGAGGCAGCAGGTGAGGAGGGCACCAGTTGTGGTGCCTCCATGGGACAAAGCAGCAGCCTCTCTCCCAACTAACACTCCAAATTACTCACAGACACGCAGTGGCACTGAAGTGTTAATTCAGATGCAAAATTCAGAGCAGTATTAGCAGAGTTTGAAATTATCCATTTCTGTTTATACAGATAAAACCTGGCACATTATGCACAGTAAATTTACCCACTGCAAAGAATTTCTTTAACTGGCTTTCTTCCAAATCGATTAACTTCTTATTTGCACTGAGAAATTACTATTTAGGGGGAGGGTCAAGTTTTCTGTCGAGCGTGTATCAATGGGATCTTTTTCAGTCTTTGCAGCAGTTTCCTCTCCTCAATGCAAATGTCCGTGTGTAATTCTCATGTCCATGAAAATGAACTGCTTGTCCTAAGATCCAGACAAACAGGTGCAGTGATAACTGTTTTAGTGGAATTACATCAAGGCTGAATTTGGCCACAAGTCACCAAACATTACCAAACTGTTTTCATCTCAGTGCAGTTCACACTTGTACTGTTAGATGTTTTTTATTAGCAGGGCTCCCAGCTGGGAACAGCAGAGGAGGCTCCTGCCAAATCAGCCGGGAAAGGTTACAAGGCACATAATTTGGTACTGACTTCTTTACACATCACATTTGCACTTCCTCATTCCCAGTATGGAAACACCTGGGTTTATTAACAGCTCCATATGCAGAGGAAGAAGGAGGGGAGAACCAGTCTGGAAGCTGGAACTCAATTTTATTAGAGGCATCAAATATAAATTTCTGGAGAGCAAACACCAGAGCCTCTTGGTTGCTCCAAAGTCAGGGGAGCAACTAATTTTTGGAATAACTTCTTAATGGCAGCCAGGTTTATAGAATAATTCTGTGCTGGGCAAACTTTACTCTTGCATAATGCACCAAACATAAGGGTGGTGGGGGGAAAGAAGGGTTAATTAATCTGACTGAAACCAGGCTGAGGTATCTTGAGTGAAAACTCAAAATGCTTCTTACGCAGTTCTGCCTTGTGGGCCATGGGTCCATGCACCAGGAGGAGGAAAAGGAAGGAGCTGAACACAGACAGACAGGGGAAAATGAACAAACAAAAACCAAGGAAAGGAATGAGATGTGAGGCTATTTCCAACACAAGAGCTATCTGTTTTCTTCACACTGGACAGGGACTCCATATGGATGTTGGCTGTTGACACTGAGGGGCAGGTACCAGTGGGAATGGACCAGCGTGGCTCCCTTAGCTTATATTAGAGCAACAGCACTTTTACAGCACCAGATCTGGCTCAAAGAGATGAAGTGGATGAGCACATCACACCAAAGACAGAAAATATAAGCCAACAATTGTTTCAGAGTTTAGCTTTGATCCCAGAAGCTACTTCATTTGGGCAGGGATGTGACAGAATTCTGTTCTGCTTAAAAAGCCATGTTTGATCCTTTGCTTAGCAATATAAGCACAGGAGTACAAGGAGCACCAAGTGCTGGAATTACAAGTGTGAGGAATACGCATGCCTTATTTCTCTCTTGTAATGGGAGAAGGAAATCACTGACATGTACAGGAACTCCCCACAAGGGATGCAGTTACTGACAGGACATACAGCACAAGAAATCCTACGACAATGTCGTTACCATGTAAGCAAAGAGCTGTTAAATTGGATACCTCGGGCTACCTTGGTGGGGAATCACAAGTCAAGGCGTGGTACAGCCACTGTATGAACTCCTCTCCTGTATGCACAAGCAAGTAGACTGGTAAAACAATGAACACGAGTTTAAAGAGGCCCAAAGTCTAAATATTACTGAATATTGCAGAAGGCCAAGAGCAATCAGGGTTCTCTGTCCTCCTGTCCCATCCAGCACGGCACTGACACTGAAATGTGTCCACTAATGAGGAAATGAGATGTCCCTCACCAGCTGTGGAGTAGAGCAGGGAGGCAGGACAGACTGTGACACAGAGAGGAGAACCGACCATTGCATCGTAAAAACAGAGAGAGTCTTGTGTACCCTGATTCTAACCTTGCAGAAATCAAGGCAGGACTTCTGCTGTCTTTTCATATCTTAAGAGAAGAGCTATCCAGAGAGTGAACCCCACACGGCCCATTTCAGTGGCCAGCTGGCACTTCACAGATGGAGTGATCACTAAGAAGAGCACTAAATTGTTACCCACCTTCAAGGACACAACCTGCCTTTAGACCTACTGGGATTTAGGAGCAGGGCCGAAGCCCTGCACAGAGCTCACCCATAAAGCATTCAGAAGCCCTTTCCCATTATATAATTGACACCAGAGCCCAGAACTCCTGCTCGATTCATTCCCTTTGTGTCTATACCTGAACCTAGTCCCAGCTCCTGGGGTGTTTGTCTTCCACAGCTCTGAGGAAGCAGAGCCAGATCTCTCCTCGGAGGCAGGGCAGCACTGAGGATGGTGCAGGCGGCAGCTCTGGGCCTCTGACTCCAGTGCAGAGAGGGGAGAAGAAGGTGGACCAAGTCCTTCTCTCTTTTATGGGAGAAACCAGGCTCAAGGTCTCCCACCCCTTTGCTTCCCGTGGCACAAGCTGGACCACAGGAGAGTGCTGCTATCCCCAGCAAAGAGATTTCATTTGTGCCTTATCTGACACAAGAGAAAAGAGGAAATTCCTTGTGAGCTCCCAACCCACCTGCACCGAGCTGAGGACCACCAAGAGCAGGAGGTCCTTTTAGCCATTACAAGATTTTGAGATTTTGTCCAAACTGGGCAACAAAGCTCAAAAGATGAAGAAGAGAAAACATATTCCACTTTGGCAAGCAGAAGGGGATAATTTATGTTCTTGCAGCATGACAAAGGACCAAGAATCTTCTGAGGTGCCCATCCCACTTCTACACTACAACCCATGGGGAGTCTTGTGTCTTCTCAATAATTATTTCATCTGTGACAAACGCACGTGTGCAGAGGGAAGAATTCAGCTGAAGCTTTGGAAGAGCCAGCCCCATGTTTTTCCTTTCCTGGCAGAAGAGGATTCAGAGATTTCTAAGGATGCATGACAAACTGTGCTATCCGCTGTCCTTGGTAGGCTCTGCTGGGCCTCAGTTTGGGAGGGAGAGAGAAGAGGGGATTGCTCTTTAAAGTGGACTTTAGTGCCTTTCCTTCTTTCTAATGATAGAAAAAAAATGTAAATTCTTGCATCAGCCACAGTGCAGGTTTTCTCATGCTTCATTATGCTTCATGCTAACAGTGCATGCAAAGAGGTGTAATATGTCACCCTCGGGCCAGAAGCAGACATCAAAAGGTCAAACGGCTCAAATGAGATAAAAATGAAGTGTTTGGGAATAGATAGTCAAGTCTTTTCTTTTTTTTTTTTTTTTTTTTCTCTTTAAAATTTTTTTAAACCATCCAGGCATTT
>VZRS01015100.1:255838-342787 GCA_013398055.1 Ifrita kowaldi
AAAAGAAGGTTTTTGGAATAAAAAGGTAAGTTTTTTTTTTTTTTTTTTTTTCTTTATCTCTTACAAATTTTTGTAAACAATCCAGGCATTGAAGCCAAACCCCCTTCATCCACGTCACAGGACTGGCTACTTACCCGTTCATTTGGCAATAAATCTTGCTCTGGACAAATTTTGATCAACAACAGTTGTCTAAAAATTACAGCTGAGATTGCACCTATTCTAGGCTAAATCAGCTGATCAAGGGAATTTTATCCAAATTGTCTGTGTGTAGAGCATGGAGCAAACACCATCAGCCAAACCACAGCTGTGGGCATCTACCAGGATCCCCCTGCTTTACCAGGGGCTGCTTGCAGGAAGATTTTGGCTGAACTGAGCAATCCATAGGGTTAAGACAGCTCATGGGACATCACTCCCACGATGTTTCTCTGGGCAGAATTCGGCTAAAACAGGGGGTGCAGACTGAAGAGGAGAGGCTGGAGCCATCCATGGGGACCTCACAGGAGACATCCCCATGGCACAGACCCACGTGGTTTTGGGGTGATGAAGGGCATGGCAGCAGCAGAGCCTGACCCAGAGTTTTTGGATCTGGGCTTGGGGGAGCTCTGGTTCCCATCCATCAGCCCCCTGAGCACCTCACAAGTGCCGCTGGTGTCTGTGGGAGGATAAAAATGCCAAAAATTAAGTGCAGCATAAGCCTTTTCATGGGTGGGAACAGAGATTTCAGCAGCCTTCTGTACCCTGCTGCTTTCTGCAGCCACAGCTCAATGAGGGGGAAATGAAAAAATTCATTGGAAAAGGGAGAAATTACAAAAAAAGGTCTCAACATCCCAGGAGTCTTGTGGGCATGTGCAAAGGTTTTTCAATCAGTATTAGGAACTGTAAAAACAGGGGGGAAAAAGTCATTAGCATGAAGCTGATACAGCAACGGACTTGGACTGAATAAAATAAATATCCCACTTTGAGGCCTCCTCCCCTCAATCCATCAATCACCTTTGCTGTATATCAGGCACAGGTTTTCACAAGAAAATCTTGCCTTTATGAAGGCTTGTTGCACATATCATCTTAAAGGTTAAATACAACAAAATCCTCTTGAATATGTATTTTTATTTTAAAATCTAAATGTTTCTTCAAGTAACAAGGTTATTTCATATTCAAAGACTTGTTTTGGCAGGGAGGAGAAATGGGAAAAAATGATTGTCTGAAAGCATTTTTTTTTTCAAGCATAAAGCTTGGGGCTTCTGGAAAATTCTATTTTTTTAATGTTTGAGCTGAGTGGGAAAATGTAAGCTTTCAATATTCCTTTTACTTACATTTCTCTAGTGAAGATTACTCAGAGCAGCTTAAATGAAAATCAAGAGATTTGTCACATATTAGCTCTTAGGGAGGCAAATATATTTAGAAAAAAAATATTTGAGGCTAAGCTTGCTGCATTTAAAAATCACCTAGTATTTCTGCATAGAAAATGACTTTCTGGCAAATATTTATACCTGCCTTGGCCTCCAGTGGTCTCAATGCAAAGAGAAAAAATACAACCCAGCTCATGGCCTTGCTACCCAGACCTCAGAATGCCCTAAAACGGGAATTTTTGTGAGAATATATTCCTCATGGCATGAGTTTCAGATATGGTTTTGCTTAAGGAGAGAACTTAATAAGAAATCTCTCTCTCTGTGTGACTGAGGGCTGGGTTTGACTCCTGCTCCTTTTGCTTGGAAAATCAGGATTGATTTATTATTTTTTGGAATATGAGTCCCATGGTTGTAATATTTTAACACAATTTTTTCCTCCATGGTCAGTAGAGTGGCACCAGCAAGAAATAGAGACCATTGTGTTCATCAGCTACGAAACACTTCATTCTTACTTTGCCCACTGAAATAAACTCATTTCATTGTCCAAAGAGCTGCAGAAGCTCCTTTGCTTGTGCGTGGACAGTGTCATCCTTTAGGAAGTGGATTATTCACTTTACATTGGCTTTGTGGGTAAATATTCCACCTTTTACATTTGAAGACAGCCTGATAAAATATGAGATTTTTTGAAAAGATATAATTTAGCTTTCTAACACCTCAAAGAAGACTGAAAATAGGAAATAGACTCGCTGAAGGAACTGATGGTTATTGATGACTGAATGAACGTCCCCTTTTTTGTACCCCTCTGGCTTGAAGGCAAATCAGAGCACACCCAGAGCAGCAAACCCTCGTGAGTCATGATTTAGCAGGCTGCACTGCTAAGTGAGAAATGCCGTCATATAACTGGCATGAAAGGGGTTTGACATTAAGCAAATGAAAAAAATTCCAGAGAAAGCGGGATTTTGGTGGATCCTAACCTAGGCGAGTATTGGGGAGACTCTTTGGAAGAATACATGGGTCCTTTGGTTGGATACTTCTTATGCCGGGGAGTTGAAGGGGGTGGGGGACCCACAATCATATCTATCCTGGCAAAGTAAATAAGAAAAAAGACACCAGCAAAATGCATAATGAAGCAACACGTAGAGAAAAGTTGGTCAGAGAAAAGTCGCAGAAAGAAACAACTGAAAAACAGAACGACAGGGAGAGAAAGAGAGAGAATTTGAAAATATATTCTGCTGGAAACAGAAGGCTCTCTCCTACCACCTGGCTGTTGGTCAAAAACCAGAGTCTTACCCACCTCAGGGTAAGATTTGGAGATTTAGGCACCACTGCAACATCATTAGGAGTTCCCCCCGCCCCAGATATAACAGGCAACATGCTTTACCCTCTGGAATATATTTGCATATGTGAGGCAATATCCCATTGAGGTGGCTGGATATGAAACAACATATATTCATTCTCCTTTCAGTTCCAGTGCTAGAGAACACATCCTCAGCTAGTTCAGGGAAGCATGAGCTGCTGGGAGTCGGCGAGGAACGCTGCAGGATTGGATAACTCAGTGAATGGGAGACATCCATGGTTGGCAAGGTGTCAGGATGGAACACGAGACAATGTGAACACAACACTGAAAAGAGCACATTGCAGACACAGTGACAGAGGCTTTACTGATTAAAGAGGAAAGTGCATGTAAACACCCCAGAAATAGGCTTGGATGCAGCTTTAATCCACCAAAGCCCTGGCTAGGGGAGGTCAGAGCCAGCCCTGCCGAGCTGAGCTGGCAGGGAGAACACAGGGCTTTGATTGATGAAGGAAAGGGAGATTAAAATATCTGTTCTCCAAGGTGCCCCATGACTTCCTCCCTGGGATCCCCCGCATGGGTGCAGGGTCCAACATCGGCCGTGGCCTTGTCTACAGGGGGCCCTTCCAGTTGTACTGGGCAGGTGACCAGCTGCGGGACCTGTTGGTGCCCAAAATGTGGCCCTAAAGGGGTCTGCTCCCATCACCGTCACTGATCTCCTGCTCAGTGGGGACAGTGAAACCGCTGAAGCTGCCTGGTAGTCTTGGATCCCAAATCCAGGTGCTTCATGCTTTTGAAGAAGCTCCTGGTCCTCCTGGCTTCCCTGTGAGAGGATGGGTGGTGGCCTTGTCCATCTCCAGAACCTCATCCTCACAGTCCCACATCTACAACTGAGGGAAGAATCCAGTTTGGTCTTTGAAAGCTGCAATTCCTTACCCCAGCCTTCCCAAAAAAGCAGCCAACCAAACTGCTTTGGCTTTTCAGCACATCCCCCTGAAGGACTGGGAGACTTGGATGGATGGTGAGGCAATCTGCCACAGCTCTCAGGGTGCTGGAGACTCAGGATCCCACCTGGAGCCAGCGGAGATGACAACCCTGATGGCCCAGTACCCACTGCGGAGGCGGCCTGGAGGCCTCTTGTTTCAGGTTACTAAAGTTAGGAAATCTCAATCCCCTCCTCCTCCTCTTCCCCCTCTATGTTCAGCTACATATCTTGGCTCTATGATCACTGAATTTGTACTGAACAAGAGTGAGAGGCTCACATAGAGGAAATTCTCCAGGATATTTTGGTCTCCATTGCAAGGGAGAATGTTCCTTCTGGGAAAAGCACAGTGTGCAGCAGGGCTGAGAAAGTTACCTCTGCGTTTTGAGCATCAAAAATAGCAGAGTTAAAATGGTCTCTGAGAGATGCATGGCAGAACAGAGATTCCTCTTTTTCCCAAGACAATTTTCCTGCTTCATTCCTGGGGTTCATGTCAGCTGTTTGCATACAAAAACACTTCTTTTCTTCACATTTGCTGACTCTGCCAGGGACTTAGGTGGGATTGAAATCAAAGGAAAACTTCCTCCATGGCTTCTAGAGGAAGCTGGGCTGCCACAGCCATCAAGGGAAGCAATTTCATTCTCCAAGTGTAAAAGCAAATGGTGTATTTTTTTGACTGGAGATTGCCCATGGCCAAGCCCTGCCACAGTTCTGGGTGTCCTTCAAGCTCAGCAGAACTGGAGCTACTTCTGCTGAGCCAACACAGCCGGGGGTGTTGGAGGCTTGGGGTCTGCTTTTCCCATCAGGGCTGAGGGAGGAGTGGTCAGGTTAAAAGATTAAACCCTGATCCTCTGTTCAAGAAATCAAATTTATGTGTTGGGGGTTTTTTCTTCCATGAGAAACATTAAAAAAATGGAACCTTCTCGGTTCCATTTGTCCCTTTTCCACATTCCTTCTCCTATTAAAATGAACACATCTCTCCCTAAAATCTGAGCACAGAAGCTGAAATGCAGCTCGGTTAAACCGCACCTACGTCGGTGGGCTTGGATGAGAAATTCCCATCTGCATGGATTTTCAGCAGACTGTGCCATCCGAGGAGGGATTCCTCCTGAAGGGGCTTAGCATCCCAACAGTGGGAGGGAGCCACTGCCTCCTCGCTGCTCTCTGTGTCTGTGGCAGCAGGGCCACAGCCAGGACACCAAATTTTGTCTTATATCACCCCCAGAAAGGTACCAAGTAACCCACGTGAGCCTTAACACTGGGGCACCAAACCTTTGCACCCTGCCAGGAGGACCATGGAGATACCCGCCCACCTTTCCTGTGGGATATACCATCATGAAAAATCTCCCAAAATAAATCAGGAGGATGAGCCATGGTTTTTGTATGTCCTGTGATGGGCAGTAAGGGTGTTTTAGTGGCAGTCCCTGTCCTGCTTATCCCTGTGGGTTCCAGCCATAAGCACTGATGTTTTCCTTGAGGATTTGTCTTAGAAAGGAAAAGAATAAGCTGTAGCTGCAAAGGAAAGTGTCTCTCTCTTGGTAATACCTCCACAATGAACAAAAAGCAGTGGGAAATGAAGCAAAGAGAGGGGTCTCTTGCCTGGCCTGAAGGTTTTTAATCCGGGAGAGCATGTCCAGGTGCCCAGCTGAGTACTGCTCGATGACATCCATCACGTCGTAGGGCCG
The DNA here is from genome assembly GCA_013398055.1 of Ifrita kowaldi. Lineage (NCBI taxonomy): Eukaryota > Metazoa > Chordata > Aves > Passeriformes > Cinclosomatidae > Ifrita > Ifrita kowaldi. The sequence continues at coordinate 261,146 of VZRS01015100.1, forward strand.
AAGACTCTCCTTAAACTTGCGCTTGGAGACGAGAAACCTCATAATGCTGCAGGAGACGGAGAGCAAAATCATAACACAGTCCCTGGGTGCAGGCTGACCTGCTTAATGGCAGATAAAAAACACTGCAGGGAGCTGCTTTGGAAGGAAAATGGAATAAATCCCAGCCCTGTGGGTTTGGGAGAGGATGCAGCAATAGGAGAGGGGAAGGGGGTTGCGGGGGCTGGTGGCTGAAGCCGTGTCTGCGACAGGGGGTCCCCGATGCCCCTTGGACTGTCATCTGTGCATGTGCTCTCTGCACCACTTTTATAAATGTCAGCAGTAAATCTCAGAGATGGTGAGAACGGTCATTTGGATGCATCCCTGCGGGGGATTTTCCTGTTTCTCCATTTATTCCTTCCCTAAGCAAAAATTGCCCTTCCTGGCAAAATTGTCTGTAAAGCAGGGCAGGCCACCCAGGGGAAAAACAGCCTGCAGCACACACATGTCAGCATTTGCCAGCACTTCTTGGGCTTTACACTTCTCGTTTTTCTCTATAATTTATTCTTCTGAACTGCATCCCCCTTCTCCCTCTCTTACCACACTGCCCTGATGCTGACTTTCAGCCCTGGTGTCAAATCTTCCGTCACAAACTCGCAGTTGCAGCTTTTGTTCTCATCAGGAATGTCTTCTCCAGGGAGGCTTGCTTCTGGGTTTGGGACAGGGAAGGAGAAACACAACACGTTACTGTTTCCCGTGCCAGTGCCACGCAAGGAAAGATGAGGCAGATCACAAACAGCAACCCCAGGGGAAGCAGCAGAGAAGCCTTTGCTGAGCATCCAAATGAGAGCATTTCCCAGGATGTGCTAAGGTGACATTCAGCAGTGCCAGCTGCAGCTCTCACCCATCTCTGTATCAGTGAATCCCAGTATCATTTGGGTTGGAAAAGCCCTCTAAGATCATTGAGTCCAACCATTCCCCCATCATGGGCAAGCCTAGCCACTAACCCATGTCCCCAGGTGCCACATCTAGATGTGTTTTAAATCCCTCCAAGACGGTGATTCCACCACTGCCCTGTGCAGCCTGTTCCAGGGCTTGACCACCCTTTCAGTGAAGAAATTTTTCCAATATCCAGCCTAAACCTCCCCTGGCACAACCTGAGGTCATTTCCTCTTGTCCCAGTGCCTGACTCTGTCTCCTTTCCCCATTCTTACATGCAGAAATATAAACATTATCATGGGTATCAGAAGGGGTTTTCTTGTCTCTTCTAATCATTATTGGCTAGTTTGGGTTGGAAGGGACCTTTTAAAGGCCCCCTAGTCCAACCCCCTGCAAGGACAGGGACGTCTTCAACTTGATCAGGTTGCTCAGGCTACTCCAAGCTAAAAGACTGGGAGGGGACTGAGTTCAAACACCTGGCAGCTCTGCCCTTCTTAGGTGGGGAGGGAGAGGATGTGGGGGCCAGCTGGGAATCTGGGGTGCAGCACGGCACCCCAAGGCCTCACCTTCCGAGTTCTGCCGCGACGCCGCTCCCTTGATGCGGAACGCTTGCCGGGCTCGGCTGCGGTCTCCGAAGCTCCAGCTCTTGGGCACTTTGCTCGGGCTGTCCTCGATGCTCTGGTCAGCGCTGGGGGACCTCCTGATGCCCTGAGCCTGTGGAGAGCCTTTCCCTTTGGTGCCAGCACCGCGGGGACTGGAGAAGACACGATCTTTCAAACTGACCTTCTGACTGTTCAGAGAAACACGTTGAAACAAAGACAAAAAGGAGACAGCAGGAGGAGTCATTCTGGAAACCACGCAGTCCTTCCCCACCAGCCATTAGAAACCAAGAGCACTTCCAAGCAGCAGTGACATGTAGCTTTGCTGTTGGCTTTTTTTTTTTCCAATATGTATTTTTTATTTTTATTTTTGTTTTAAAGAAAGCATTGTAGAAATGTTTCCGTCATCATGAGTGAAATGGGAATGATTCGTAAGAGAGAGAAAATAATGAGGACTTAAACAGAAGCCCCTCATGGGATGCCAGGGCTGGCGGGACAGAATGACATTAACAATGAGGTTATGATTCCTTAAATCACGGATCGACTCCGATCACGAGTTAGGAAGCTTTTCTTTCACAACTGCCTTCCAAAACACTATGACTAATAAGAAAATACCAATAAAAAAACCCCAAACCATTATCTTAAAACTTTTGTGTAAACACTTCACTTCTGGTGCTCAGATCTGTCCTTTCCCTTTCTTCAGCTCCTGTATTTTCTCCCTCTTCAAACATGATCTACCCCCTTTATATATTCCAAAGACCTCCTCTTTATCCAGTTACATATTGAAACACATAAATACAAACACTGAATTGTGCAACTCCTTTGTATCCTATAAAAATTCCATCTAAAAGCTATCTGCCACCTCCCTGGAGCACTGCTATGGGTGTCATAAACATGTAAAGCAAAATTTTAAAATTCCAGAATATGGCATTTTATTGCCTTTTTTCCTACTAGAATCCTTGCAATTATGGTTGGAAAAGAAGATCTCTCCAGAAACAGAGTTGATCTCACTGGGAAATAGTGACCACCCAGATCTAATTAGTTTCCAAATTCAGAAATTTGCAATTAAAGCCTTTCACACAAATGAAGATGTGGAATTTTCATGTGAAAATTTAAGAACAAAGAGATTTTGTGAATCTTCATGAAACCACAAACTTTATAGATACTGCATTGGGAAAAGCAGACTGCAAATAGTTTTGGATTGTTTCTTATTTTCTTAATAGCAATCAATGATTAAACTCCACTCATTAGAGGTTGGACGATCAGTGGAAGGTACTTGCACAAACAGCCAATATTTTATATATAGGTGCATCAAAACTGAGTGAAGACAGGGATTTAATTCCCAACACTCTGTACCATTGCAGCAGCCACTTATCATTCTGCTGCGAACTCTCTGCCTCAATTTGCGGGAAGAACGTTTCAGAAATTTTAATTTCCACATCACCAACCAAAGACCTGCTTTTTTTGCTGTGTCTTTCAGCAACACCAGCCTAAAAGTCAGAGCCACGCAGTCCATCTTTGCCTTCAAAACTGGCATGAGGTTCTTCAATCAGAACTTGGCCACTGGTTTTGAAGCAAAGTGAAACGCTGCTCCCTTTTCCCAGCCGCCGGCTGTTCCCTGCTGACAGGAGCAGACACCAGCTCCGGCCAGCAAGGGAAGAAGATGTGACTTGAGGACACTCAGGGAGCAGATTTGTCGAGTAAGAAGGTGCTATTTTTACCAAATCACTTTACATTGTGAGACAACAAACATTTACAGGGAGAGAAAGGTGCTTAGGCAGCATTTTGCAGAGTTGTGTGGGGAGGGCATCCCCTGGGCTGCAGGGCAGGGTTGGCTGCGGCCATGAGCTCAGCAGCAATTTCACATTGAAAGATGGATTGGAGAGAGAATAAAATTTGCTCATGACCAAATTAAAAAAGGCAGCATTTTTCCAATTAAAGATGAATTTTAATTCGGGTGAGTGCTGGGGATTGAATTTCCAGTGTGGTGCCCATCTGCAGGGTCTGTCTGAAAGCCATGGGACCAACAGACCCTCAGCAGAGCTGAAATCCAGGTCAGAGGTGCAAATCCACATGGGAATCTGGGAAAAAGCACGTGCCTAAACACCTTTCTGGATGTAAGCCTTAATTACTAATGCTACCAAAACCATTGTACATTATGAGCCAAAGGTTTAAAAGAAATTCTCACTCTGAGTTTCTTGGATTAGAAACCAGATTGAAATTTCGTCTTTTGATTCTAAATAGGCCAACTGGATCTTTTTTCTTTATTTTTGTCGATTTTACAGAATAATATTTCTTGAATCCACTGTGTTTCAGCAGTACTATTACTTTGAATTACCTTTTTAAAAAGCAAGTTTTATAAAAATGCATTAGCAACACAGCAATATTCAGGATTCAAAGTGATCTCTTTGTGCCCTGTGCTCTGCTGAGTTTCTCCCATCACCAATCCCAGCATAAAACCAGTTGCCTTTCACTGAGTACAGCAGGGCCTTTTCCTCGGAGCCCCTTTTCCATTCCCACAACAAATGTGCTACAAATGTTTGCAGGAATCACAAAAAGCAAAAAAATAAAGGGTTGAACTTGGTGAGGGATACGAGCAAAGACTTTCAAGCCTGACAGCATGAGGTGCAACACATTAAAAAACCTCATAGAAATCTGATGAACAATTAAGATCTGGGTGGGTTTTGTTCCCAAGTACTCGCTAAGGAAAAAAACCCAACACTTCATGTAACTTCTCTGTTTTAACGTAGACAACACGAGACACCATGAACAATTAACTGAATTTTTCCTTCTGCCATGCAATTGCCTCATTGGAAACGACACCTGGAATCACATGCAGGTACAATCCCTGCAGAGGAGGATGCTGTTGGGGTCTGCAGGAGCTGGTAGGAAAAAAATCCCGAAGAAATACAGACATACATAGGGATATATGTTGTCAGCTAATCCAAGATCATGTTCTCACTCAACCAGAAAGTCATGCAGAGGGACTCAGAGTATCTCAGAGAGGTGGTGTTCGGATGTCACTCCAGGATGGTAAATGAGCCTCAGCTGAGTGGGGAGTGCTGGTGACATGGACATAAGGACAGCAGGAACCCAGCCACACACACAGCAGGGATGGACGGACGCTCACAGTCGTGACAGCAGAGCCAGCACGGGGCAGGAGCTCTGCTCGTGCCAGGGGAAGGAAGGGAAAGGGAACTGTGGCTTTGCAACCAGAGACACAGGTTAGGGGAGGCCACCGTAGCCTAAGAGGGCGTGATTTAATTCTAGGCACTCATAACCACTCCAGGTGGCATCTGTGAAAAGATTTGATAGCAAAAATCACCTTTCCAGGCTGACTTTGGGGAAGGTTTATAAACATTCAGGTTTTGACTTGAACTTAACAAAGGATAGAAAGTGAGCTGCATTTTCTCTGTTGCCAGTCAAAAAATGAGAGTCCATGCTGGAGAAACTGGATGATGTTCACTGATTTAGTGGGCTTTGCATTTTGGTAAAGTCCAACAGCCCAGCACTCAGCAGAGAACTGACCTTCAAAATGAGCTGCCATCAGCCTCCTTAGGATGCCAGGGGTTTAAGCTCCTGTTTGAAACCCTCCGGTTTGGGGTTCCTTCCAGTTCTCCATAGTATTAAATCAGCACTTTTAAAACAATGTGGACTCATTACATTAGCAGTAATTTTGGATCAATAAAAAGTATCAGTTGTAAGGTCTTGTCATTGATTTTAAACTATGCTTGAGCCATTACTTCATTTTCTTCTCAGCTAGCCAGAATGCGTTGGATTAGCACTGACTCAGATCCGTCTCTGCATCCGAACTCAACCAGTATCAGTGCTCATTCTTCTGAGAAGCTGTGGCCAGGAGAAAAAGGTTGTCTCCTGTTGGCAAATGAGGGGCTTTTTTTAAATCAAGAGTTTGTGCTGAGCTCGTGGCCTATGAGAACAACTCATTAAAACCAGGCAGGAGTGCCAGGAGTGAATGATGGCCTTTGTGACTATCACTGGGCTCCAGTCTGCTTGCTGGTGTGAGTAAGAGGCAGAAACCAATTACTGGAGACATGAAGGAAAGGAAAATAAAACCGTGTATGCAAAATTTGCCATGACTAAAACAGAAACCAAGAGAGGGCCTGGCTCAAGCCTGGTTTGCCTCCAGTGATTTCAGAAAAGCCATTGCTGAAAGGTGAATTCAACCTAGAGAATGGAGTTTCTAGAAGCAGAGAAACCTGGGCATAAGGGAAAGAAAACATCAGCCAGTGATCATGTCATGGTGAGTAATCCCTCTCCTTTTCCTCATCCACAACCACGGTGCTAGACTTGGATGGGAGCCACTGATGCTGTGATGGCAAAGACTGGAGTTGCACCATCCCTGCACCCACCACTGAAGCACGGACAAGCACAGGGCCTCGGATGAGTGAAGGGACACTGGAGCCAGACTCACGTCTGCAACCTTTGCTATTCTGCAGTGAATTCTGTTATCATCACCCATCTCTTCCTAATTCACAGCCCTCTTCTCCCAAACTGATGCTGAGTGCTGTCAGACACCACATCAGCCACATCCTGCCTCTTCTCCCAGCCGTGAGTTGTTTGCCAGCTCAGCTGTTCGGCATTTCGGGAGCAAAGCAAAGCAGCCAGGCTGCACCTCTGAGCTGGCCAATCATTCCCAAACAAGCCTTTAAGAAATCTGCTGCACCCAGAGCCACAGGCCAGTCAAGGGCTCTGCAAACACCTTTCCTGCACCGCTCTGGGTGCCACCTCTTCCCACTGTGAGGTGCCCTCATCTCTGAGTGTGTCGGGAAAGTCTCTTACAAAGCAGAATATGATAGAGCTGATAACCTGGCTTGGTGTAGTTACGTTACTGCCTAAAAATGAACATGTTATTGCATTTATTGACTAAAGATCATTGGTTTAGTACATTAAGAAACCACAGCTTCTAAGGAGTTTCCTATTAATTTACCTACATTGAGTTTTCCATTATTTCCTCATCGTTTGCTGTTATTTCCTTATGTGCATCCTAGATGAAGGCTTTTAGCACTCAGCCTGAACTGCATCAAAGTGCTGGCATCTGCCCCAAGAGTTTGTGCAGTGGGGATTGTTGGCAGGTACCCAAGGGTCCAGGGAAACAAGACATTTGAATTATTTTTATGTCCCTTCACAGTTAAACCACAGTTTTACTAAAGCACAGGGTGTGTAACACTACACTCAGGATGGATGCAGGTAACAAAGATGCCCTCGTAGCTATTCCAATGTTCAAGACTCTTTTTTGACTGGAAGAACCACAGTCTGTCATCCTCCTTTTCAGGGGCTCCAGCAGATTAAGAAGATATTGAGGTAACACTTTGTTCCATCCTCCCTTTCCCTTGCAGAACTCAAGACGGGGGAGATGAAATGAGGACCACAGTGGGAAGGAATTCAGTAGAAAACAGAAAAAAATTACACTGCTTTAGCAATTTAAAATCCATGCCTAGGAAGACATGCAAGGAAGACATTGAGATCAGAGTGGCTGATTTTCCAGAAAACAGAACCAGACATGGACAGATGAGAGAACAGATTACGAATAGCACTGCTCGTTTTCATCTCTGCCAAAAACAACCTCAGTGCGAAGCAACTCAGAGGAGGCTTTCTCTGGGGAGGAGTCCCTGCTCACACTACACCTCCACAGATAAAACAACCTCACCTGGCAAATGGAAACACCACAGAAGTCAGGATCATTTTTTCAGCTAGGCTATTGACCGAATCTTTGCCATTTGGAAATGTTGTGAAATGCTGCCTGCGCAACTGATGATCCCCCAGTATTTACCCACACTTCTCAAGGCTAACCTTCAAGGAAGGCCACAGCACCACCAAATATGTAGCAGGAGGCTGACTCAGAGGTTCAGGCTTTTTATCCAGATGTAAAGGATTTCCTACCATGGAGAAACTGCTTTTTTTGAACCCTAGATCATGCCCCATTCCTCTTTGTTACCCATTCAGAGATGGGATTTACCACTCTACTTCTGAGCACCTGGTACACGCAAACCTCAGCCATGAGCCCTACCCTCTAGACTGACAGAGAATAAAACTAGCCAGCAGGTCAAAAAATAGCAAGAAAAGAAAAGATACAGGTTGAAACAATTAATGAAGAAAATCAGAGATACATATACTGTTAGAGCTGCAGTTTTATACTTTCAAAGCTGTCGTTTGTTGGCTTTCTGAGGGATACAGAGACTGGTGATTTTGAGAATTAAAACGGACTCCAAAAAAGAGCATGCAAAAATCCGAGTTCACAAACATGCGGCATCACTCAGTGCCCTGCCACTCCTGGGCTGCCCACCTGCCTGGCTGCGGGGCGAGGAGCTCGGGGGGTCCCCTGCCAGCATTCACAGCATGCAAACTCTGGGCAGTGGGAGATCAAGAAGGTGCATGTTTGCTGCTGAGGAGCAGTGTCTGGGGCGGGGGCAGAGACTCTTCTAGTGCAGGTGTGGAAGTATTTAAGCACAAATAAGATAGGATCTACGTGTCTGTGTATATGGCCATGGGTGCACTAAGGGATGCTCGTTGGGAAGTCCCTGAAAACACCTAGCAGTTGTCAACTGGATGAAAAAGATGCAAACCCTGCTCGTACAAAGCCCTGAGCTAAAGCTGTCTCTCCCCCTCGGGGTCTAGAAACAGAACCATTCACAAGGCCAATGCCAACGTTCAGGGGAGCCCGTGTCCCCTATGTCTGGCAGGACAGGCTGAGATTAGTCCTTCTCTAGCTGCGTAGTAGAGGTGCTAGATAGGCAAGCTGTGGCTTCCAAAGGCCACCAGACTAGGAAAGGTCAATTTGTCATGGTCAGAGAGCCAAAGGAATGGTGACTGAGCAGAGGCAGGAAGCTGGTATTTCTCGAACTACTAACTGAACATTGCTGTACAGTGCAAGTCAATTTGCAAGGATTCCCTGGACCTTGAGGAGGGATGGAGCGACAGGGAGGAAAGGGTATTTTAAAAAAAAATTAAAAATTTTCATTTTTCTTTTTTTTCTTTTTTTCTTTTTTTTTTTTTCCCAGATTTTCCATCATTTGTTGAACTTCATTTCCTGGCCTCCTCCCTTGCTGAGCAGACACTGGCTTGGCTGGCCCAGCCCAAATTCCCCATCCTCATCTCTTCGCTTCGTGTGCTCTGCACAACTGGCAGCCAGGGAAGGCTCTGATTTCGGGGCGGGCAGTGGGGAGGCTCTTCCACCTTTTTTTACTCATCTAGTACCTCTATTAAGCAGAGAAGTGATCAGAACGGGTGGTAGCAGGGTAGAGGGAGAATGAGCCGTGCAGCTTTTGATTAGTTTCGTGCGACGCATTTCCCGTGGTACCTAGAGTTTCCTGAGCAGCATCCGCATAGTGACTCTCTGCACGGTTTGCTCTTACTGGAAATGAGGGGAGAGTAAAAATTAGACCTGGAAGCAAATGCCAGACAGGAAACTTTTTGATTACGGACTCTAGGTTTAAAAGACAGGTGTTTTGAGGGCCGGGTTCATGACAGGATTGTTCTGTTTGAGTGTTAAGTGAGGAAAAAATTAAAAAATCAAAAATCAAGAGGGTTTCTGAAATTTGTTTCACTGTGATCAGTAAATTTAATTGTTAGACATGAGGCATTCTGCTCATTGAGTTGGTGGTGTCAGTTTATCTGCAATTAACTGCGGGAAGATTTTTCATCAGTATTGAAAACAAAAAAATACTCTGTTCTTCCTCTAAATATATAAAAAAACCCATAAGTTTTTTCAAATTGTGTAAACCATGGAAAGACAAAATGGTAACTTGTTTTGTCAAATAATATCCAAAAAGCTCAATTTCCTTCTTTTTTTTTTTTCCCAAAAAAGCCCCATTCAGAAAGAGAGCTAGTTAATCTGTGAATTATTTGCACTTTTTATATGGGAAATACCATTATATAAAGCCTGGCATTGAAAAAAATAAAAATAGATAAAAGCAGGGTGTGGTGCAGTCCCTTATGGGAAGGGAGTTGAACTTCTGTGTTCACACATCTGGTTTTCATAATGCTTTTTAGAGACAGGCCCTACCACTCGTGGGGAGTTGCTGACTTTGAGGAGGCACCACCACAGCTCCATCCCAAATGGCTGCTCAGGCACTGCCCTGCCAGAGATTCCCACCAGGACCAGGGTCCTCCATGCCATGGAGCAGCCCTCTACCTGTGGAAGGGGAATGACGTGGCCCCATCACCCCACCAGGCCACCAACCACCAGTGGCAGCTCTTGCCAAGTTCATGGGCAGACTGGAAAGGCTGAAGGGCATCAAATCCCAATCTCATTTTACACTTGAGCTCGGCAATCGGAGGAGCTCGTGGGCACAGCACCCCATGCAAGCTCAGCTGACACCACCCTCGGCATCCTGGGGACTCCTCAGGTGCCCACAACAGGACCCTGCATCCCCAGGTAGCCCCAGGGGCCGGTGGTGCTACCAGGGCTGTCCTGGAGCTGGCGTGGGAGTGGGATATTGAGCATGCAGAGCCTCAGGGAGACGCGTGGGTTTCTCTCCTCAGTCTCCTCTGCAGTCCCTCCAAAAAGATGCAGTTCCTTCTGTGCAAATAATCCGCTCCCCTAAAGGCAACTGATTATTTCCAGATTACTGTCAGTCCCAGCATGAGTCTCTGACACCAGTTAAATTGGTTAGAAGGCCAAACACCAGCCCAGGCTCATGTGGCCCATGGAGTTCCTATGCTTGACCCCGGTTTCCACAGGCAGCAGAGGTTCAGGACACCTTGGACATCCTTGGCTGGATGAGCAGGGGCCCACTGAGTCAACCAAAGGCATCCTCCAGTGCGTACAAAAGCCTTAATCACACCCCTGAACAGAGATCTTGGGGTTGTGTGTATCTCAGACAGACACATACACACACTGAGAGAGAGATACACACACAGATACACACACACGGTACAAGGGACCCAGCCCAGCATTCACCCAGAACACGGCCAAGGTCCTGCTGAGCTCACCGGGGCCAAGGACAAACCACAGCTGAGAACAACCTTCCAAGGAGGTTCCTCTCATTACCTACAGCACTGAACTCATGCTGGACAAAGTAATCTGAGTTTTAGCTTCCCACTTCCCTGGAATCCTTCTGTTTCTTTTTCTCTGATATGAATGCGTTATTATGATCGTCTGGTTCATTAATTTTTATCTTTGCACCTAATTGTATTTTTGAAAGGAAAGGAAGAAATGTGCTTGTGGATGCCTTCAGATGTTTCTCAAACCATCTGTTAAAGAGCATCTGAAGCCCACATTTCATACAGGAGCCTCCACAGCCCTGGCTAACCATGTGTCCATCTTTTTGACATTACGATCAAAGCAAAACAAACAGAAACGAGATGCCACAGCTAATTTCCAGCCTGATTAACAGAAGAGTAATCACCCTCCCATTACCACTCTGATCTGCGGGCTTTCTGCAGCAGGAGGGGTGAGAAAAGCCACAGCACAGAGCAGGCCCCCTTCCCTGGGGATATCAGGGAGAGTGGACTTGTGTTTGGACCCCGCATGGCAGCAGCATGGTCTAGGACATGGGGTGGGTCCCAGTGCCCTGGCAGCACAGCCAGCCTGGGGAGGGGCAGGGGGCACTGCTCGGCCAGGGCAGGGGCAGGGTGGACACAACACCCAGAGTGATGGGCAACAGGAGGCTCTGAAAGCGTTTGTTTTTTAAAGGGAGGAAAATAAAGAGGGGGGAAGAGGTGCATAGCATGTAGGAAAAGGCCAGCATCTCTTCTGCTCATCACAGCCTGGGCTCCACCTCCAGCTGGGGGAGGTGAGCTCCTGGCCCCCAAGCAGGTCAGCACAGAGCACTCCCAGCAGTCAGATGTGGATGCAGACAAGCTCGTGATGGAAAAACAAAGCAGAAACCCTAGAGAAAGGACGTAACCTGTCTCTCAGATCAGCTGTCCCATTTTATGCCAAGACTAAATCAAAAGCTACCCAAGAGAAATTCCAGGTGACCTCAAGCCTCTGCCACACTGACCCCATCACCTCCTCATGTCCTCTCAGCCCAGGCAGCAGCTCTCCCAGTGCTGTGTGGGCGGGAATCAGCACGGCCACAGCAGCACTGGGGTCAGAGGGCAGGACCCTGACAGCCACCCTGTGCACTGGCAGAATGCTTGGGATGCTCCCTGATCTCACAAGGCAATGCTTGTCCTGCACAGCACATTCCCAGCATCCCTTCTCTAAATTAAAATATATTAAAGTGAAAAATAGTGAAAAAGCTCTTTCTATTCCATTTGCTGCCAGGACCTTGTGGTGTATCTGCTGTGGAAAGAGGGATATAGGAAATCAGCCACTCCCTACACATCACTAAAACAGGAGGAAGATCCAGCTACCTCCAGGTGTTAAGACTGTATTTCCTCACAGCAATGGAAATGCAAAGTGGCAAATCCTTTCCCAGCTGAAGCAGTAGAAGTGTGGAGCTGGGGTCTGCAAAGAGAGACGATTCATCCCCAGGAGCTTCCTGAGTGAAGCATCACCAGCAAGTGGGTGATTAACTGTCAGGTGGGCAGAGAAACAGGATGAGTTCTCTTTTCTAAGGGCAGGATGACACACTGAGCATCACCGGGAGGCTGCTGGAAATTAGAGTGGGTGGCAGATTTGGGATGTGAATGTAAAAGACCCAGAAAATTTTGTTGGGGAAAATAGGCAGTTTGGGCCCCCCTGAACACAAGATTCTTTCCTGAGGTCTGAGACATTATCAGACGGAAGGAAAAGGGCAGTGGGAGCAGGTAGAATTGGTGTTGTCCTAACAGAACAGAAGGAAGGAGCTTTGGTGCTGCCATGGCAGCAGAACTGAACGATATGGAATAAACTCTAAAGCTCTGCACAGCAGCTGCAGACCCTCAAGTTAAGCCCTCTTGGGCTGGGGTTTAGCAACAAAACCCATCGGTGTCACAAGAGACAGATGCACCACAGGAGCAGGAAAGAGCACTTGGAAATGGCTCTGATGGAGGATCTGTATATAGTAAAAAATACTCTGAAATAAGGACAGGGAAGGACTATTTTTACTTCTTTCTGTGACATAAGGTCGAGAAAGTATAAAATTAACAGGGAAAAACCTGCAACCTTTACGAAAATATTGTACACAACCTACGGTTTCCAGTAAATAAATATGAACCCTGCAAGGCAGGACCGAGATTCAAAAATTAAAAATAAGGCTAGTGACTCAGAAATAAGATTATTTCTTGTGATTGCAGGGATGCTGGCTGGTGTAACCCTGCAAGGGACTGCCAGACCTCAGATTTCCTTGGCTGTGGAGGTGATGGGGCTGAACAGGGATTTTGTCTCATTGCACTGTAAGAAACGTGGATTTACCCTTTGATGCATCCAAAGTTTATCACTGGCTGAGACAAGGCAGCAGAGCAGCCAGATCCTGGGATGAAATTCTGCCCCTCCTGATGCCACAGGCAGGTGGCCAAGATTTCAGCCTTGGTCTGCTCCCAGAAAGCCCTTCCCAAATAATGCTCCCTGCTTTAATAGTGCTGGATGGAGGCTGCCTTCACTCGAGCTGCACTTAAGACCTCAAGGAGAAAAAAGAAAAAAAAATCTGGATAGTTGAAACATGATCTTGGAGATTTGGGTTATTTGGCAGGAAAGTAGATGGAGTGCTACAAAGGTTCTGCTTGCAAAGAAAAGCTCAAATGAATGACAGAAAAAAAATGGGGGGGGGGGAGAGGGAGAAGGAAGGAAGGAAAGACGAAATTTTCCACCCTTTAGTCAGCACTATATCTATCCAGATATCTTTGGTTGGCTTTCATGCCAAGGAAAAATTAGTTTCTGGCCTCTTATAAGCTAAGAGGCATGGCAGAGAGGTACATCTGCAGAATGCCAGGCTCTAGCTGTACTTCTGAAAAATGTATTCATTGTTTACAAAATTTAGGCTGTAAGCTGTGTTTTGAGGAATGAGATGGAAGATCTGAAAGCCAAGCAGATGATCTCCACTGATCATCAGTTTGTGTCTCATCATCCAAGAAAAAAAAAGAGATTCAGCTCCAGAATTATTTTTTAAAAGAACTGGATAATATAGGACAAAAAAATCCCAGAATTAAATACTTCTAAGTGGATGAAGAATGTCCTAAATGTATCCCAAACACCAGCCCTGTCGCTTTCCCTGGGAGTTGTGAATGGAGAAAAGCTCTACCACAAGTGAGATTTACGGCTGCCCTTGGAAGGTGCTCGCCACGATCCAGAGCACGCTCTGCACCGTGGGCTCGAGGCGTGGAGGGAAGATGAAGCGGGGAATGTGCTTCCTCCCCGGGCAACGGGGTGGACAAAGGGTGTTTCTGCCATGCCACCTCGTGCCGTGCCAGAGAGCCCTCCGTGTCCCACGGAGCAGCAGGTCCACGCGGTGCCCTGCGGCGAGAGGAGCTCGGGAGAAGTCGCTAACGCGGTGACGTGGCGGTGGCTTCGTGTTCCCCACGTCACCTCTGCCCAGCACGGGTGACAGGGACACAGGCAAAGCGCCACCTGCCCCTGGGCACGCGTTGAGCCTGCGTTATACCGAGTCACTCAGCTACGACCCCAGTGAAGAAATGAAACAAAGAAGCGTAAACCCAACCCCTGCTGTCACCCCGGTGAGTGTCTGCCAGCTCTGCCCGTGCTGCCGCCGCTCCCTGCAGCCCCCCAGCCTCGCTACCCTGCAGCTCCAGCCCGAGGCAGACTGGAAGGAAGATATGATTTAAGGTCCAGCATACACGTAGATACATCGGACTGCACAGCACAGGAAAAGCACGGTAATACCTAGGAATGCTTCCCTCGATGGTGCCACGACATGGTACACACACGCACACACATAGAAATCTACAGGGAATGCATGGGGATGGCGTGTTGGCAGTGATACAGACCTTGGCGATGGTTCAGGCTGCTGCTCTTTCCTTTAAACAGAAGCAATAGTACATTAGCATGGTGTCAGGTGGCAAAAGATGTTGCTGCTTCACTGTTAAAACATAACGAAACGACAATACCAAACAATGCAACTAAGTGGAAGTTGTGGACAGAAGAAAGGGAAAGGAGCACTTAATTCCTGGAGTTTCTGGCCCGGACAGGATATCACTGGAGACTCACACAACCTCAGAGAAGACACATACAACGCACAGGGTTGAAGAATTTGTCCCAACCCATCCTTGTGCCTACGCACAACTGAGACACCTGAGGGTCGTGTGATTTGTGTGAGCACAGGAGGACTTCTGTGGGCTCAGAGAGCGGCCCCCTTCCTTTGGAAACGCACTGCCCTCATGTTTCTGCACATGGGGAAGGGTTTGAACAGCTCCCATGACCTTGCTGCATGCGCTTTTCTTCCCTGGCTGTTGGGACAGAGCTCATGTCGGATCTCCGAATGCACGGATTCATGCCAGGTGCTGGGATTGGACATGGGTGGGCAGGAGCATGGACCCCTGGCATCCTGACACCTCAGATGGGATTTAAGCCTCCAGAGCCTTTGGCAGCTACTTTACCCAAGTAGTTGGCAAAGGCCCCGTGGAGGGTGTGGGACACCACAATCCGTGTTTGCGGCTTCCTATTGAGATCCAAAACTGGATTGCTCTGAAAAATCATTGAGGACAAAGTGAGCTGAACGCCTACAAAAGGGCAGCCAGGACACTGCAAGCCATGCTGAGGCCACACTGAAAAAAACCTGTCACCTTCACTGACCAGGCATCGTGGTGGCATTTCCCTCCAGCAATGAGGAAAACCTGCTCTGCCTTCAGCTGCTCCAATTCACAACCCCTACACTCGGGAATGGTGTTTAGTGTGGGGCCTCGATCTGCCCTGCCCCTGCAGCCCCCCAGAGAGGAAGCAGACCGTGTTTCTCAGCAGATACAGCTCTGCCTCCCCTAGCACAGGTGCCCTCTGAGCATGATGCTGCACCAGCCCTGGCCCTGCCACTGCTCAGCAGCGACCACTGAGACCTGCACAGAGCCCGACCCCTCTCCCTCAGCTAAAGGCAGCAGCCTGGAGAGACTAATAAAAATCTCTTTTCCCCGCTCTGCTTCTTGCTCAGAAAAGCTTGGAAGCCCAGCCTCAGTCACTAGCTCAAATACTCATATTTTAAAGTTCTCAGGCTGACCCAGGGCTCTATCCTTTGCAGAGGCACACAGCCCAGGGCAGGCCCCAGCCCACACCTCCCAGTTGGTCCCAATGCACACTGGCACCTCTCCATCCCTCCCAGGGTCTGCACACTCCCCATTCACCAACAGGACAGCCTTGACTGCTCAAAAACCCCAAGAATTACCCCTCCCAAGCAGAGGGTGAAGGTTCAGGACTCCCGCTCTTCTGGGGCATTTGGGTAAACCTTGCCACAGCCAATTTAGCAAAAATTTCTCACTGCTGCAACCTTTCCTGCTCTCACTGGGGGGAAGAGAGAATGAATTAACACATCGTGGGCCTGAGTGTCCTCTGAGTGTGGTGAGGAGCAGAAAGGTCAGAGGAAAACTGGGATCACTACCTCCATCAGCCCTTTTGAGAATATGACTTTGCGTTGTCAGTCAAGCAGTGTGACATTGCTCCAGAGCCAAGTTAGGCTGAAGGAATTCATGTAGAGCACAGGAGAGGGGCAGGGAGGAGGTCAGTGAGTGACCCATGGGGGACCAGCTGTCAAACCTCTTTCATCTTCAAGGATGTCCATACGCAAAAGGCAGGAAGGAAAAAAAATTATAAAAAAAGGAAAAAAAGAAAAATATTGCAAAGTGTGTGCTTTCCAAACTCTCTTAACTCTGCTGCTAACCTGAATGTCAGTCCCGACTTGCTCTTCAGGTTCCTCAGGAGCTCCAGCTGGTTCAGAGGTGGGATTAGTCTAGAGGGAGAAAACAAAGAGCATTAGTATCCAGACAGAGCTGCTTCCAGAGCCTCCTGTCTTGGCAACTTCCCCTGCTGCCCCATCCTTTCAACCAGAACCAGCTTTGTGCCACCAACTGCAGCTGGGGGACAGCTCAGGAAGGATGGAGAGGGGTTTGGCTGCTACTTCCAACAGTGTCCTAAGGCAGAGCAGTGGGGTAAGAGAGAGAAAGTGACAGCAAGAGAGAGAGAGAAACTTGTCTGCACCACTGGATTTTGAACCTCCCCAAAACCAAGCAGCTGCCAGGGTTCCTGGGCAGCCCAGTGGTGTTTTGGCGGAGCTGTAGTCTGGCAGGTTGGCATTGCTAAACAGAGAGAAACTCCAGCTTTGGGGCAAAATAGGAAAACTCGACCCTGCTGCTCTTGGGGATGTGGGAAGGCATGGGAAGGACCAGCTTGTGGAACAGAGAAAACGAGGACGTGGGGTTGGGAGCATCTCAGGAGAAACAGCAGTGTGCTCCAGGGTCAAGTTTAACCAATTCCCTACTGTCCATGTCAGGTTTTGCCCCAAAATGAGGCAAAATCTTGTGTCACTGCCTTCCAGGAACCACAGGGCTTCCTTTCTTTCTCAGTAAAAAAAAAACCAAAAAAAACCCACCTGACAATGGGAATCCTGGTTAAGAATTAAAAATCCAATGAACAAATACCCTGTGGCCTATCCTGCATTTGTGCTAAAAGCCATTGAATTAGCTCCACATCCATTTTTGGGTTCTTCCCTGAGAGTCTGGGAGACCAGGGCTTGCTCCATAAATATTTAACAATGATATTCCCAGCCAGGTTTTCAACGAAGAGAAACATAGGCTGGAGGTGTCAGGGGGAGACTGTAAGAAATTAGGCTTCTAATAAAATAAAGGCAGAGATATTCATGCTTATGTTTTTTCAGCCATTATGAGACCAATAGTTTCACACTTAAACTAAAAAAAACCAACTCAACTGGAAAAGCCTCTTCTCTGCAGGCACAAAACTTATCCTCAAAACCACAGTGGTTCAGCAGAGATTTTGTGTTCACAAGATTGAGGCAATCAGAAAATTTTCCAATTCTAAGTATGGAGAAAAGAATAAAAATAGGCCTGAAAAATTTTGGCTCGGCTCCCCAGTCGCTTCCATCCAGAGAAAAGCACATCCTGATCTGCTGAATTAATGATCCTCTTCATTCCAGGCATCAGGAAGAAGCTGACCTTGATGCAGTGGAGCCGTGCACGAGTGCTGGGCTGTCACCTCCCTTCAAACACACCGTAGGGTCTGGAGATGCATTCCAGGATGGGAGAGGTGGTGCACAAAATCCAGCAGAGAGTGTGCTCAGCAGGCAATGAAGGGTGCACAGCTCTTCTTCGGTGAATTAACTCCTCAGGGAGGTCCATACCCAGCAGAACACAGGACAACTGCCCCACTTTCTCCAGCTGGGATTGCAACTCCAGGGCTCTCACTGGTGCAAGTCTCAGCTGAGGAGCTCATCGGCTCAAAAGACTGAGGGATTCAGGATTCCAAAAGGAATTATGTCTTCTACATCAGCCCATGGTCTGCAGTGTGCTGAAGGTGGCCACCTCTTGGGCCACCACAGACGCTTCCATGAGAAGGTACAAACACACAACAAACACAGAAATTCACCATTTCTGTGGTTGGTTCATGGGCCTGGTACACATGAGGTGGAAATAAGCAGTATTTTACTGAAATTATTATTGTTAAAAATGGGTGAAAACTTATACATGTACTTAACCTGAAATTTAATCTCAACTAAATGCTCAGCCTAACCTGTCACTGCAAGAGCAGCTTGGGGAACAGCTACTGCACCACACCATTTCTCCAGAAAACCTTAAAAAACAAACCAAGGCAGAACTGTGCGTAGCTCTTGAACTGAGCTTTGCCGTGGAATGCTGGATGCACAGCACCCTGCCCTGGTGTGTGCCCAGGGCACAGGGGACACAGGTGCCACCATGCCCGGTGCAGAAAGAGCCTCTGGCTGGGGCTCCTCACGTTTTCTCTCTCTCCTCCTGGTCCGTGTGTCACAGGTTAGCAAGGGAAGCGCGTTCCGGTTAAGGGGGAGCTGGGTGAGGAATCTGCACACCACGGGACACACACAGCTCATGCCACCCACCACAGCAACACCTCTGAGCTGCTGCAGGTCCCCCCAGCTGCCTCCATCACCCCTCCCAGTACAGCACAGAGAAAGGCCACGCTAACTCCGGGTGCCGGCTCCCACAACCACAGGGAAAGGCGGATCCGCTGTTCCTGGGAGCACAGACAACTTTCAAGCATTAGGGGACAGGAGGGAGATCATGCCCGGGCCAGGACACCACCAGAACCCCACGACACGAGGAGGGCAGCAGCACACGACACGGTGGGAGCTACACAGGCACACCACGACACGCACGCGGACGCCACGATGATTNCTCAGCTGAGGAGCTCATCGGCTCAAAAGACTGAGGGATTCAGGATTCCAAAAGGAATTATGTCTTCTACATCAGCCCATGGTCTGCAGTGTGCTGAAGGTGGCCACCTCTTGGGCCACCACAGACGCTTCCATGAGAAGGTACAAACACACAACAAACACAGAAATTCACCATTTCTGTGGTTGGTTCATGGGCCTGGTACACATGAGGTGGAAATAAGCAGTATTTTACTGAAATTATTATTGTTAAAAATGGGTGAAAACTTATACATGTACTTAACCTGAAATTTAATCTCAACTAAATGCTCAGCCTAACCTGTCACTGCAAGAGCAGCTTGGGGAACAGCTACTGCACCACACCATTTCTCCAGAAAACCTTAAAAAACAAACCAAGGCAGAACTGTGCGTAGCTCTTGAACTGAGCTTTGCCGTGGAATGCTGGATGCACAGCACCCTGCCCTGGTGTGTGCCCAGGGCACAGGGGACACAGGTGCCACCATGCCCGGTGCAGAAAGAGCCTCTGGCTGGGGCTCCTCACGTTTTCTCTCTCTCCTCCTGGTCCGTGTGTCACAGGTTAGCAAGGGAAGCGCGTTCCGGTTAAGGGGGAGCTGGGTGAGGAATCTGCACACCACGGGACACACACAGCTCATGCCACCCACCACAGCAACACCTCTGAGCTGCTGCAGGTCCCCCCAGCTGCCTCCATCACCCCTCCCAGTACAGCACAGAGAAAGGCCACGCTAACTCCGGGTGCCGGCTCCCACAACCACAGGGAAAGGCGGATCCGCTGTTCCTGGGAGCACAGACAACTTTCAAGCATTAGGGGACAGGAGGGAGATCATGCCTGGGCCAGGACACCACCAGAACCCCACGACACGAGGAGGGCAGCAGCACACGACACGGTGGGAGCTACACAGGCACACCACGACACGCACGCGGACGCCACGATGATTTTTTTGAACAGTCCCAGTATGAACAAGTAGGGAGACAGTGACAAGGAGATGGGTGCTGGAATGGGATGGGAACCTAAATGAGCCTCCCTGCAGTGCTGGAGTTCCTATGAGCAGCCAATATTTTCCCTAATCATGACTTTATGTCTCTGGCTGAAGCTATTTCTCATGACTGAGAATGTTTATGAAGCTTATAAAATACTTTATTACAACAAATGGAATGGAAGTGGCACATTCTTATTCCTCTCCCAGTAGTAGAAAAATGTCTGATTCTCAAAACAGGCTGTTATTCAGCACAACAGGAAAATATATTCTTAATATTATGCTTGCAGTTCATTGATGCAATTTGCTATAAATTAAGCACACAGAGCAGTAAGTGTGATTTACTAAGGCTGTAAAACTTGCATCTGTGAAAACTGGAACCGGGTTTCGAAATCAGACACTAAATCACATCAGCTCTAGTGGCATTACTGCATCTAGTGAGGATTTAAACTGCTCCAAGAACAGAACTTGGACTGCAGTCTTGAAATGCAAGTCATTTATTCACTATCTTAAAATACTAACTTGACTACACCTTCAGATACCCATCTCGCATAAAATACGTCTGTGATTTGCAAATCTTCTCCTTTCTGCAGAACCTGAGATAATATTATTTATCATAAATCTTACACAGCCATATCCAGGACTTTGCACTTGGATTGATCCCAAAAGGTTAAGTCCCAGATTGAATAACTGTGGCTAATAACTGCTTAGCTCTAGGTGGGTCTTGGAACTAAAACCTGAAATGGAAAAGTCCTGCTGAGATGAGGCATTCTTTCCCCAAAAATCAGATTGGATTACTCAAAGAAATGAATGATCATATCAGTTTAGCATCCCAGATCTTTCTCTTCTCCAGGTTTTACCCTCGAAAGCAGGCACAGCTGCTATGGAGGTTTTATTCTGTGCTACTGCTGATGTGCCCTGTGGTGCCACCACACCAGCAAACTCAAAGCCAGCGTTGCCAGGTGGGCACAACTCCTGCAGCACAGAGCCAGATAAATGACACAATGAAGGATGGGAGAAGAGGGCTGGAGAGAGGGAACACACGGGAGCAAGGGCAGAGGGAAATGGAAGATGAACGAGGATGTTTCCTTGTTAAGTGTTGCATGGATTGGGGGAGGTTGGAAAGACCATCAAGAAATCATCCTTAACAAAGCAAGCTTATCAAGCGCGCTCCCATTCTCCTTCCTTACATCATCATTTTGGCAGAGTTTCCCAACACTTGTGTGTACCAATAGCTAAAATGTACATGGAGGTGCAGGGGGTTAGTCAGTAGCAGCAGGAGGGCGCGTCTGCTTTGGGCTTTCACTCATTCCTTGGAAAAAACTCATCTTCAAAGGTTCCTTTCTTTTTNACTGCTCCAAGAACAGAACTTGGACTGCAGTCTTGAAATGCAAGTCATTTATTCACTATCTTAAAATACTAACTTGACTACACCTTCAGATACCCATCTCGCATAAAATACGTCTGTGATTTGCAAATCTTCTCCTTTCTGCAGAACCTGAGATAATATTATTTATCATAAATCTTACACAGCCATATCCAGGACTTTGCATTTGGATTGATCCCAAAAGGTTAAGTCCCAGATTGAATAACTGTGGCTAATAACTGCTTAGCTCTAGGTGGGTCTTGGAACTAAAACCTGAAATGGAAAAGTCCTGCTGAGATGAGGCATTCTTTCCCCAAAAATCAGATTGGATTACTCGAAGAAATGAATGATCATATCAGTTTAGCATCCCAGATCTTTCTCTTCTCCAGGTTTTACCCTCGAAAGCAGGCACAGCTGCTAGGGAGGTTTTATTCTGTGCTACTGCTGATGTGCCCTGTGGTGCCACCACACCAGCAAACTCAAAGCCAGCGTTGCCAGGTGGGCACAACTCCTGCAGCACAGAGCCAGATAAATGACACAATGAAGGATGGGAGAAGAGGGCTGGAGAGAGGGAACACACGGGAGCAAGGGCAGAGGGAAATGGAAGATGAACGAGGATGTTTCCTTGTTAAGTGTTGCATGGATTGGGGGAGGTTGGAAAGACCATCAAGAAATCATCCTTAACAAAGCAAGCTTATCAAGCGCGCTCCCATTCTCCTTCCTTACATCATCATTTTGGCAGAGTTTCCCAACACTTGTGTGTACCAATAGCTAAAATGTACATGGAGGTGCAGGGGGTTAGTCAGTAGCAGCAGGAGGGCGCGTCTGCTTTGGGCTTTCACTCATTCCTTGGAAAAAACTCATCTTCAAAGGTTCCTTTCTTTTTTTTTTTTTTTTTTGGTTTTTTTTTTTTTTTTTTTTTTAATTCAAGGCTTTGCATGTTACAGTCCCAAATGAAGAACAAGGAGTGACATGACACACACTTTCAGAGTCACATGCACTTCATACCTGGAGGCACCATACGTTTGCGTTTGCGTGCTTTTCAAGTGTTTTCACCAAAGAAAACCAAAGGGGTAAGAGAAAGAAAAACAGGGGGGAAAGTTGGGGTGGAGGAGAGGGGAAAAGAAACAGAATAAAGAAAATTAGCATATGAACGAAGTGTGTCCCCGGGAGCAGATGCTGTGGCCAGGCTCACAGGTGAGCACGGGAGCGTGGGCTGAGCTGGCTCCCGCTGTGGCCGGCTCAGGAGCCACGGCACGCCCGTGTCACCCTCGGGGACAGGCAGCTGGCACCTTGCTCCGAGAGCAAATGGGCACTGCGGGGCAGGGAAAGTGTAGGGGCCTCCCAGAGACCTTCCATGGGACATCTACAGCCCTCGGCCCCACCAGCCAGAGACTCCTTGGGCTGGGCTGCTGAATGGGCAGGATGTGCCCATGGGTTTGGTTATTTTTTAGTGAAGACCGATATAGGATTGTAGTTTGGATCAAGGCCCTGCTCTCATGAGTGACAATAAGAGCAGATTTTTTTTCCAATAAATCCAGTGGCTGATGCAGAACAGGTTATTTATGGTGCCTGGATGCACCAAGCCACTCGTGCATCACAACCCAAACCACACCTGCACACACAGAAGCCTTGTGAATATTTCAAAATTTTGTTCTGCCACATTTTGGATTTAAAGATGAAATCTGGGATTCTCTCAGAGGCCACCACATTTTCCCCAAACAAATCAGAGTAGCTCTATTGCAGTGACTGGAGTGATGTTCTGGAGCCATGTGAGCTCCTCCAAGGCATGTGTAACAATTTTCTCGTATCAAGCAGCCAAGCCTTTCCAGAGATGCCTTGGGAAGAGAGATGAGCTAAAGGCACAGGCTCCTGCTATGAGGGATAAGCAGCTCAGTATTGAGCAGAAAGGATGCCGAGGCAGTGGTGACTGCAGAGCATCCCTGGGCACCAGAGATTTTGTGTTCCTCCAGCCCACTTCCAAACCACACTGTGCATTGCAGCCACATGTCAGCAGCCATGGCCTTAAGGGCCTGCTGGGCTTGACGTGCTGCTGTGGCTGCAGCAGCACCAGGACCAGCACAGGGCTGCCAGTGCCCGCCAGCTGGCTTGGGGAAGTGGGGAGGCAAGGAGAGATGGTCAGTGTGAGTGATGCAAGCTGCAGCCAGAACATACAGTTGCTCCCTTTTTTTGTGTTGTTTTTAAATCCCATTTATTTATTTGACAGCATTCAAAAT
The DNA here is from genome assembly GCA_013398055.1 of Ifrita kowaldi. NCBI lineage: Eukaryota > Metazoa > Chordata > Aves > Passeriformes > Cinclosomatidae > Ifrita > Ifrita kowaldi. The sequence continues at coordinate 284,462 of VZRS01015100.1, forward strand.
AAACTCAGAAGGGTTTCACTGCTCTTTTGGTAAAAAAAGCAATTTCACTGAGGGCTGAACCCATTGGTGCACCCACTGCTCACTCGCCCAGGTGATGTTCACTTGATCTGTGCACAAACAGGAGCTGGGATTTAAGGGAGAAGCTGGAGTGCAGAGAAATCCACGCCTCAGGAAGCCCAGGGTGATGCTGCTGTGTGGGGCTGAGCAGCACCCACAGCAGCAGCCAGCAGAACTGCTACGGCCCTGCTACAAATCTGTCCTGCCTTTTTACTCAAGATAAGCAGGCTCTTCAAACTACATTTTTTTCTCTTTCTCCTCCCCAGAGTTTTATTTAGCCCTTTCTGGAGATCTTTAGCTCGGATTTCTTCCTGAGCATCAGCTCCATGGAAATACAGGTTTTAACAAGGGGGTTGAGTACCAGGTAATCAAAAGGGTGTCACTGCATGTCTGGCTGCATGGTAAGTTCAGTGTTTCAAAGAGCAGTAAAATCCAGCAAAGTCCACTGAAAACAAGCCCTGAGTGCCTGCATTTTGCAGTGGACTTTGGGCCAAGCTCCATCCTCATCCTCTCCAGTAGCTGACCCTAGGCAGTGCTGCAAAGGTGCAGCCAGAAGGTCGGGTGCTGGGAGGGAGAGTTTCAATGGGTGGGTTTAATGCTATTGGAAAACAGCTTTGTTCTGTTCTGTTGGGTTGTTGTTGTTTTGGGGTTTTTAGACAAAATCTTGAAGTTGGTTCATAAATTCCTAGGGAAAAAGCAACCAATCAGACACACACTGGGAATGAATCCAATGAGAACTTACTGACCACAACAATGGAACTCCCAACAGGTTTTTATGATGGATTAAGAGGCTGGCTGCTGTGTTTGAAATACAGGCTAAAGCTTACCCCAGGAAATGCATCCAGGCTGTCTGCCTGAGGGCCAAAAGGCACCAGTAATACGGGAAAACAGGAAGGGATTATTCCTGCAGTGGCACAGCCCAGTGCTGGACCACAGCCCTGCGTGGGAGCACAGAAAGGGGCACAGGGAGCCCCTTATGCCCAACAAAACCCCAGAGAGCTGCAGAAACATCTAACAAACCCATCCAACCATGCTACAAACCCAGAGAGTCATGGATAGCCCCTAAAAATACACCAGGAAGGGATGCACGGCCCTGCCCAGGATGCAGGGCAGTGTGGGGTGAGAATGAATAGAACACTGTGCGTTTTAGCTTCTGAGGAAGCCACGAGGCCCAAAGGGGACATGAAGGACGCTGTGCTTCCCCGTGTCCTGCAGGGCTGGGAGGCATGGCAAGGAACTCTGTCCCCAGCTCCGTGAAGCTCCAGCTCCCAGGAGGCTGTGAATTCCCACAGCACTGCTCTACCCTCTGTGGTTTCACCTTAGAAACCTGCCTGGTTTCACTGCAGGTAGGGTGAGGCAGATGGGAGCTGCTGAAACACTCTGCTGCTCAGCAGCCTCACCCATCACGGCCCCAACGTCATTCCCTGCTTGTGTCAACACACTGGGATGGGTAAACGAGATACAAGAAATGGGAACACACTCCCTGAACCCCGAGTTAGCTTTCCTCCTCTTAGAGAAAATAAAGGAAAAGAAAGGAAAGGAGGACCCAGGGAAAATGCACCTGGGAGAGTGCAAGGCTGGTCAAGGGAGGGAGAGAAGTTTGCTGAAAGGCAGAAGGACCATTAGAGACTGGTTGGACCAGCAAGGAGAGCCTGAGAGGGCACGAGGAGCTGCAGGTAGGGTGAGGGTGGTGTTTACCTATGATCCAGGGCAGCTTGGAGGGAGGTCTTCACACCTGGGCACGGCAACTGTCACAACACAATGCAACTACCAGCGGGCGTGGAGAAATAAAGGTGAAAAGAAGAGCATGTACACACACAAAGACATGGGAAGAAAAAAAAAAACAAAGCAACAGGGAAATTAAAATCAAGTCAAAAGGAAAAACAACGAAAAAATACGAAGCAAAAAAACTCCAAAAGAAAAAACATACCAGCCCTTAGGAGCTCGAAATCAACTTTTTAACCAAAAAAAAAGTAAATAAATAAGCAAAATTATATGTCCAGATAACAAAAATAACTGTGGAGACAGTGGCATCACGAGGAAGGCAGTGGAGGAGGAAGCTGGAGGAGGAGGTACCTGTACATGGGGACAGTGACGGTGCGTTCGTAGTACTGCCAGGTGGAGTGCAGGTCCGTCCGCGACAGGTTGGTGGCATAAAATCTCCAAGCCGCCTGTGCAGGAGAAAACCCAGTGGGATTGTGCACCCAGGCATGGCCAGAATCACCCCTGAGTTTATAAACCTCAACCAACACAAAGCCCTACGGGATGGATCCCGCATTCTGCCTTCTTGATTTGGTAAGTGACAAATTTGGGGTGGTACCATGATACTCCTGACCATGTGAGCCCAGTTTAAAATGCTGTGGGTCCCAGGCATTCACTGCCAGGCTGAGGTCAGGGATGAAATGGGCGTTGTTGCCCATTAAGGAGTGAAAAATGTGAAGAGAGAGGAGCGGGGGAATGTAAAATGACTAATTTCAGTTCTCCGAGACGTACACCAAGGCCAGCCTTCTGCACGGACATCTGTTCTTGTGAAGAAAATGCTCCCAACTGTACCTTTATATCAGTATAAATATTCTCTTTGGGGAGAAAAAAAGGGTGAAAACAGACTGTCCTAATGCATTTGTCTTGCTGAGCTGGCTGCTTGCTGAATTTCATCCCTTTTCTCTCCAGATTCCCTACCACATATGCTGTTTTCCCGTGGTTGATTTCCTGGCATTTATTCCCAGACAAAACCAGTCACCAGCTGCTGTCTCACACCTTACACACACGGCCCTGTTTGTCTCCTCCCCAACTTCTAAAAGTCTGTAAAGCCCCCCAAAACCAGGATGATGCAACCACAAGGCTCCTTGGATGTGAGCCTCACCTGGATCAGGCCCGCTGCTGGGTTTCGCCTCTTCTCAAAGTGTTTTTGTCGATGCTGCTCTTGAACCTTCAGAGCAAACCCTGAACCCAAGATGCCCTGGGGAAGAGAACAACAATTTGCTGCTAGCAAGGGTTTAGTTATGCTTCCACTTTAAAATTGCGGCCAGCTTTCCATCCGAAGTTTTTTCCTGGCGCATTTTTTGATTCATAGAGGAAGGAAGGAACCTCCATCCCGGCAGCCATGGCAGATACTCTCCAAAGGGCAGCAGACTTTGCAGGCACTCAATGGAATTGCAAATTTTTCCCAAACTACCTCCAGCCAACTGATAAAATACAAAAGAACCCCAGCATGCTGGGATTCAGCAGATTATCCCCACAGGAATCCAGATCTGTGCAACACATTGAAATGCACTGCCAAAGGGACAGGGGGGATTTGCTGAAATGGTGTAATCACAGAATAGCAGACTGGTTTCGGTTGGAAGGGACATTAAAGTTCATCTCATTCCAACCCCNCTTCTGGGGAAAAAATGCTTTTTATTGCTTCCACAAATACTTGTGCAGAGCCAAATCTAGAGTTGCCATCACGTTTGCTCATGCACATGATGCCCAAGCTGTAGATATTCAAACAGGCTCTCCCTTTTCCTCCCTCATTTTCTGAGTCAAAAGCCACAGAGAATCACAATCAGGAGATCTCTGAGGGCATCCCATTGTAGCTGTTAGAGTGCCCTCAGCTCCAGGGGAAGGGAACAAGGCCCAGGTGAGCTCAGCCGCCCCACTTACAGCAGGAAGGGCGAAGAAGGAGACGCCGATGAGTGTGAAGGTCGCCGCAAGCAGCCGCCCGTTCCAGGTCTGTGGATACTTGTCCCCGTAGCCGATGGTGGTGAGAGTGATCTGCAGGGAGGAGAGCAGTGCCCAGCCCTTGGTCAGACAGCCTTAAAACTGAAACAGTGCAGCCAAAACTCCCACAACACCCGAGTGGCACACAGAGGAGCCGGGTCACTGCATGTCCTGAGCTGTCCAAGGCACGGTGCAGCTGGGGGACCTGGGACCCAGCAGGGATGGGCAGCTCCACCAGCCCTGCTCACGTGCTGGGTTTTCACACCAGTTGGGAGCGTTTCGGTGCCTTTTGCTGTCACAGAGAGAGCTGCCATCTGGTGCAGAGGCTGGCGGCAGCTCGGAACCTCCCCCGGGAGGGGTTGTGCCTTCGGCAGGGGAAGCGAACTGGCTCCGTTCCCCCGAACTCCCTTTCGGCAGCTCAGGAAAGCGATTTGCATGCACAAAGATCTGCTGCTGTTTATTCCCGGTCTTCCCAGCAGTGCCTATCAGCTGGTCTCCCCTCCTCTATTTAGAAACAGCCTGTTAGGCTGAGAGGATGAATTATGGCTCCTTCACACCACCTCATTTAGGGATGGGTTTTGTGTTATTGCAATGCACCAAGAGAGAGCTGGCAAGTTGCTGCCTGTATTTTGGAGAAGGACCTAAGAGATTTGTCGGAGACAGAGTCCCCTGAATTTCAAACTGCAAGGGAAGACACTTTTTCCCACGTCAGTCCATGGACATCACTAATGGGAAGTGCTGGGTATTCCCCCAAGGGTTCTAAGAGGATTTGGAGAGCCTGGGACTGGCAGGGCAAGGCAGAGAGGGACGGTCTGATTAGAAACATCTTTGAGACTTCTGATCCCAAAGGCTGTCCCAGTCACACAGCCTCCATGGACAGAGCTGGCCCCAGGGATGGGAGCTGACACCATGCTGATGTGGCATTGGAAATATGCATTCCATTTAGAATAAAAAATCACTTTTACACAAATGAAAGTACGATCCCGAAGTGCCTTTTAACTGGGCCCACTAAAAGCCTTATCAATTAGATGCTATTTTGACCAAGTGGTTAACAAAAGCATCAACATGGCTAATCCTTACTGAAACACAAAGTCAGAGCAAGACTCTCTCCATAATCACTGCAAAGTTGGTTTACAATATTTTTGTAATTTCTATAGACAACAACAAGTATTGGATACACTAAGACCAACCAAGAGATAATTTTCTGAACCTGATATTTGATTTATCCCATCTCTCAACATCTGCCTGTATTGGATCCAGGAGTTGGACACTGACAAAAACTATTTATTTTAATGAAGCTCATTTTTTTTCTGAGCTTCTCAGTGGCAAAATAGTCTCAGAAGCAGAAGGGATAAATCTGCCCATGTTTCTCCCCAGACTGAGCTCTAATCTGGACTGTCACTTTTCCCTCATTGTTTATTTTCTCGTTATGTTAAATTTGGCTTTGTTTTTATTTTTCTGTCCTAACTAAGGGGCTTGAAAAGCAATTTACTGCCTCTTTCCCTTTGTTGGAATGGAGGAGCTGCTTGATCAGCCGATTCCTCCCCAAGCCTGTTACTGGGACTTGATCAGATCGGGGATTTTCATTACATTCTTTGTAATCAAGGCCAAACTAGTGGTGGAGCAGAAGAACAATAACGCAAGAAGATTAGAACGTCATTAATTCTCTCTTTGTTAATCGGGTAATCCAATAATTCACATGCACACGCACACGCAGAGCAAACCACAAGTGTTGCCCTTTCAGCAGAGATGTGACAGGGAGTGCTCGCCCCGCTGGAGTCTTTCTGCTACTTAGGCCCTATTAATTTTATAAAATTTATTCCAGCGTGTTCAACGGCGCCTTGCCCAAGTGCAATTTAAATAATTAAAGGGCAGCAATACTTGTCAAAACAATGTTCACAGCACCCCGTGGTGTGGGATCTCTCTCTGACCTGCCTCTGTCACGACAGAGCTCAATCCCACGACCAAGAGCACACGAGTTCTCGGTTCCCCTGCAGCTCCAGCTGATTCAGAAATGTGATCCCCTAACAATTTCTATGAGGTTTATATAAGAAAAAGAGCTAAATGGAGCAGCCTGAAGCCATTTAATAAAAATGTTAACTAAGCACTCTCTAAGTCGATATCTCACGTAAGTGATAGAAGATGGAGGGTTAATGGACATTTTATTTTAATAACCAGCAGCTGCTCTCTGGAAATTACTTACCAGACCCCACCAGAGCGCATCTGCGTATGTATCAAAGTGCTCATTTTCTCCCTTCTCGGCCAAGTACACCAGGAAAGAGGCCAGGATGAGGCACAGGAAGCCAATATACCAGGCAGTAATCAGCTCCTGCGAGATCATTAAAAGAAAGAAGAGAATAATTGCAGTCCTGATGCGCATCTCCAAACGCTGGGTTTCTTGCTTGCTGCTGGATCTGAACTTTCCCTGCATTTGTTTAGGTTTTGTGGCTTTGGCTGGAGATCAGTGATGGCACTTTCTGAGATGGGACCATGGCTCTGCCAGGCCTGAAGACCAAATCATACACACAGCAAATGTAGCAGGGAGTGTTAAGAACTCCATTATTTCAAGAACTGGAACTGAGGCTTTAAAAACTCTGATTTTCCCCAGTTCACACAGGGAATTGGAGTTGAAACTGAAATGGAATCCCCAGATCCCGGGAGATTCTACTTAGGGCAGGTCCAATCCACAAAACGAGGAGGAGCTATGAAGTTGGGGTCTGGATGGATGCTGTCCCTCAGTTGCAGGGAAGTTTTCACTCAGAATCCACAGGATTATTTTCTGATTAGCTTAGTTCAAGGGTGGACAAAAGAGACCCACATATTTCCTACGATTTTTACACAGTGATAGAGAAGCTGGCTAAGCTTCTCTGGGGAAAAGAAAGTGAAGGAAGCAGGAGAAATGTTAAATTCATAAATACAGCAGCAGGAAAAAAAAAATTACCAGCAAACTCTTCCCAGACTGATCCCCTTACACGAGGGATTAGTTCCATGACTGGACTCTCTCTCTCCCCCTTCCCTCCTTGACTGCTCAGAGCACTCCATCAGACCTTGTGTCTCTGACTGCTTTGCTCCCGTGTGTTACCTACGGTGTGCTTCCAATCTCCCCAGGCCTGGGAGAACTTTGGGATGGAGAGCTGAACCAAAGCAGCGTCTCTGGTGGGGAGAACACAACGGGCAGCTCCACATCCTCACCTGGGCCTTGCTCACCTTGCTGTGTGCATAGACCACAGAGCCCAGGAGCTTCCAGGTGCCGCCGCGCCGGTCCATGCGGATCATGCGCAGGATCTGCAGGAACCTCAAACTCCTGAGTGCCGAGGTGGCGAAGACGTTCCCTTGGGACCCTGCTGCCAGCACGGCGATGGACGCGATCAGCACCATGATGTCTGTGGGAGCACAGGGAGGGAAAGATGGGGAAGTGCTGCCTGACACCACCAAAGGGAATGGCACTGCCACTGCCTCAGGCTGTGCGTGACAGGGATCTCCTACACTTGTGTCCCGTGCTGGAAGGACACAGCACTAACCTGAAACTGGATGAAAGGAGCCACTGCACACCTTGTGGAAACACCATAGTTTCCTTCTCCACGCTCAGCATTCCCATAGAAGAAGTGTCAAATGCTCCAAAGCCTGAATTTTGATCTGATTCAGTGTTAAAACTGGATTGAATCCTTGCCAAAGACCCCTTCCTTCATTAGCCATAGCTGCCTGTTACAAAGAGCAGGGAATTCCCACATCTAAACTGGGAATGAAAATCTATACATCCTCCATAGTAATCCTAAGGTGCTTGTGGACAAAGAAAGTCCAAGAAATAGGCCAAGAAGGAGGTCTAGTCAATATATATCAAAGATCCTATAAACCTCTCTCTTCCCTGATTTGCTACACAAATTTTATAGGAGTGTTTTTCTGCAGAATAAATGGAAATCCTGCACATGCCCATTGCCAGCTCCCAGACAGTCAAAGGCAGTCTCGATAGAAAAGGGCACGACCACTCTGTCCACTTCTAATCCCAGAAAATATCACTGCTGTGCCCAGATGGCCCCTCTCGCAGGAGACTCGCTGAGCACTTTGCAAACAAGAATTAATTAAGTCTCACAACTCCCTTGTGAGGCAGCTCAGCAGCACCAGAGAAGGCAAAGTGAGACATGGAGTCTCAATGACTTGGGAACAATTCAGTGTGGAGGCTGGACGCAGGATTGCAGGATTCCAGGTCCTATGCTCAGCTTCTTCTGGCTAAACCCTGGTTCTGTGGCTGTGGACAGCTGTCAGTGATGCCTGAGGTATGCAGGGCACTGGGATGGCTCCCAGCTCAGCAGAAAACAGGGAGAGCCCTGTGATGAATAACAAAAGCATGTCCATGGATTAGGGCTTCTGCCTTTGGGTTTTTTTCTTTCTCAAGGTGACCATGAAGCAGCTGAGGTTTAACCCCCAAAATACATGCAATACACTGGAGCACCATGCAAGGAAGTGCTTGGAATGGCCATCCTGGATTGGGAAATCTCACGCAGGGACTCAGCTCTTACCGATGACACAGAAAGGCTTGCGGGCAAATTTCAACCTTCCCCTCCAGCCCCGGTATCGGCAGCAGCAGCCGGCGGCCCAGATCCGCACAAAGTACTCCACCCCAAACACCACGATGGTGACGATTTCCTGTGAGAGGGACAGTGCCATTAGTTGGGAAAGAAGGATGATGGAGAGCACGCTCCGGAATCCAGGACAAACCCACAGCCTCAGAAAAGTGCACCTCAGAAAATGCATCACCGAGCTGTCTGCACCACTCAACAGAGAGCCCAGGCTTGAAAGATCATCAGATCTCTGCTTCAGTGTCTTCCCTCCCCCTCCCCAGGGTGGTGAGAGGTGCTGCACGTTGCAGCCACGAACTGGAGTTTTACACCTCCTCATGCTGTGCTTGTTCCCCCATCACAGGACTGATGAACACCTCGTTGTCTCCTTACCACCAGTCTCCAGGACTCAAATCTGTTAGTGCTGAGGGAAGAGCAGAGATGGGAATCACTAAATGAGAATAATCCTAGAGGATGACAAAAGGGGATTTCAGCTTTTTCCCTAGAAAACTGGCAGGGTTGCCTGTGTGTGCTGGGCGATCTGGAGCAGGGGTGGTGTAGATCTTCCATCCCTTGATGTCACGTGAGCTCTTTCCATCTATTTCCATCTCCACCTGAACATCCCGTGCATGCTCCCTTCCCTCTGAGATCTTGTCTCACCTTTCTCATGTGTCAAACCTGGTGAAGCCCTAATTAGCCTGCAGCACCTTTTGGTTTGATGTAGGGCAGGAATGGGGAAGAGGAAAACAGGCAAAAGGAGAGGAGATGGGTGAATCCGGCAGCCCCGGATTTTTTTTCCTAAATTTTTCCCACTTCTGAACCACAGGCCCCAGTGGTCCCCCTCTCACAAGTGACAGCTTAAATTCTTGCCTCAGACACTCCCAGTCTCAAGGGTTTGTGTGGTTTTGACATTATTTTAATACCTCACTGTCAGTCCCCACTTACCAGAATGTAAAGGGCCCCTTCTGAGCTGTTCTGGTACTCATCAATGGTCGAAAAGACAGACAGCACCAGGCAGGAGAACACTAGTAGAAAACTACAGAACACAAAAAGGGAGAGAGAGACAAGGCCAGTCTTAATGGCAGTAAATTTTCATACTCATCCAGCTAACTCAGAGCAATTTTGGATCTATTTCTCTCTGAGTATTGACTGCACTGCTGCTACACCACTGTGTGAAAAGGGTAAGGCAAGTGCCCGGTTTTGCTAACGAAGGGTTATGTGTGGATGGACCCACTGGACTGTCCCCGGTTTGGCCAGTGCCAATCCAGTTCCCCTTCCAGCCAGTAGCTCTGATCACATCTGACATTTTTTCCCCAAGGAAGTGTCATCTCTTTCAGCAGCACATGTCCAAAAGCATCCAAATGAGCTGGGACATTTCTAACTGGGGTAAGAGGGGAGCAAACTGGCTGAGGAGCAGAAGCATGGGCTGAGCATGAGCTCCACTCATGCTCTACTTACGCATTTCCATCCTCAAAAGCTCACACAGAAGTGGTGCTGCAATTCTTGCCAGAGTAGGACATTTTTGGGTGGATTTAATGTTCCTTTCTTAGGCAGGTACTCCGCATTAACTCCTCGCTGGCTGGAAAGGCTGATGACTTTTTGGGTTTGTTGGAGCATCACTGGGAGGTGGGTTGTTGTTACTCTGCTCTTCTGTGGCCAGACACGGGACAGAAGAGGGGTTTGAGCCATCCAAGGGAATGTCATTTTGGTGCTGTTGGCACTGGGGAGGGAGCTGGACTGGTCTCTGTCCCAGCCCTTCATGGACAAAAGCCTCATCCTGCCATAAGCTGGGGACAACCCAACTTTGATATCAGCTTTCTCAGTCTCTAATTTACCACAAAATCGGGGAGATGCTCAAACCCCAGCGTGCATCCAGCTCTCATTGACATCAACATCCACGGGTAGCCTCCCAAAAGCAGCCTGAGCAGTGCCACCCCAGCCTGTCACTCACTGCCTGCCCCCATCACGGCTGCCCAGTGCTGGATGTTCTGATGCAAATCAAAGGGCACCAAATGAGTGACAGGAGCTCGACTCTCTTCTGACACTCAGCGCCTGAATCCGCAGCTGCCGAGGTGTCCTGGCATCTGCTCAAGGCTGGATGCTTCCACCCCTGCCCACTGCTTGCTCCAACAAAAGCAGGGAAATTAATTTACTCGCGATCGATTTACTAATACAATAAAGTAGGCCAGCGCAAGGAGAAACTAAAAGCTGCATTCTTTCAGAGCATTAAATAATTCATCTGTCTGACTTTGTCTCACATTCCTACGAACTGCATTGTGAATATTTATAAGGTTTGGTTCTGCTGGTGGGGGCTGTTGCTTTTTGGTGAATAAAGGCAAGGAGTTTCACACCACCAGGTCATGCCTGTGGCTTTGCAGTGACCATTAATGTCACAGTAACAAGTAAAAATAGGGAGATTTGCAGTATTTATTTGAACCACAGGCTGAAACATGGTGGTGAGGTAGGGACTGCTGGAGGTAAGGGACCTTCAGAGCCATCTCAGCCAAGGCTGAGCTTTATCAGCCACAAGATGAATCCAGCACTGAGCAGATAAGGATAATTGCCTGATTTCTCGCTGCAAATTTCCCCTTCTCACACCAGCTTTGGTGTGCAGACACTTGAAACAACCTCAGGAGAGTAAGAAAACCTTGCTTGCAATCCCACTCATGATGTCCCTCAATGTCTTGTCTAGGTCCCACTTCAATATCTTTTCTCCCCAAGCTGGTCTTTTAAAACCCTTGCCATCAACAACCCCACCACAACCTGCCCTGCAGTCAAAGGGACTCCATCCATCCCAACATCCTCCAAACTGCTGGGGCCCTGCCCTGGGAGCTGGACAAGGGGGGCCCCACTGCTGCCCACCCCATGGCAGGGGGGAGCAGAATCCCACACTCCAGGAGGGAAGGAGCTGCAACTGGGTCGGGCAGTTCCACTCCTGGGATGGCCCAGATTTTGCTGCAAACTTCTGTGCTGAAGTGAGAAACAAATGAATAATCAATGAGAGAAGAAAGAAGAAAAAACAACAACAAAAAAAGATAATGGAAAGGGATCAAGGGAAAAGAGGATTCTACATTTTCTGATTAAAGAAGTAGAATGTGAATTGTATTTATTTTTGTGACCAAACATCACTGTAAAGTGCCTGAGGAAGAGCTGAAAGCAAAGTGCCAATATCAGAGCAGGCTTGCACACTGTGTTTGCTCAGCTGATCACCTTGGATAGACCCAGAATGAAGGCACTATCAATTCATGAGTCCTGCAGGGACACACACCTGAAAAGAGGATTCCTGTATGTTAAGCCGTCACTCAACAGATATTGATGGGACAGGGAGAAAAAAAAAAAGGAACAGAAATTGCTTTATCGCTCCAAATTCCGAGGATGGATTGTGCAAGCTGTGGTTATGGGGAGAGCTGGGGCAGCTCCAGGTGCTACTGGAGCAGTCAGACACCTGGGTGCTGCTTCTCCCCCTTCCAGCACATCCCTGCAGCCTCATCCCCGGCCTCTCCACGCTCCTCAGCTCCCCAGGGCCAGCTCAGAGCTGCTGTAATTTCCACTCTGGGCTCCCCAGAGCTTCCATTGCCAGGGAGACCTGATGCAGATCAGGCTGGCAGGGCCAGCATTAATTACAGCACTGCTGAGCACGGGAGGCAGCAGGGAATGCACCAGCTTCTCCAGCGGAGCATGGGAGATCCATGGCCAAATCCCACAGGGACAAAAACCTCCCCCTGGCTCAGTCCCAATGGGTAAGGAATCTCCCTGTCCCAGACACCAGGAAAGGAGCAGTCCTGCCAGCAAGGGATGCAGGCTCTGGCTCAGCAGAGGGTGAGCTGCACAAGCATCCTAAAAATAGCTCCACGGTGATGCACAGCTTCTCTGCTTGACCATGTGGCCCACCAGCCTCTGGGGGGCTGGAAACGGAGACTCAGAGAATGACACCTTTCTGCAAGGAAACTGAATTTGGGGGGTTGAGGTCTGTGTGGCCCCTAGGAGACTTTGAGGGATCTGCAGATCCCCTTCGGATGGAGGAGTGGAAGAGGGAAGCTGAGAGGTACGTGCACATCGGGGCATGTATCCTCTGAGCTGTCACAGAGGGAGGGCAGTGAGGAACAGGAAGCTGGACTCTGCTTTAATTCCACCTAATCTACCCAGACAGATCAGGAAAGGGCTTCAGATAATAATGGATAACTAAGGAAAGGGAAACAAGCCAATAAATAGTGTAGCAGTTGGGATGAATCTAATTTTTAAAGCTACATATCTAATGAAAGAAAATTACGTCTGCAGCCTGACTCTGGGAAATGTTAATGTGCAATAAGGAACATTAATTAGGTCCCATCTAATGATTTTTACATTAAAGATGCCAATTCTGCTTAGAACATTGGGGAAGACAATATCCTCCTCCTGAGCAGACAGGTCCTGCCCGATGCATGGCTGGAGTCAGCACCTGCATCCTCCAAACTCCGGGCAGGATTCAGGATGGTTTGGGACCACTGTCTCCTCCTCAGTGTGATGGGAAGGAGAAATCTGTCTCCAGCCTGGAGAAGGACACCTCATTGCATTTTGTCACCCACCACCCATTCCTGCAGGCCCCCAGCACCTCCTGCTTCTCCAACATCCCCCACGCCTGTTGCTGAGACCTTTAAGCTCAGCCAGGACTCAGCTGTGCAAATCTGACTGCTGCTAATACCAGTAAATCCAAAGACCTCCAAAGTCTGACTTTGCATCCAAAGGTTATGTTGACTTTATACACCCATGCAAGCTTCTTATTACAATTTTTAAATCCCAGCACAAAATCTGCATATCCAGATTTCATATCCACCGTGCTTCAGGTTAGCAACAGAAAAAGGAATGACTGAACTCCCCCTTGGAAATAAAAATACTTAAAACGGCATGAAACAGGAAAGATTGTCCTTCTCTTTTTTTTTTTCCCTCCTCAGTGAAAGCACATGATGGAATCATCATAAAGCTGCTCAGGTTAATCATCTAATTTGCCTTCCAAAAGAAACCCCCCTGGAATCTACATGCCCATTTACATAAGAATTTTAAAAGGCCTCTAAATTTATTCCTGAAATACTCATATTCAAATAACATTCACTGACATTCAGAAACGTTGGGGTTCCTCTGATGGAGCACCACTAATTAGCAACTGGATTCCTGGATGTGATGGAGATGGATACAACACAAGGAGGTGACAGAAGCTTGTAACAAGCCACTGTGCTTGTTGCCCACTTTGATGGCTTTCCCTGGAACTGGGAAAGGACATTAATGATTTGTTTAATTAGAAGAGGCAAAGCTGGAAAGGAAGGAGTATTTCACTACAGGCATTCGAGAGCTGCACAATGAAAAGCAACTTAAAACATTTAAAACACTTGAAAATTACTTTGGGGGTGTAAACAAGGCATTGATAATTGTGCTAAAATAAAACCAACGTGCTTATGTGCAATCCAGCTGCAATCCCAGTAAATCCATTTGCTGTGGGCTCTGTAAAATGCTGCAGTTCAAGTACCTAAAACTTTGATGTAAATCAAAGGCCAGGAAAATACAGAAATGACAATAAGTGAAGGTGAAAGAGCATCCACACCAAAGAGAAACAGGGATTGGCAAACGCCTTTTAGTGCTCAGAGAGCCTCAGATTCAGAATGGGACTATTTGCAGCTCAGTTTAAACTTCCATTGAGTCAGAAGCAAAATGCTGAGAAAGCCATGACTTTTCCAGGGATAAAGACTTTGTCGTATGGCACCTACCCTTAGCCAGGAGCATCCATCATCTTTATTCATGTAAGCAATCCTGCTGTGACTTGCAACCTGGCTGCTCATTTACAAGGCTGAATAGAAGCCTAAATACCTCACTCCGGATTCCCACATCCCTCGGTCTCAGCCAAAATCATCTCCCAAGGCAAATTCTCTCACTAGGAGAGCTGGAAATAGAAGTGGAGAGTTCTGCCTTTTGGTGCTGTGCCTCAATAAATGCTCCCCTTCCCAAAAATAACTCCTGATGGCATCTCAATCCCTGCAGGTTTGGCCATGCCCAGCCCCATCCCCTGTCCTGAGATCTTGCTCCTTGGAGGAGCCTGGAGGATCCCTGAGCATCCATGCGGGTAGGAAACATTGTTTGTGGTAAACACACACTGGCTGGCTCCAAGGCAGGGATTGTCATGGTTTATAAACTTTTTAATAAATCATTATCAAAGGCCTGTCTGGGCCAACATTTACAGCTCCTGTGCATTCTCAGTGCACTCAGGTGATGCCTGAGCAGCCTTGATAAGAGCCCCCCTGGCTGTACAAAGCCATAAAGAGCACTAAGGACTGTGGTGTGAATGGTAGGATGGTTTGGGTTGGAAGGGACCTTAAAGATCCACTAATTCCAGCCCCCTGCCTTGGGGCTGACACCTTCCACTGGAGCAGGCTGTCTAAAAGGAGCACTGGAGCATCTTCAGAGGGCCAAAGCAGTGTTCCAGGGAAGGCTGTGGTGTGCACAGTGAGGTGTTAGGTGGTGGGCTGCGAGGTCAGAATTCATCCAGCTACAGAGAAACAGCTCCTACAGATCCTTGTTAGAGGGCTGGCACTGGGATGGGAAGGAAAATCATAGCATGATGAAAAAGGCTGGAAAAGCCCTCCAAGATCGAGCCCAATCAAGCCAGCACTGCCAAGGCCACCCCTAAACCCTGTCCCCAAGTGCCACATCTACACATCTGTGAAATCCCCCTGTAAGAGCATGGCAAAGCAGCACAACCAAGGCACAATTAAACCTCTTGCCCTGCCTTCCTTCTATTTAGGCAGCACATTTCTCAGAAATAAGAGCAGGATATAGGTTCAAATATATTTTATCCTTCAACATCCACCGCTTCAACATCCACCACTTCCACTCCAAGGGCTCCTCCAGCCTTTTGCCCTTACTTGTAACAGTCAGAGAGCAGAACTGGCATCGTCTGTCCGGAGTGCCAGAGCCAGAGTCCTGATCCAAACCCATGGACTGCAGGAATCTGAGCAGAAATTGGGTTTGCATGACACAACTTGTCCCTAGTCCAGCAAAGAATTGTTTATCTTCACACTTAGGAGCAAGAGTGAGCTTAAGAGCTTTCCTGGATTGAAGCCTCAAAGAACAAAAGCCGTCTGGAAATGCCAGGGAACAGAGATCAAAATCTGAACGCTTACAGTGGGAAAAGGAGTTAAATGTAGGGAATTGCTTGGGTTTTTTACAGGCTGGCTCTAATCATTTAACTCAGGCTGAACAAAAGCCTTATTAATAATAATGACTGCATGCAAAGTTCTAGCTCCAATGTTCCGCTTTGTCCTCACCCAGAATGAATCACTTGGAAATGCTTGTCTGCGTATTCTGCTCGCCCTGCACACGCAGCCTCAGAGGAGCCAGATGTCTGGAGGAAAACCCAAAGTATTAATCAAGCCCGTGCACCTGCCAGAAGAGTCTGTTCCTGCTGGGATTCAGCTCTGCCGGGCTGAGGTTTTCTTTCAAAAAATTTGGTGGGGAGAAATATATTCATGCAGCTGCAGAAATGGTTCATGGGAGAGAATCCTAAAGCCCACGGTGCAATTACAGTGCATTGGGAGGTAAATTAAGAGTATAAAATATTGGACATTTAAGTAATTCTTAAAATGCCTGTGCAGGCATTTATTCAGATCATGTTCATTGATTTTAATGTGAGGGAAAGTTGCTGTCTCATGCAATACCCATATTATTCAGATTGAAATCTGAGCACTGCCTCTCTTCCATCCCACAGGGTATTCCCCCAAAAGAGCCTCCGCTTCCTCCCCACCCTGGAGAAATCATTGCTAGTGAGCACAGGAACACAAACCTTCCTAATCTAACCTTTATCCCTATATGAAGATCAAGTTATTTCTTTTTCTTAAGTCTTCCTTTTCTGCAACACCTCAAGAAAAATAAATTCCAGAAGCCAAGGAAACGCTGCATGGTCGGACCATGCAGGAATTGAAATTCCTCTTGCTGAGGTCAAGCTCCTCTGACCGACCTGGGCAAGTCACTCGATCTGACTTAAGTGAGCTCTAAAACTGGGTTAAAAGAAAGCTGTCCCTATAAAATGTAATGCTGCATCTCATCTAAACATTCCTCGAGGGAATGTGATATGTAAAAATAGGCTCTGGTCTAATTGCAGATAGGAAGATTGTCTCCAATCGGGCTGGTTCCCGCGGCAGACAGGAATAGTAGCTGGTTTTTCAAAGGTCTGCCCCAGAAGCAGCAATTCAGCTGGAGCCCGAGGTTTCCTGCCCACGAAGGACGAGCTCCATCCCCCTGAGCTCCTTCAGCTTCACTTCCCCATCTCCGACTTTGCATCAGTTCTACAGCACCACGAATTCCACAAAAATCCTTGCTGAGAGCACCCACAGGGAGCTGCTGCCACAGGGGCTTGGCAGCTCTCAGCGGTCACCTGAACTGTCCCAGAACCACAGAAGGCAACTAAATGGCTCAAAATCCTTGTGCTGCCTTTAAAAACCTCAGTCTCTCCATGGGTGAGGTCCTTGGCTTGTGCTCCTGTAAAAGCAGGACCCCACAACTGTTGCTCTTGGGCTCCCTCCCAGATAAGAGTGAAGGACAATGGCCGAGAACTGGCAATTTCAAAGGCACTCGGATGCCCCAGTCACTTCCCAGGGTCCGTTCCCAGCTACATTCCTTGATAATGAGAAGACAAGGATGTGGTTTCTGAGAACCAGAGGCTAATGGATAACACCAAAGTGTAAAATGCAAGGATTACCAAAGCCCTGCTAATTTCATTTGCTCATTGGTTTGTTTAATTAACAGAGCCCTGGGGAAAAGAAGGAAGTATTTGCAAACTGCCCATAGAATATATCTAAAAGTTGGTAATTCCGACACATGTTTAATTTTACCTCTCTTGTCCCAGGCAGTGAGCAGGAGCTCACAGCCAAGGTAAAAAAGAATTGGCTCACAGCCTTTTGATTTCAGTTCCCAAAAGATCATGACCCCCAAGCTGCATTAAAAAAAAAAATGTAACCTGAGGAAAAACACAAATGCCACAATAATCAAAATCGATGTTCCCTGTCACCCACTCCAGCACAAATCAGGAATAATGCCCTGAAAGCCAAGGAGGCTGCACTGCCACAGCAGAGGATCCAGCTCAGCTGGCTCCAAACCCTGCCATGCCTGAGAGACACCTGAGTGTGGCACAAGAGAAAATGCAGGATTGGGTCCAGCACCAGAAATGAAGGGCCAGTGGTCAGTTTTGGAGCATCCTTCCCCACGTTGGTAGGATGTCATCATCCTCCACATCAGAGGGGGCAGAACACGGCCCTGGTGCTTTCCATGTCTGTGAAGCTGCTGCTGTCAGGATGGGAACATTCCTTCCAGGAGCAGCACCTGGGCCGAGCAGACAGGCAGCCCAGAGGAGCTGCCCAGGGTAAAGGGATGCAAAACAAACTTGCATCTCTGGAGAGCTCATCATTAAGCAGGCAGTGCTCTTTAGCCCTAAAATATTGCTGAACCAGCCCAGTTATGCCGCAGGGAGGGGAGAACATCACGCCAGCTGCCAGTCAATCCCTGCTTAACTTCACCACTAACAGAACTATTTTGGGTCTCCCAGGAGCTGCAACTCTGAATTCAAAAGTCCTTTTCCACCTTTTCCTCTCCATCAGCAAAGTTTCCCTGAGCAGCAGCCAGATTTGTGCCAGCTGTGTGCTCCCCAGGATCGACGGGGACATCATCCTGCCACCACCCCCATCGGCACCTCCTTGGCTCCTGGCAGAGAACGGCCAGCTCATGACACCTGCACAGACGGTGCCAGCTCTGCCAGGGCACAGCCTCTCTTTGCACCTGATAAATTAATCCCCAGCACCAAAGGACAATTAATCACTTCTATCACCTCTCACTTCTTCCCCGGCGTAATGCAAATTCTTCAGGTGGATGGCCAGGTGTGGATGGGAGAGCAGGTGAGCACAGCTCACACATCGAGAGCCTTTTGCAGAGGGAGAGGCTGCCCAGAGAGCCGAACGCCCCAGGATGTGGAGGGAAGCCGTGATCCTTGCCAGATGAAATAAAGGCAACCTCAGTTAATGAGGGAGGCTCATTTGAACTGGGCAGCTTTGGGGGGCTGCTGCAAGCAGGGCTGGGCGTTGAGAACCAGCATTTGCAGATCAGGGCTTTTGTGCTCACCTGGATTCTTGCAGAAGAAGTGACAATACTTCATCCAAAGCTCCCCCTAAACCTCCATCAGTGGAAGTGGGGAGGAGTGATGCGTGTCGCCCCCAGCTATCCCTGCAATGCAGCAGTTCACAGGTCGGCACAACCTTTTCATTTCAGTCAAGGCTACATTACCCAGCCAGTTCCCAAACCTCACGCCTGTCCCTCACTGCTGCTCATTGCTGGGAACCATCCAGACGTGGGCAGATGGGAATCAGGCTCAGACAGCACCAATCAGCTGGTGACCAAACCTCTGTGGATCTCCTGACTCCTAAAGGATGAACCTCACACAATTGCCCTGTCTGGCTGCCTCCCTGCCTCTACCTGAAATTTGGACCTGTTGGCTGGTTTTCATCAAGTTTGCCAAAGTGATGGGCAGCAGTGAGGATAAGAACCTCTTCCTCTCTGTTTTTGCCCCTCAGAGGAGGCTGCCGTGTGAGCTCCGTGGGGCTGGCACACACCAGCCAGCCTGGGAAAGCCACGAGCTCCCGGAGAGCAGCTCCCCCGTGTTCCCCCGCACAGCAAATGACAGGTTTGTTCCCTCTACTTATTTCCCTGTGCCAGTAAACACAACAATAAATAGCAAGCTGCAGGAGGCAGATGATTGTGTGGTGAAAGGTGGAAAACATCTAAAAATGATTTAAAGCAGGGAGGAGAATAGGAAGAGAGGACTGTGGATTATAATCTCTGAGGAGGAGGAGGAGCTGCTTGGCTGGGGAAAGCCAGCAGAGGCAGGGAAGGTTTTCCTTCCCACCCTGCAGCTCCTTGCTCCGGGTGATGCTCAGGTCCTCTGTGCAGGTCCCTCCTTGCATAGGTCCCCAGACCCAGCCCTGGCATGCGACCCCAGCAGCCTCAGCCCTGGGACAGGAGCAGGGGGAGCACTGCAGGGGCTGGACCCTTTAAAAACTCCTAAGGAACAGGGACACAGGGCATGGACACTTTAAAGCTGAACAGAGATTATCTAGCTGCCATTTCAACACGCTGGTAAATCAAAGTCGATGGAAGCCATATGCTCTGCTGGGAAGCATCCATCTCGTTGCCAGGGAAACATCCTTCCCATTTAAAATGGCAGGCAAAGGCTTGCAAAAACCTGCTTTTAACCCCCTTTTGTCAGGCATGATCCAAGTCCCCCAGCAGCTCCCCCAGCCCTGCGGCATCGAGCTGTACTGCTGCCTGGGAGAGCTGCTGCAGCTTAGCCTGGGAACACGAGAAGGAGATGGTGCCTCTCCCGTGGGGTGCAGAGGAAATCAGAGCCAGCCTGGCAGCAGTGAGATCCCACATCAAATTCCCAGCTGAGTCCCAAGCCAGCTTCCACAGTTCATTCCTCTGGAAAAAAGCAGGGAATCACCCGCCTGGGTCACATCCAGCAGCTCCACTCAGGGATGCTGCAGGTGCCTGGTACAGACACACAGAGATGTGCCCAGCTGTGGGGCAAGACCCTGCTGCAGCAAGGGAATGACCAACAGCAGGACCATGGCTGGGTTTGTGCTGCTCAAAGCATCTCCTGCAGAGCTGCAGGTGCCACCCATTCCTTACAAGCAGCGAGCACAAATCTGACCTTGGGAATGACGGCAATCCGCAGCCAGGACTGCAGGCTCCAGGAGCCACAGGAAACCAGCACTGAGCTCGGCAGCTGGCTGGGTCTGCAGCTGGCCCTGGGTCTCCTGCTCTGCATCTGCACCTTCTCCTAGCTCCCTCACAGCCAGGGGTACAGTCCTTGCTCTAACACGGCCAGGCTGGTTTGCCAGGGCCTCTGTCAGCTGCGGGAGGAGGAGGTGATGGGGATGTGGGAAGGAGCACTCCCAGAGCACCGTTTATAATCTGGCACCGTGGCAGTCACGGCAGCAAACGCTCTTCAGCCTATTAACACTAATGAATTTGCATGGGATTTTGTTGTAAACAGAAGACAAACCAGTGCCCGCTGGGACAAAACTGGACATCCTCTTGCAAAGATGTTACTTCTCTGTGTTTCCCTGCCACCTAAGCCTCTCATGATTTTTTTTTTTTTTAATAGAATCACAGAATGATTTGGGTTGGAGGGGACCTTAAAGATAACCTCATTCCCATCCTCCTGCCATGCGTAGGGACACCTTTCACTAGACCATACTGCTCCAAGCCCCATCCAACCTGGCCTTGAACACTTCCAGCCCCTTTTTTTTTTTAATAGTTCTCATTTATTTTAAGTCCCATAAGCAGATGAAGCCAAAAACAGAGCATTTTCTATTCTGATAAGTAACTATGCCTTAAAAACATTTATAATGAAGATCAGAGACAATATTTAATAATTCAAAACCTAGGAAGGCCTGATGGGACAAGGATACATCCTGAAGGCTCCTTGTCTGTATGGGAAATGGTTATTGCAGCTGGAGGAGGGAGAGGCTAGGGTTACAGCCTGGGGAGCAGGGATGCTGGAATTTTATGCTGCAGGCATCCTGTGTCACTGAATTCCTCTGTACCTCAGCTCCCAACTGGAAAATGGGATGATGATTCCCCCCAGCACACAGAGGCACAGCTGAGGTTAAGCCCAGGTCTAGCTCAAGATATGTCCATGGCTCTCAGCAAGCAATAAATCCTTCTGGAGTAGCACAAAGCCTGGCACAAAACCACTGCAAAGCACACCAGCAACCAGGGCTCACGTGGACCACAGCCAACACAGCATCTTAAATGACAGCACAAAGCCACCCGAGAGCGCACAGGAGCAGTGTCCTCCAGCACATGACCCCAGGCCATGCCCAGCACCACATCCAAGGGGTTGATCCTCCCCTAGGTAAGAGCTCAGGGCAGTTTCAACAGTCCCAAACCCCTCTCCCGGGCACTGACTTGGCTCCGGAGCCAGCGGCAGCAGCCGGTGCGGAGCCCGCGAGCAGACGCCGCAGCACGAATCCCCCACCAGGGCACCCTGCTCCTGCCAGAGCCGGGCAGGAGTCACCTTCACTCGGTGGCATCGGAGCCAGATCTCCCTGGCGACCCGTCAGCCGGCTCCGAGATATGCTGGGGCTGTCTGGGAATTATGTCAGCGGGCACTGTAAATATCCAATGGCCCTTTTATGATCCCGCACGCTCCTGCTACCTCCCGCTTGGCTCGGAGCCGCGTGCGTGCTCTGTGCTGTGCGCTCAGGACACCGACAGTGATCCAAAGCAATGAATGGATAACAGCCAGGTAGTATTTGGAGTCACAGCATCCTCAGCCTGCTGCTAAACCAGAGCAGGAGCAGCTCCATCCTGCTTGTGTAACCCGGCCTCGCAGGACATTCCCCATAATTAGAGGGCCTTTCCCTGCAGTCCCATGGGGGCCGTATGCTGCACTCATGAAAGGATGCTCATAGCCGAGCTTCCTCTCCAGCACATATTTTCAGTCTTCCCTAGAAACAGCAAAGAGCAAGAGGAAGCAGGAAGGAGGGAAAAAAAATAGTTTAATTAATCTTCATTTAATTTCTGCCATCTTTTAGCAAATGGAAAATAAGTGAGCAAGCCCATCAGGCCTGTGCTGCTTCCCTGGGCTTTACCAGCCCTCGTGTTTCCCAGATGGGATGCACATCCCACCAGGCCACTGCAGCCAGCAGGGAATGCCATCACAGGGTCAGGTTTGACTCTTCCCAACACATCCCACAGGAATGTGGCTGCAGGGTAGATGGGCTTCCCCAGAAACAGATGGGGAAGCAATTCATTACCTTAATGAATTTCTTCATGGTGGTTCAGCCCGTTTCTCTGCAGCGGGCTGGGGTTTGGGCAGGTGCTCCCTGCCAAATGCACACCCACAGACGGCTGTTTGCAAAGAAGGGCAGCAAAAATGGCAGGTTCCATGGAGGTGCTCCCCAGGTGCCCGAGTTCTTGCATATGGATGGGTCAAGTCCAGGCAAGATCTAACCCTGAATTATTAGCAGGTCTCCTAGGTTTGGCTATTCCAAAGCTTGAGTGGAGACCTGAGGTTGGGACGTGTCCCACCAACTTGAAGATGTTTACATCCCCACCTCCTGGTAAAAACAGTAGGATAGAAACAAATATAGAGTCCCATTCCCTTGTCTTATTCAGACACGTTCCCTATAATTGCAACCCCAAATTATTCCCCCCATACTAAGACTGATTATAACCATCACCAATTTAAAACCAAGTTTCATACCTACATGGTGTTATCTAAACTGATAAAGGACAAGATTAAGTTGGATATTAGGAAGAAATTCTTCCCTGTGAGGGTGGTGAGGCCCTGGCACAGGGTGCCCAGAGAAGCTGTGGCTGCCCCATCCCTGAAGTGTCCAAGGCCAGGTTGGACGGGGCTTGGAGCAACCTGGGATAATGGAAGGTGTCCCTGCCCATGGCAGGGGGTGGAACAAGATGAGCTTTAAGGTCCCCTCCAACCCCATTCTATGATTCTATTTATCCCATTAATCTACTGATTCCCATACTAAGCCCCAGCAGCTCTCTCTGTGTCATTTAACATGACTTGAGGTGCTCCCACCAGCCACAACTGCCTCGGGGGAGCGCAGGCTCTGGGCCTGGAGGGGCAGCTCAGAGAAGGTTTTGAATTTCATCCGTTTTCTGCTGCAGAAAAGAAAAACATCATCAGCTACAAAAGGTCAGTGCAGAAATTCTTCCTATCCCATCATTAACTGGCATGGTAAGCAAGGAGCTGCTAATTAAGAATAGCATTAAAAACATCTAGATGTTAAAAGAAGAAAATGGGGCAAAGAAGAAAAATTCAGTGCAAAATTCTGATAAATTACAGACAAAGAGCTCAGGAAATTCTCATTCCCTCTAAGTCTTTTCCCTTCCTTACAGGAATAGCCATAACTAAGAAAAAGACCGTGACAGAGATGTGCATCCCCTACCCACAAGAACCAAACCACAAGATCACATTAACCAAGTTTCTTTAGTGCTGATACGGATTAAACGCTTCGTTCCCTCGGGCTATGGAGACACAGCCCTCATGAAGTGCCAGCAATTGAGTTCAAGACATAATGACATGAGGACTTGTCCCTCTGGCTCAGGGTGATGCTTAATTGGGTGTGAAGTCAGCTTTTGGATGAGCACTGCCATTGGCATGCTGGCTTCTGTGCATCTCCCGGAGAGGTGCTGCGTGAGGGGCTCTCCTTCCCCCCCAAACTCACAGCAGGGCAGCTTTCTGCAGCCATGGACTGTGTCTGAAAAGGCCCTTCCCGGGAAACATGACACAATGAAATTCCTGCACTGGCAGTGTCTCAGAGGAGCCCATCCTTTTTGCCCATGGCACCTCCAGTCCCTGCTCTAATACCAACAGAGACATACAGACACTCAATACCTCATCTCTCCTTCTCCCACTGATCAAAAAACCCAACAGCGCCAGCAAAGCAACCTCTGGGGAGAAAAGAGGGTACAAATCCCACCTCCCCCTCAGCCATGAGCCACTGCAGAGCAAGAGCTTCTCCTGGACAAGGACAGACATCGCGCTGGGTCCCCATGAGAGGTCCCAGCAGCTGCACACCCCAAGATGGACAAACATCCCATGCAAGCTCCTACCCATGCTCCAGACGGCCATGCTCCTTCAGCCAGGAGAGATGGGATCAGCAGCACGGATCTTCCGAAGGATGGAGCCAGTTTGAGGGTTGGTTTTGTTGCTCATTCAAGCCTGGAGTCTTTATATAGTGTCAGGGCAGGATCCAAAAGCGGAAGAGAGACACCCACTCCCAGGGAGTGTAACACACACACTGAAATAAATAGCTCCCTGCCTAAGGGGATGACTCAGGCATCTCACTAGTCCTTAAAGCACAAATCACTGCTAATAAACCCCAGCAAACTTGGAGGAAGGCCTAGCAAGAGGTCAAGTGGGCAAGACTCAGCATTTGCAGCCTTGCCAGGCATAAAGGAAGAGGAAGGACGAGTAACTACTGGAAAATAACAATGTCCAGCATTGAAGCAGTGGTCACACCAGCCTAAGCCCTTCCTGCAGTCTACCTGCCTCAAGAGCATTGAGTAGTCCTTGTTATTGTGGAGAGGTTTTAGTTTTCACTGCCCCTTCTGGAAGCACTCAGGCTTAGCCACCATATGGCTTGAAGTGGCAGGAGGCAACAGAGCCTCACTCCCTGTTTGTCCAGCTATAATATACAGATATTTATATTTACCTCTTTTGCTCTCCTCTTGAGTGAAAGATGGAGTGCTCTTACATCCCGTATTACGTTCTTCAGGTCAGGTAACAAACCTCCCAGCAAGCATAAACTCAATTAATGGCCACTTGGAGACCCTGAGCTGAGCACAAACCCATAAACATGCAGGAGAACGTCTCCCAGGGCTGTCATTTCGCTGCCACACATAACACTCCAACAGGAGAAAGTCAATAAGACCCATTCACACGTGCTGCATCTGTAATGAACAGTGAGATCACAGCATAGTGTCCCTCTGGGGGTGATCCATGTCATTGGGAAGATGCCACCTTCATCCTCCCAGCCCAACGTTAGCCCTCCTGAGGTTCTCAGGCCGCAGGTTGGCCAAAGCCAACCCCACCTTCCTTTGCAAACCCATGGAGCACAGACAGACACCAACCCACCAATCAAAAAGCAAATCAGGCGACAGGAAATGCTGTTAAAAAGAGAAGTGGAGCAAAGAGAACATATACCAGCAATGCTCCAACAACTATTTTATGCCTTTTCTGTGTCTTGACTGCTCAATACACCAAGTCTTCCAGCAGGGACTGGCTCTTTTTGACTTGATGGACAGAACAGAAGCTTGTAGACTTCTACTCCCATTAGGGGTGCTTGCACACTGCTGTAATATTAATAGAACAATATTTTCCCCTCTCTATTCATTATAACTATTCTTTGACTGTTTTTTTTCTTTTTCCTTTGCACCCCCTGTTAGTTTTTCCCACGACATCAACCCAAATCTGCAAGAAACAGACACTGCAGGTACCCAAACACAACCTACTGCCCTCACACAAGAGACACATGAGGGGTACACAAGTTACTCTTGAGCCAGGATTTCTGAGAGTTTATTTTTTTCCTGGGCATCATGATAACTTCATGGAGAGTGACAGACTCACTGTGGGAGCTGTGTTAGGAGTGCCTGCCCTGCTGTGCTCATCCCTTGCAGTGCGTGACAGCAGCTCCACTGCCACCCCAGCCCTAATTTGCTCCCACACTGTCACCTCCCCAGGGCTGGCAGAGCTCTAAACGAGAAAACAGGACTGCCAGGCAGATCAGGGTTTGTTTACAAATGAGGAATTTGTGAATGCCTGGGAAAGACCCTCCGGAAGGCAAGATCTGTCCTGAAGAGACCAAGGAGCAGCCATGATGGACTGCCAGGAAGTTCAGATGGAGAGCAGTTGCCTCCTAACCCAGTCATTCCCTCTGCCTTTGCCTGTCCTCGTGTTTCTTTTCCCTGTCCCACCCTCCCGTGGGAGGCAGTAAAAAAAGGAGGGTCTCTGAATGAAGATGGCAACTGGGCACTTCCCTCTGAAACACAACTGGAGTTGCTTGGGAACTACAACCAGTATCAACAAGGATTGATTAATTCTGATTTCTCCCAGTCTTGCGTTGCAGATCACCAGAGTTGATCGGGGTTTGCTACGAAAGTTCCGTTCTCAAAACCACTTCTCAAAGGTGGATCTCAGATCCAGGTCATCCCATTTCAGTGTGGATCAGCTTCATCTCTCCCCTTCACCTTACCTGGTGAGGCATCTACATGGTAGTTCTGGCTTTGAACACTCCAGTTCCCACAGGTTGTGGCAGGAGGTGGGAGATGCCTCAAATCACTCCTGTTTTTCAGTTTGAAATCCTGCCAGGCTCTGTCTTCTCTCCTCCTTGCCCGGACTGGTCCCACCCAGCTCTCACTGAGATGTGCAAGGGAATTTAGGCTCCCTCTGCCATCAACAGAGAGAAACGGGCACCTCCAGATGGCAAACCTCTCCACCTAAGCCTGCACTGAGGCTCCTGTGGGATTTCCACGAGGACCCCAGCATGTAACTGAGCACCAGCACATTCACAATGAAAGCCCACTGCACCTTAAACATCTTGGACATTACAGGTCCCAAGGCAAATCAAGTGACTGCTCAGTTACAGGGCTTGCACCCAGCAGCCCCAGTGACTCAGATGTAGCTTTAAATCACCTCCCTACAGCAGCAAGAGCAAGAGGTGAGAAGATTCCAGAGGTCTTCTTGCTTCCTCTCTTGGAAAAGGCTGCTCTTTGACATCCAATCCACTCAAAAAAAAAAAAAAATCACTGGATGGATGCTTACCAACACCAAAACTTTTCCACACATCTAAAAAGCACATTAAGAGGCTGGAGCAATGCCAAAGAGAGACCAAAGAGTTCTGCAGGAACTCTCTGCTTTCCCTCATCTGTTGGCAGTCGTACAGCCGAGAAGCCCCGAGGCTGTAACGAAGCAGCTCTTGCCATCCCAGCCAGTGCCTTGTGTGAGATACTCCCCATCAAACAGGGTGAGTAATTATTTCAGTGCCTCACAATAAAAGCACACGACGCCCCCAAGACACCTCCGCTGTCAGTGCCACAGGAGGCTGCGCTCGCAGCTTACCCAGGATAAGGCCACGAGAGCCATGTGGGGAGACGAGGTCAGCGCAGCTTCAGGGAGCTGAGCAAGTTCACACAGCTTGCTCCTCACACAGCCTGCTCTTACTGGAGGAAAACATTCACATTGAAATTTACATCGATCTACTCCTGCAGTCCTGGTGGAATTATCTTTTGTCACAGGTGACTGTCAGAACAGCCCAAGTCTTTTTGTCTTGCAACCTGATTAGGAGCCATTTAAATATATGGTGGTGAAGGATCCAGCACCCACCGTCCCTCTGCACTACCTGGTTTTGCCATCATGGGCTCACCAGTCAAGTACATCTAAATACACTCTAAATGCATTCTAAATACAGTCATGAGACTCAGTTCAGACCACCACAACAATCTGGTTTTGCAATGTGGTTCCTTTTGGATCATCGGGGGCTAAAAATCGCCACATTATTCTAAAGAAATGTGTATCTCAGTGCTGGAGACTCCTCTCTTTGATGTGCAGGGCCATCACACCAACAGGGATGGGCCATTAATCCTTTGTAGGAACCACTCAGCTCTACCATATCTGTTCTATAGGAGATTACATGGCAGGAAAAGGGACTGGCACTTCTCCCTGTCACCACAATTTAAAGAAGAATCTGTTCCTCAGGAGCTAAGAAACCAGCTGAGCATTTGGGCTACCTCAAAAAGGGTTATACAGGGCTAAGTGTTTGCTACATAACTCCCAGAAGCCAAACACTAAATTCACACACTTTTTATCCTTGTGAGCACCATTGATGCCTGGCAGGCAAACCCTCTGCCCTGCTCACCCTGCCTCGCCAAGGAATGACACTGTGTCACCCTGTCATCCCTTCCTTCTTCTGCAATGTAAAAAAAAACCAAATCAAGAAACCTGATTTTTATAACCATATCTCTTTGAGCTATGCCCACCTTCCCTTTAGTACAGGATTTGGGGCTTGCATTTTGGGTTATTCCTTTCTTTTATGCATCGAGCCGTAGCGAGACTCATCTGGTTGAGGTGTGTTGCAGCACAAAAAGGAGGTCACCCAGGGGATCAGCTTGTTTTTCATTTCCTTAATGTCAGTGTGGGGTGAATGTGACGGCTGGAACGTGACACATTAAAGCGACTGTAATCAGGTTGCTCCCACCAAGCTCTGAGTAAGCAGCTGGAGAGGAGCTCGTGAGGCATCCCACCGGGAAGGTCCCCTGCTCCCTGGGGTGGACACGACCCCACAGCTCAGGGCAGCAGCACTGCAGGTCAGAGCCCAGCAGGTGCATTAAGCTCAGCACCTGTGGGAGATCTGCACTGGCCCCTTCATCCCACTCAACCTGGAGGTGGGAAGGAGAAGCCAGGAGAGGTCCCTGTACCATCCATCACTGGTGGATGGGCTGAGTCTGGTGGCATCGTACCTGCCCACAACAACCCTGGCTGTGGGTGAGGGCTGCCCATGAACCACCACTCCTCAGGGCTTGGGGATGGACAATCGAGACTGTCAGACCACATTTATCCCGAATTCTTGTGTGAGAGATTATCTGGGAATGGATCTACATGAAATAACCATGTTTTCACCAGTTCTGAGGAGTGGAAGGGGTCACAAAAGAGGCCACTTCTGCAAAGAGAAACCTTGGAACTCCAGGGAAGCACCTCATCCACTCTCCATGCTCCCCCCATGCCAGCCATGGCCATGCCAGGATGCAGGCAGGACACTGGAGAGAGAGGTGGCTTGTCTGGGTGAAAAGGGAAGAACAAATGGGATGGGGATGGTACAAGGAAATTTTAATAGAATTAGACAGGAAGGGAATGTTCCTCCTTATTATAATTTAAGTCCATGCACTTGCTTAATTAACTAAATGTACGGTGCACAGTATGCGGATGAAAAATGCACCCAAACTATTTTTAACACAGTTAAAGAGACGCATTAGGGTTGTAAATTCTAAGTAGGAAATGCAAGAATTATGTTGGTTCCTGAGCACACAGCTTTGAAAGTGCCTGAATCCAGGCTGTTTTCGTGCCACTGCTCTAAAAGCAGCCCCTTCTTCAGCTCAGGGACCCAACACAAGCAGCTCACCCAGGGATCAGCAAATGTGTCTCCAGACACCTCAGACCATGGAGGTGCCCAGTGCGAGTACCTTGCTTAGGCTGGCACAGGACACAGTGATCCCTCCTGAAATAAGATGGCAGGTAGGGACAAAAATCACTTTCAAGTATTACAGCCCTTCCTGAGCACAGGACAGGTTACAGAAACCAAGCCAAAAGGACTAGAAGGGAAAAAGAAAAAAATTATTCAGAGTAATAAAATGGAAACATTTTGGAAGCCAAATGTCCACCTGTACAGACAACTACCCTGAGATCTAAGTGCTGCTGCACCCCTCAAAAAGCCTGACCTGCTCTTTAGACACAGCTCAACTTTTAAAGTTTCAGCTCAGCCTTGAACAGAATGAAGCCATGTGCTGCATTGTTAAGGATCTGTCAAAAAAAAAAAAAAAAGGGGGGGGGGAATAGAAAAGAAAGATGTTGAGAGAAATATTGGGAGAAGGTGAGAGATAAGGGAGGCTCAGACCTCTGGGAGCCAAAGATCACATCTAGCTACACTCAAAAATGGGGCCCACCAGGTTCAGCTGCCCATGGGGTTGTGCAAAATATATCATATATATCATATACACAGCTCCCAGGAGCAGGTCACCCAGTTGTGTCAGTGTAAGAAGAGCTATTAAGCACAAAAATGAATCATAACTCAGAAATATAAAACCGTGCTTCTGCTCGCAGAGGTAACGGCGCTTTTGGAGAGGCAACAGCTGAGATGAGACCGGGGTTGGGGGAGTGAGAGATTCCCTGGTTTGAATTTCCCTGATTTCTTATGCATGAAATGGTGCGAAAGGCAATGATTGACAGCAGGAAGAGGTGGGGAATGAAATCAGATGGATTGGGTCTAGGATGCAGCACTGGAAATAAATGCAACCTGCACAGGCATCTCAAGGCAGAGCATCAATGGCCTGGTGCAGAACCAGCCTGGGCCTCTGCAGGCAGGAATTTAGCAGAGGTACTTACCCAGAGGCATCTCTCATATTTAATAAAACATCTTCACGCTGGGAGAGTCCCAGTAGTTTTTGTCTTGGCTTTGGGTGCAGGGAGCTGCCTGAGCAGCCCGGAGCAGCTCCATGCCTGGAAAGGCAGCTGGGTCTGTGAGCATCTCTACAAGCTAAACCCCAGCCTTGCAGCATCACAAACTCACTCACACTGGAAATAAATCTCCATGCAAGAAAGTCCCTGTGAGCAGCAGGAGCAGGGAAATAGCGGTGCTGGTGGTAGGAGGGGCTGACTGAGCCCAAGACAGTGGCAGGACACGGCACCCTCATCCACAGTTTTCTTCAGGACTCCCATTCCTGCAGGATGAGGGCTAAAGGTGCTTTTGTGCTCCAGCCTTTGGCACAAAATGGGGTTTGGGGCAGGAGGAGACAGAGTGACCCCAGTAGAACAGGTAGGGCACTGCACTGGTTATCGGGACATGGGGATGGCTCCAGCTCTTCCATACAAACTTTGTGACCTTGAGGCAGTCTTGTCATCCTCCCACATCTTTGAATAAGCTTTTTGTCTGTCCTGTCTGCATTACTGACTTCCAGTTACAAAACCCATTCCAATACCCACAGACCTGGCAAAGGCCACGCCACGCTCACCCGGGCAGCAAGGGGGGATAACTGACGCAGGAGCTTATCCTGGTAACTTTGTGTGAAGTTTCCCATATCGTTCAGCTCTTCAAACACTGTAACAGCAAACTGCCAAGGCTAAACCTATCATGTGTATGGTACAGGACATAGGAGTCCATAGAACTTCCCAATACACTGTAAAAAAATAATGATATCACTGCCGCTTCACAGACATTGGTGCAATCACCACTTCAGCCCTGAATTCAGCCTCCATTTCCCAGCAGGTACGTGATGGGTGAGGGCAGAGGCTGGTTTTGCACGGCTCCCTGCGGTGTCACAGCAGATACAAGTGGAGTCACAAGCCCAGAACAAGTGCAGGTGCTTGGGCTGGGGGGGATGCAGCTACGTGGTGAGAGCCAGGGGGCACTGGGAACAGCCTGGCACTGGGAACGGGGCAGTTTAGGGTGACCCTGCTCCTGCCCTGGGAGCATTCCTGGCTGCCCAAGCAAACGCCGCCGCAGGGAGCCAAACAGGTCAGAAGTTAAGACAGAGCAGCTGAAGAAGCCAAAGACGTTTGTAAAGCCCTCACAGGCAGGCTACCCCTTCTGCTTGACATTTGGCTTTCAGCCCCTTCCGTCTCTGTCACTGTCGCCCCAGCGTCCCCCAGCTGGGGTCTCACCTGCATTGCACACAACATCCCCACCCTCAGGGCACGCACGGGCGATAACCCAGCTCCTAACGTGAACACTTGGCCCCTCCACATGGTTCTGGAAGATTTTGCGGCACAAACCACCCACAACTCCAGAGGATGGATGGCAGCATGAAGGGTGCTCAGGATGCCCAGTGCTGGACTTCACACTCCTCATCGTAGCTGCAGCTGAGCTCCACAGATGCTCTCTCTTCTCCTCTCCCATTTCCCTGGGGAGATGAGCTTCCCCCAGGACCCCAACTCACTGCAGTGCTCAGCAAAGCTCCCCCTTCCACCCAGCCGGGATCTCTCCTCTCCGACTGGTCCCACCAACACCTCCAAGGAAGGCCTCAATGTACAAAATGGCTGAGGAGCAGAAAGCACATCCCAACTCCTTATCTTACAGCAGCATAACAGCAAAAGGATGGAGGGGGGAAAAAACCACAAAAAGCCCCAAAAATCCTTTTGCCATGGCTGACAGAGGCCCTGGCCGTGAGGAAAAACACAAAAACAAAACAAAAAAAACATCGGCACCAAGGGTAGGAGCATCCCAGCCTGAGTCCAGGCCTGCGGAAGAGCCCAGCGGGACTGTGGAAAGTCCCAGAGGGAAGGGAGTTGCAGTAACACCGAGATTTATCTTGACCCTCCCTTCGCAATCCTGGGAACAACGGGAAGTCATCTGCTCTCCTATGCAGCAATGCTTCAGAGATAGGAATCCTTCTGCCAAACGCGGGTCAGCGGGGCCATTTCTGCCCAAAACCCGGGTACCAGGGGGGAGATGTGCACCCAAGGGATGCTCCTTTGTTTACCGCTCGGCTGTACAGGCAGGGAGCCCCAGACACTGATTAGCATTTCTTTCTAGACACATCTCCCATTCAGGCGCTTCCCACGGGGGACAAGAAATACCTCCAGAACCCTGAGCAGAGCCCCAGAACCAACCCCGGCCCCAAACCGACGGCAGCCACCCAGCAGGCAAAGATGGGGCCGGGGAGGGAAGGATGCTGGGGGGTGGGGGGGGAGGAGAGACGGTGCCTGAGCAGAGCTTTTTGTTCCTCTGCTCACAGCATTGCTATGGTGATTTCAAGCAAGACGGAGGAACAGTCGCTACCCATCACTCCCGCTGCTCCAGCCCCCTGCACCGACCGCATGAGCAGCCCCTTCCCCCGCAAACAGGAGCGGGCAGGGGGCGACAGGGGCTCTTTGCATCGCACCTCTCCTGGGAGCCACCCTCCAGCTCTGCAGGGGCAGCTCTTTCCCCCCCGCCCCCTTCCCCGGGTGGCCATCACCGCCCTGTCCCCGGGCACCGCCTGGGCTGGGGCGAGGGATGCGGGATGCGGGATGCGGGATGCGGGATGCGGGATGCAGCGGCGGCCCGGCCGGGCGGCCCGACTGCTCTGGGAGAGGATGAGGGTCAGCGGCTCAGCCTCCGCCCCCCGCAGCATCCCCCGGGGCTCCCCGACCAGCCCTGGCACCCGGCATCCCTTCCCCGCAGCCGCTCTGCAGCTGGAGCATCCTTCCTCTCCGGCGCATTTGGGGGGCTGAGGGGGCGGAGGAGGGCACACCGAACCGGGGGGGGTCTCTGCCATCAGGTTTGCCCCCCACCCTTCTACTCACACGTATGCGTGGTAAATGAAAGCCCATCCCCGCGGTCTCTCCAGCACATTGTAGAGGAAATTCTGCAGCTTGCGGTAAAAAGCATTCCTTTTGGGGGGCTTCCCGCTGCCCGAGACCCCGGAGCGGGGCTTGCTGAGGATGCTGCCCCGCTTGGAGCTCTCGGAACCGGCGATGAGGAGCGCTCCGTCCCGGCTGGAGTCCGGGGCGCCCGGGTCCAGCCCCACGAAGCCCACCTTGAGCTTCTTCTCCGCGGCGGGCCCCGGGTAGACGCCTCCGTTGCGGGATTNCCAGCGCCGCCCCGCCGCCGCCCGCCCCCTTAACCCTTGGCATCCCCCGCCGGCAGCCGCCTCTCGAGCTGCTCCCACTCCCAAAAATACGGGTTTGCCATTCCTCTCCCCCCAGAATTTAAAAAAAAAGCGGCTCCGGCCGCACCCCTCCAGAAAATCACGGTCTGGCATTGTTCCCCCAAATGTAGGTCCCTCCTAAAGCGGGCTCTGACATCCCACTCTCAGATCAGGATACAGCATCTTCCCCCTGCCCCAAACCCAGTGTCAGTTCCCAAAACCAGGCTCTGTCACCCCCCTCAGAATCACCACGGAGAGGGCTCCTTCTGCAGCCCGGGCAGGGCTGGGCAGCGCCCTGCGAGGGGATGCCCATCCCCGTGCTCCCACGGGCAGCGGGTGCAGACATTGCTGCAGCTTCACAAACACCATGCAATCCATGCCCCATCTCCATGAGCAACAGACCTGCTCAACCTCTCACAAATCCCAGTGTGCAAAGCCATTCCCTTTCTCCACGCTTCCCGAAGGCCCAATCTATCATCTTGGAAGCCCAAATTCGGCTTCCTTCACGCACTGAAACCCCATCATGACATGGTCACCAAGCTGTTCAGAAGCCAAACTCCCAGTGTAAGAAGTCCATTTCCAGATGTGCTGACCCAAATCAGCTCTTTAACATCACAGTCTTTATAGCCCAGCAGCACCATTTCCCCCCCTTACACCATGGCTGGATTCTGCCCCAAGGAATATTTCCCTCTGACACACCTTCACAGGACTCAGGAGAAGACAGGCAGACTGCAGAAGATAGGACAGAGGTGCCTGCCCCGCATAATTATCCTCCATGGAAAGGGTTCTTTGCAGTGCAATGGGAAGACCTGCAATGAAA
Source organism: Ifrita kowaldi (assembly GCA_013398055.1). Classification (NCBI taxonomy): domain Eukaryota; kingdom Metazoa; phylum Chordata; class Aves; order Passeriformes; family Cinclosomatidae; genus Ifrita; species Ifrita kowaldi. The sequence goes on from VZRS01015100.1 coordinate 318,533, forward strand.
TAAAATCAAGCCCAAGATCTTCAGCTACTTCCCACCGACAGTTCTATCCCTTACAACCCAAAAAATCACAGGCGATCTGTGAACTGCACACCTCTGCGTGTTCTTCATAAGCAAAACAAGGCTTCAGGACAAAACTTTTTGCATGTAAAATGAGTTGCAAGCTCAGATAATCTGCTCCTTTCATCACAAATACCTCCACACAATGTTAGTAGGGAAGCAGCAAAATGGTGGCCCCGAGTTCTATGGCTGCAGGAGCCACCCAGGGCTGTGTTTCGTTGGCAAACCAGTCCTGCCAGTCTGTATGGTTACCAGCTTTTCCTGAAACTCATCTTTAAATGAGAAAATCAACATAACCTTTCAGAGCACACTTCTCAAGTCCTGGCTTTTTTGGTCCTCTCCTAATTCCTCAGGAGGATCCCAGTGAGAACTAATGGATAAGAGGAGCAGTGAGATTAAAGCTGCTGCCTCTCACTCCCCAAACCCTGTCATGCACGTTGAGAGAAGAGCGAGTGTGGAGCAGCCCTACATTTTGTATGAACAGAGCGTTTCCTGTGACCCATATTCTCTCCAACACATGGCTGAAAGAGAAGCCTTCTCTGCAAGGCAGGCAGAAAACTAAAGCTGGGTTAAATACTGGAAAAACAGATCCGCAAGTATGTCAGCGAATAAATTGCTCAATTCAATGAGGGGCCATTCTATTCATTATTTGTGAACACTTGTAAGATCATTAGTGTTCTTTAATAGGGTGGCCAATTACAAATGTGCCTGGCACTAATGTACAAAGTGCATTATTATAGATCCAGTGACGCAGTCCCAAAGCAGGAAATATCCCCCTCCACAAAAAGGCCAACAACAAACAAAGGAAGCAATTTTCAATTAACAAACTCAAGATTACAAATAGTCTGTGAGCCCTAAAGAAGAATCTAAATTCAACGCACTCCTCTTTGCCTAATTAGTTGGTCATTTGCAGTGTCACACTGCAGCACAGCTTTGGGTATCCTGCATCTTTGAGACCACCAGAAATCGGGAGTGGGAAAGGGAAGGGGTGGGATCTCACCCTTTCCAAGGCATGGGGGAGCTGAGGAAAGGCACAGTGTGGTTGTAGGGACTGCCAGGGATTGTTGCTTTGCTTGGAAGGGAGGCAAAGCCTCAAAGACAAGCCTTGAGAGCAAGTGGCATCAAGGATTGCCTCATTTTGTGATCAGAGTGGTCCTTGAGAGGTAGAAAAGGCCTGAAATTGTGGATGAAGGCCTGTTCTAGCCTCACCCCTTTTCTTTTCACCTTGGACTCTTAGGGCATCTCTAACTCCTTTTTTATAATATTCCATGGGTTGGCACGGCCAGTTGTAGTTGAGTGCCCAGAAGCACATGGCTTTCCCCTGTCCACCCCCACCTCCCACCCCACAGCTCCCCACAGGAGCTGTCCCTTGATGCAGTGTCCAGTGCCTGGCCAGTTCCAGCCCTGAGAGGGGCAGCAGTCTCTGGGAGCAGCTGGGACACAAACACTTACCAAGCTGTGATGTCCTGCACGGAGCCTGCAGCAGGTAATTTCAGAGATGAAGTCACTTGTGTGCCACTTCTCCTGGGTGGCAGAAGACAAGACTCAGCCATTAACACTGGGAATTAATGAGGCATACAAAAGCAGCAGTGGGAAGGTGCTTTTATCTGATCCAAGGACATCATGTCTCCACAAACAAACAGAATTACTGAGTCAGTCCTTTGCTTTCAACACCCGTGATGGCTTTAAAACACAAACACCATGGCAGATAGCTTAGACCCTGAAGGTAGGATGAAATCCATCAATCCATGTTAAGATACAGAAAGTCCATGCTCTGTCCCCTGGCAATTGTTGAGATGTAGTAAGAAATGACTGGTGTGAAATATGTGGAATGACTCCAGGGATAAATTTCTGCTTGAAACACTGAACGGAGCCCTTTCTCCATCCCCACCCAGCTGGTGGTTTGTGTGAACTGTGCTACCCATAGCCTGGGTTTTGTAACTCACAGCTCTCTCCCAGAGCTATTTTCAAACCCTAAAGCAGATGGCTTTACCTCCCCTCGTACAGGATGCTGCAACATCCCAGCAGTGCTAACCTGCCAAGGGAAAAGACACGAACAGCTCGGTCTCTCTGCACCCAGTGTCCACCCATCTCGCTCTGCTTCAGCTCCCCCTCACCTCCCACCACCTCATCCTCTTCTCTTAGCAGGAAACAGCCCCTGAGAGCCCCTGTCTATTGATTATTCATGTTTCTTCCCTGCTTGATTCTCCCCAACACATGCCAAATCAGTTTTGGCTTTGAAACCAGCAGCCCTGACCCAAGAGAGATTGGTTCATACAAGGAACTCAACCTGGAAGGGGATGCTTCTCCAGCATAAGGTGGAGCCCTCAGGGGAAAAAAAAAATCTGTCAGAAATATAACTCATGTGACTCATGTGCACAAATGGAGAAAAATTAGATTTTCTAAAATACAGATTTCCAAAGGAGAAAGGTGAGTGTGACATTTCTGGCTAGAATAGAAGGCAATGCTCAGCCAAAGCTTCCACATTGGGAGGGGGAGATGTGGGCACGGCTGCAGAGGATTTGCATGGTGGTGAGCACACTGGTGCAGAAGGATCACCTCGAGAGCAAGAGGGTTCAAACTGGGCAGAGAGCAAAGGCTGCTCTTGGAAATCAGTCACGACCACAGTATCACCACTGATTTTTTAAACTTTTTTTTTTTTTTAAATCACCTGAAATAAAGATGCACCAGGTGGTTTTCCAGTTCAAATCAAATCTGACAGTCATCAGTTTCAATGCTTATTAAGTTTCTATCAATTTTCATTAAAAGCCTTGATAGACAGAGGCTCCCCAGTGTGTCCTTCTTCCCTCTCCAAAGGGGATTTGAAAGTGTTTTCTCATCTTTACTAGGCACGGGAAAAGGTACACATGAGGAGGCCACCCCTCCCAGTCACTAAAAAAATCCTCAATCAGAATTTGCAAGCAACATGCTGATAAGAAGAAGCCAGGCTCCCTTCATCCTGCTGCTGACAGAGCTGCTTATTTTATATTACATATTTATTGGATGCAAAATTTCTGTGCCACCATCCATCTTCCTGCCCTGTTCTTAGACAGCACTGACCTCATTGGAGGCTGCTCCAGAAAAACCCAGGACAAATCCTGCCGTATGAGATCAGCTTGAGCTGCAGCTGGAAGTGTCTGACTGTATGAGCAGAAATCTCCCCAAGTTACACTGAACTGGCTTAGGAGACACACACACACTCCTTTCTTAACTAGAAATTTATATTCCTCCTTTCTAAGGGTGATTGCTGAGGTCTAAGTATTAATTTGTACTGTGGAGGCCTGACTGTAAGGAAAACCAGTTTCTGGAAAGAACAGCTGCTTGACTGGGCAAGTGGAAGGAAAAACAAGCGGGAAAAAAGCAAAATTAAGGTGAATTCTCTTGAGTTAAATTGCGTTACTCTCAGAGCATCCACAAAGCAGAAAATAAGTCACGGAGGGACCAGCATCCAGCTCATTTCCCTGTCACCTTTCCCTGCTCTGCTTCTGCCCTGCTCAGCCCCCACAAACCCTTCTCCTGGCAAGTTCCCCACTGGCCAGGTCTCCTTCGCCATCTCTGCTCTCCATTGCCCCAATTGCTTCCGTCACTGCCCTCCAGCTCCATCTCCTGCCCTCGCCTCCTTTGGGACCACGTGTAATTCCCTTTCTTCATTTATACTGCTACCTTGAAGGTATTTTTAGCCCATGACCACAGTTGCCCCTGAGCCTTCCTTTTCTCAGACTCTGTAAATTTAGCTCTCTTAGTCATCCCTCACGTCTCCCAGTGCTCACATTGTTCCTCCTGACCTCCTTGGGTTTTCACCTCTTCCTGCACCCACAAGGACCAAAGCCACACCGTCAAATATCCAACACCTCAGTGCTCTTACACCTCATCCCCCATGACAAGGCTACTCCAGGACCTCTTTCCACACCCTGATGGCCACCACGAGCTCCTTGGGGATGACCACTCAGAGATGGAGAAGATTTCCCACCAGCAGCCCCCTTCCCGTGTCTCCAAACCAGCGCTGGGCTCTCCACAATACACAGCTTACAGCAACAAAACTAAACTCGGTCTCACCTGGGAGCTCTTCCAGCCTTGCCTGGTTTCAGGAGCTTGGAATCCAGCTAAGGACTGGCTCTGCTCCCAGTAAAGCACCTCCCAGAACCATAACTGCATCCTGGCTGGGACCCAGTCCCATAAAGCCCATTAGGTGCTTTGTTCCCATTCAAGCACCTGCCTCCCACCGACTTCAAAGCTGAATCAAAACCTGCATGAATATTTAGGGACTGGAGGTTGTCATCCGAAAGAAACAAGCCCATACTGAAATAGCTGATTCTGACACATCATCTCCGCAAGGAGGGGCACATCAGGTTGCTCTGTGCTTCATCCTGCCATGGAAGGGAAACCAGCTCAAATAAATGGGCTCCAAATGTTCCCAGGTGTTCTGGGTTGGGAGGGACATTCTAGAGCCCAACCTTGGTAGGTGCTGGGGGCATGAAAGGGGGTTTGGTGTATAGGGCAGGAGATGCTGGGGCAGGATGTGAGGGGATTCCAGCTCTGTTGGGGTTACAGCACTTGGGGAGCTGTGCTGGATCACAAGGGATCTGTGAAGGAGATAATCCCGTTTTATCTCGTCCCAGGGATGGGGTATTCCGTAGGGAAGAGCAGGGAAAGGGGGTACAAGGCGCTGGCTGGGAGGGTCCCTGCCAGCAGCAGGGGAGCAGCATGAGGAGGAGATGCAAAAGCTCTAAACCTGCATGGAGAAAAATTTATTTTCTTTTTTTGTTGCAAAAGCTTTTTTTTTTTAAATTCTTTTTGTTTCTCGCTGAAATGTCAAAATCTCCAAATTTGGCAAGTAAGAAAACCAAACCCAACTACTAAAATACTGAAAAGATTTAAGGCAAATTATTTTACCTCTTCATTATTGAAAGAGATTAAAAAAAACCCTTCCAAATTTAAAAAAAAAAATCTGCTTTCCATTTTTTCCATGTGATATTTTTCCATTCCAAAAATGCTAAAGAAGGAATATTAGATTTTGATTTTAGTTAGGAGGGTTGCTTTTGATCCATGTTTCAGGTTAAAAAATGGAAGCGTTCTGTTGGGAAGCTGCCAGGCAGACGTGGCTGTCTCCATGCTCCTGCCTCTGTCACAGCACACACCATGTGTCATCTGCAAAGAAAAACTCCTAAAGTAACTAAATTCGTAGTTTCTCTGCACCGTGGGCTTTTGCTGCAGGCTTCCTTCAGTCTTTCAGCCTGGACACCTGGGAAATCAAAAGAACGTGAAAGGGCAAGGGTTTATGATTTATTTATCTTTAACCTGAGGTCTTAAGGAAAGCTGGTGTATGTGCATCTGCATCTCTCTTTCCTCCTTTAATAACTGCAGAGCTTTAGGGCAATTTTTATCTTCTTTATGAAAGATAGGGGGGACATTTCAGATGGCTTTGAGTGAGAATATGTGATGAGAGGACAGAAGTCTCCTCACTGCAGGAAATGGTGATGCATGGGCACGATAATAATGGACGTCAGAGAACCCACAGGACATTATTCAAAACATAAATCCGTGTGAAAATGGACAACCCTGGTTCTACTGATCATGAAACTTCCTCTTTGTGGGCTCACTTTGGATCCTGTCTGGGAAGCACCTCAGAAACATCTCGGGATCTGGGTGTTGGACAAAGCAGGATCAAGCACGTTGGGCACGTTCCCCCAGGCAAAAATGCGGGTGCTGTGCCTGCAGGGCGACATTTCCTCACTTCCAGCCTGATTTTCATGCAGCCCCTGCTTTGTTCCAGCAACTTTGTCTTGCTCACGCTGCTCCAAAGGCTGTTCCTCTCCTCTGGGCATCCGGACGCTCCGGCTGTGCCCTCAAAACCTCTCATTCAGCATCTCTGTGTGCGGGCGGAGCAGGGGAGGCAGCTTTAACACTCAGCTGTGTCTGCAGCCTGACAGGAGCTGTCAGCCGGGCACAGCCCGGCCGCCCGGGCCACCCCGCGAGAGGGACTCCAGCCGCACCTGGAGATGCGCTCAGCCTCGGCCGCCCCTCCCTGTCCCCGCTCTCTGCACGCTCCCCGTGGTCCCCGCGGAGATTTATGGGCGGGGAGGACACCAAAGCCATCGACCTGCGGCAGCGCTTCCCTCCCGGCCATCGCTCTGATGGGAACCACTCGGAGCATCCACGGGGCCGGTGCGGCCCCATAAATCACAGCCGCCCTCTCTTGTCACCGCGGTCCTTCAGGTCGGTGCTGGGGGAGAATTCCACGCTGTGTCCTTGGAACTGGCGCGCGTTGGAGAGGATCTTCCCATCCCGCTGATGTGGGAGAGGTGGCAGGGCTGGCACGGACACTCCCCTGTCCCCTGCACCAAAACCCAGCTCAGAAACCCGCAGCCTGTGTGAAGTAACTGCTGTCACACCCAGCACATCCCCACAAAGCTGGTATTTGGGGATCCTCCTCTTCTCTTTCCCCTGCTTGTATCCCCGTCCCAAAGCCTGGCTGCTTCCAGACTCATCACTCTAAGTGCTCAGCTGTGGCTGGCCGGGACTGCAGAGAACATTTAGCAGATATAAGGCATGAGAATAGTGCCAGACACGGGGTGATTACAAATCATTTAGACTAAGCAAAACCAGGCCATCCTAAATTTGTAGGCAGCAAAGGAGTGTTTGTGAGCAGAGCTGAAATAAGTTATTTGAAGATGCTGCAGTGTCTCTACATAAAACATCGGAGTGGTGGTCAAATGGTACCCGAGGCAGAAGGGCGGGGTCCGGCCCGGAGCTGGACCCTGGGCTGTGCTACAGCTCCAGTTTCTCTTCAGCTCAGCAATATCTCTGCACAGGGTAAGGCACAGGCCAAGAGGAGGATGGGACGTGGTGCATTGCCCTGGCCAGAGCTGCTGCTTTGTGCTCCCTTGGCTGCAGATGCACCTGAAAATGTGGACCTCACACCGGGGGAATGCAGAGGGAGGTGGTTAAAGGAAATGAGTCAAAACCTCCCAGGTTTGCTCCTTGGCTTGTTACAAAATTCCAGGGGAGAGGGGAGGGCCTGGTTTGCCACCCTCCTCTCTGAATTTGTACCTCTGGGGCCAAGGGTGGCTGATGGGCTTTGTGAAGGGGGTGGGATGGAAGCAGGATGAAGAGGTGAGACTGACCCAGGAATGGGATGTTCCCTGCCCTGATCAGCCTTTCCCCCCAACTTTTGGTTTGGCCCACCCTCTGTTCCTAAGAAGGTTTAGTCTGAGGGGTTTGTGTCCAGCCCCAAGGAAGCTAAACCCAGGGAGAACTCCTCATCCCCACTGGGCCAGGCACTGCCCAGGCTGTGGGGATGGCCCCAGCCCCATCTGCTCAGACCTGGGTGCCCAGCGTTGTGCAGATCTGCTCAGGAAAGAGGCCAAGCCCAGACATTTGGGCTGGAGAGCAGAGCAGAGGTGATTCACACCCATGCTGGATGGAGAGCTGCCCACTGGAAGTGCAACTTTGCAAGCTGGAATGTGCTGTGAAACTGCTCAAGGAGAAGAGAAGCACCTGCTGGGACACAAGGAAAGACATTGGTCAGTAATGGAGTCACTTCCTGAGGTCGTGTAGTCACTGTGTGCTGCATGTGCACCATTCCCACCTCTACTGCAGATGATTCAGCATCTCCATCACCAGCAGGCAATGGCAGGACCCCCTTGGGTGATGTCCTCTGGGAATTCCGGGCTGAAGGGCACCTTGGCCTCCCTGGCAGTCAGTGACATTGGCATCCAAGGCAGCAGAAACAGAATGGGAGGTCAGGAGATGTTCATTTTCTTTTCTCCCTTAGTGGGGTGTGTCTTCAAATGCTGTTGAAATGCTCCAAATGCCACCAAAACTTTTGAGTCAGCAGGAGACAGGCAGGACCTCGCTGCCTGTGTGGGGTTAAAGTTCAGCAAAATCTGGTGACAGATGACGGAGCCATGGGAGAGCAACTGCCCTGACTGGAGAGGTTTTCTGCGTGCCAGTGACGTGTGCCCTGTGCCGGGTCTCTGCAGGGACCTGCCCAGGCTGACAAGGGGTTGTGGCTGATGCTTCAACTCCCCTCCAAGTGCAGAAGGGCAGCAGGCAGTTCAAATTCCCCCTGCTCAGCATCTGCAGCCCGGATTCCACTAGCAATCTTGCAAAAGCCTTATAAATTTTTTAGAGCAGCCCCAAACGCCTGCTGAGTCAGCCAATCAGCTCTGGTGGCTTAAGAAAACTTACCTTAAATTATTAACAGCACACAGCCAGACACGAGGGTAGAGGTGGGAAAGGAGAAGTACTCATTCCTTCATCTCTGGGGTTTGGCAGAGGTGTCCATTCACACCTAAAGGACGGTCCCATTCGTGGCATCTTCCCTTCTCCATCAGAAACCCCCACCGAGGCATCGGTGCCATGCTGTGCACGGGGTGTGCTGCATCGTGGAGATTATGTCCCTTTGGGAAACTGAGTGCTGGTTCACATCCAGCCCCACACACCTCTCTCCTCTTCCCTCTTCTTCCAGGTCCATTGGGTTCTCTTCTCTTGAAGAGCTGATCCCCAGCTGTACAGCGGAGCCAGCCCTGATGGTTTTTGACTTTCCTACAACCTCGAGTAATTTCCCCCCCACCAGCTTTAAATTTCAGGAAATACAATCACATTTGCAAACTCTGGCCCCAAGAGAAATGACAATAAGCACTTTGCATCTCCCTGGGCTATTCCTTTTGCTTTGGACGCGCTGCCTGCCAGGGTCAGGGACGTGGGTTTGGATTTCCTCTGCTTGGCAGCCTTTCCAGGAGGACTTTGTCCCCGTTTCCACGAGATGGCACCGATGAGTCTGCTGCGGGAAGCAGCCACCGCGACACCTTCAGGGAGGACTGGGATGGAAAATGACTACAAAACAACAAAAGTTGCTATGAAAAAATGCCTCTGAGCTCTGGGTTGTGGGGTCCCAGCATGCCTGGCCATGGCAGGGAGGAACTGGAGGAGAATTGAGTATTTTAAAATCCATCTCACCACCACAGCTCTATTGCCGGCCATGGGTCTCGTACACCCACCTGCTCTGACACGCTGCTGATAGTTCCAAAATCAGCTTGAGCACACTGCTCAAAATTTTTTGCCAAAATCCACCTGTGGTCCAGTTCAGGGGGTTGTTGGGTTGCTTATCATTTTGGTAGGACCCCAAAATGGATCATGTCCAACTAAGGGCACCATTGCTTGTTTGCCTGCAAGCCCTGTGGGGCCAGGCAGTGATTTGCACATGGTGGGTTGTTGATCCAATCCCGAAACACTGATCCAAAAGGGATTCAGACCCAAGGTTTGGCTGGAGGCAGGCTGTGGCTTCATTGATACTGTGTTGAGATGCCCAGAAATCCAGCCTATTTTTATTTAGGGAAAATGCTTATGCTTTGAAGTGGGTTTAAATCACAATATTTCTGTTAATTCTGTCTCGCTAAAGATACTGACCCAAACCTCCCCTGCTGCTGAGATCTCACTTCAGGCACCATCTCTTCTTTCTGCTCCTGCAGATCACCTGGGGTGCCAACCCACACTTAAATGAGGCTGAAAATTTGGCCCTGCTCTGAGCCATGAGCAAGTCTGAGTTAAATCCTCTGGGTTTATATTTTTGCTTTTCTGCAGTTCCATCATTAATTACCTCACCACTTGTGCAGTGCTCCCAGAGTATCTTTCACAGCTCCCCTGGCATATTTCTATGGAAACATAGCTGTGGTTTTGTCAAGCCTGTATTTGCTTTTAAAATAGCAGCAGAGTTGCAGACTTTGCTCTTGCTCTTCTCTGTCCCCCACCTGACCCCACGGTTGTCCCCACTCCTGCTGTGCCAGGGGCTGGCTTCCGTGGGGCACCAGGGAGCTGCAGGTTCCTGAACAGCGTGGGAGGGATATTCCCACAGGAGTTCCTGTTGCTGCCTCTTTTAAGGATGCAGGAAAATCATGCACATGAGGATGTTCTCCTGCTTGGAAATGCCCAGGAAGAGGCACAAGTTGTCTCAGGGAAAACATGCCTCGGGAGCTGGGAAATGCAGGAGGAGCTGGAAGATGTGATTAAACTATCAGTGGGAAAACAGCCTTCGCCCGTGGCTGTGCTGTGCCTGCAGGGATCCCCAGATCGCCCTCTGATTTGGGCCGTGCCAAGGACACAGCACTTCAGAGAGCCCAGATGCTGCAAAGACCTTGGGCATCAAATTGATTTCTATGGATAAAGCTGGTGGATGTGGGGTGTGTGGAGAGGGGTGAGGAGCCTTGGTGGCCTGTGCACAGTTTTGGGGATCTTGGCCCAGGGAGCCGGTCCATGTCCGTGGGCTGTCAGACCCGGACATGGGATGGGGAGAGCGTTTGGGGAGCAGGCAGGGTGAGTTCATGCAGAGCTCTCTGTAATTCAGCTTGATGTCAGCTCCTTGAGGTTCTGCCTGGGGACACTCAGCACTGCAGACCATCAGATGTTAATTAGGATCATTAAGGGCTTTGTGACACAAACGGTAATGATGATACTTGTGCCTCTGGCGCTCTCCTGGGAAGGGCCTCGAACGATGCTGCCCTTCACAGAGACCGTGTAGGGCCGCCTGTAGCCAGCACTGTCTCCTCCTGAACGCCGAGTCATGGGCACAGACAAGCTCAGGATGCCCCAGCACGCTGCTAATGCCTCCTTCAGGGAGGAAATGTCCCTTGGAAACATCCCCAGAACACTGTAGTGGAAGCACAACTCTCACACCTCCTTCTGCCTGGCCCATTGTACCCCCTACTGCTCCTCCTCACACTCAGTGCTCCCACTCTTTCCCCCTCACACCTCTGGCTGTTGCTTTTTGGTCAATCCCAACCACTCAGCACCCACAACCCTTTGGACTGGGACAGCTGCACTGAGTGGAGCTGGGAGAGGTGCACACCTTGCCTGGGGCTGCAAGATCGTGATGGAAGCCAAAAGACCGCCCTGGGTGGAGACCATGAGTTTTGGGGCTTCTTGTGAGACCTGAGTCATGTCTGGGCATCAATCAGGAAGAAACGTGTCTGTTGTGCTGTTTGGAAAGGGCTGGGGGATCCACCATGTGTGAGGCAGAGCAGCAGGTGGGGAGAGAAGGCAGTCTCAGTCCCTGCTCCCAAAATGATGGGGTGGGTATGACAGAGACCCAAAGCGATGCTGCTCGCCCTTCCAGGAGACATGGGGTGCCCTATTTTCCTTTCCTTCAGTGGCATAACTAGGAGGTCAATTTAAGCCTATTTTGCATGGAAAACAATATAATAAAGGCCCTGGAAAGTGATTTTAGAATCTTGAGCTGGTTAAGGAGAGTATCACAACTGCTGTGAGAGTTGTCACTGCTTCAGGCTGGGGGAATCACCCAGGTCAAGGGGTGCAAGCTGGGGAAGGGCTGGGTGCTGGCTGACACCCTGAATATGGGCTCCCAACTATCCTCCTTCCTCCTTACTTCCATCCCAGGCCCTCCTGTGCCAACCCCACCATCTGCTCTAAGTGGGACTACACAATCCCCACCCAACCCAGCCCCTCTCAATGACAGACGCACACACACACAGCTCCACACCTTTTGGGTTGGTTGGTTTGTTTTGGTTTTTTTTGGGAGGGGGGGTTTGTCTGGTTTTGTTGGTATTTTTTTTTTTTTTCCACTGTGGATGTTGTACCAGTTTTATTGGTAAAATTAACATGAAGCCTCACAAACGCTGGAACATGCTTTTCCTTTTAAAGAATTTCCACTGGACCTTAATGGTGAGCATCCAGTCGTTGACATATAAACTCTTACAAGCTGATGTGCACACGTGCGCCCGGGGGAGACGGTGGCAGCGTCCTGGTGTCAGGGATGGTTTCTGCGCGATGCACTGGGAGCCCACAATTCATTTGCCAGCCTTCTGGGCCTTCTGGGCAGACTTGGTGACTTTCCCGGCCCCACCGCTCTTCTTCTCCACGTTCTTGATGACGCCCACGGCCACGGTCTGCCGCATGTCACGGACAGCGAAGCGGCCTGAGGGACGGAGAGAGGGGGAATGTGAGTGAGACACTGAGGCTGAGCTCTTCTGGGAGAGTGGTGGTGGGATCCATACCCCCACTCATGGTGCCATGTGTTACCCCTGCCCTTGGAGCAGGTTCCTGAGCTATAAATCCTTCCTCTGACTGCCTGATGCTCCCCTCTATTTAAATTACTGTTTTTTAAACTTAAACTCTATCTCTTCTCTGCAAGCTCCCGGCGTTGCTGAAGCTTCCAGGTGTGCAATAACAACCTGGTCTAGTGGAAGGTGTCCCTGGCCATGGCAGGGGGGTGGAACAAGATGGCCTTTTATGTCCCTTCCAACCCAAACCATCCTAGAACTCAACCATGGCACTTCCCTGCTTTAAAATGTGGCCTCTACTGAGCAAACTTCCCTCTTTCTTCTCCTGACCAGTTGTTTTAGGGCAGAGAGGAGGAAACTGGAAAATGTTTCTGTGTCCAGAAACTATCAGGGTTTAGTCACCATGAAGGAAACCTCATTGCTCCCAGAGGGAAAACCCAGCCTTTGGAAACTCAGCTCCGCAGACAGCCTCCCCCATCCCACCCCACCAGCACATGGAGCAGCAACAAAACATCCTCAGTTCCTTCCCCATCCAACTGGGAGAAGCTCAGCATGTCTGATGTGAGCTCTGCACCCACAGAGCCCTCATGCTCCTCCACAGGAGACCTCCAAAGAGCCGTTCCCTTACCAAGGGGTGGGTACTGGGAGAAGCTCTCCACACACATGGGCTTGCCAGGGATCATCTCCACGATGGCTGCATCACCCGACTTCAGGGACTTGGGGTTGTCCTCCAGCTTCTTGCCGGAGCGCCGGTCGATCTTCTCCTTCAGCTCGGCGAACTTGCAGGCGATGTGTGCGGTGTGGCAGTCGATGACAGGCGAGTAGCCAGCACTGATCTGGCCAGGGTGGTTCAGGATGATCACCTGAGGGACAGAGCAGTGTCACGGCAAGGCTGGGACCTTGGGCATGGTGGCAAATGAGGCGTGATGGCATCACCAGCCCCGCTCACCTGAGACGTGAACTGCGCTGCCTCCTGCGGCGGGTCCGACTTGCTGTCCCCGCAGACGTTCCCGCGGCGGATGTCCTTCACCGAGACGTTCTTCACGTTGAAGCCAACATTGTCCCCAGGCAGAGCCTCGCTCAGGGCCTCATGGTGCATCTCCACGGATTTCACCTCAGTGGTGATGTTCACAGGGGCAAAGGTGACCACCATGCCAGGCCGCAGGATTCCAGTCTCCACTCGGCCCACGGGGACTGTGCCAATCCCTGCAGAGACAAGGACAGAGTGCAGCAAAATTCAATCTGCTTGGTATGTTGCTAGGCCAGAACCTGGATTCAGCAAAAGCAAGATACCTTTGGTGGTTTTTACCAAAGAACATGTTTGCTCCTTGCCCAAAACCCCCAAATTTTCAGCAGATCAACAATGAGCTCTTGAAAATTGATTGCTGTGAGTCCATCCTTCCTACTCAAAGTTTTGTAAAAAAGAAGTAACCCATAGTCAGAAAGTCCTGCACAATCCACATGCCCCGAAAGTTCTTCTCCTGGAGCAGCTGTGGCATCTCCTGCATGGAGGACTGGGGCATCACAGCATGTGTGCAACAACACTGCACACATCCCTGACGGCCACACCACCAGCTGTGACAGAAAATGAGGGTGGCTCATTAAATGACTGGGATCTTTTATAACCTGTGTCACCAGGAGACTTTGGGAAAATTCCCCTTTGGAGGCAGGTGAAGAATGATTGAGAGAAATAACATTGAAAAGAGATTGAGGAGGTTGGCTGGACCCATCTGCTCCTCCACATCCACCCTGCTGCCTCCACCTCCCCTCTTCCCATGGTGTCTCAGCTCCCCAGGGACCTTCCTCCCAGAAAAAACAGATCCCTTTGCCCCAGCTGAGCTAGGGGAGGACACAGACCTCTAACCACTTTTCATCTTCACTGCAAACAACAGCAGCCGGCATTAAAACCCCTGCTAAATCCCATGTTCAACCCCTGCAGTGCATGTGTCCTTGGAAAAGGGTGGGAAAGGGCTGGAGAAGGCTGTGCCTGCCTGATCCAGCAGCCAGGGAGTCAGCAGTGCTGTCCACTTACGCCAGCAGGTCAGAGGGCTCACAGGGTATTTATAGCTGAGCAAAGTGTCCCCATCAGCTCTCCAGAGGGAAGGGGACACGCGTCAGCCATGGCGCTCCCTACATGGCTGGCACAGCTCGGCAGGAGGAGGTGCCGATGATGGACACCAGCAGTTGGGAAGCTCGGGCAGGTCACAGCCAAGCTGCACCAGCTTCAGCAGCCCTCCCTGCTGGTCTTGTCCTTCATCTGCATCACAGAATGCTTTTTCCTGCCTCCAACTTGCCTGGCCAGCCACGATCTCTGGGACACACAAATTTGCAGCCATTTTGGCATCATGTGCTCCCTGGGGACAGCTCACAAACCTGCTGGTCCTCTCTGGTCCCTGGGCACCTTTGGGCATGTCCCCTCCACCCCAGACAGCCCAGGCTCAAATGGGGTCTTTGCCCTGGAGCTACCACCCTTTTCTCCAACATTATCTCTGGTTTGAAGGGTCAAATCCCTCCAGTTTCCCAACACCTGGAAATATCATTCCCAAATTCCCCTGGAATGAAGACTTAAGGCAGAGGAGTGGCAGGGCTCACCTCCAATCTTGTAGACATCCTGGAGGGGCAGGCGCAGGGGTTTGTCTGTGGGGCGGGTCGGGGGCAGGATGGTGTCCAGGGCCTCCAACAGGGACACCCCACTGGCGTTGCCTTCTTTGCGCTCCACCTTCCAGCCTTTGAACCAAGGCATCTGGGAAGAGAGCAGCAACAGAGAACCATAGAATCACAGAATGGTTTGGGTTGGATGAGACCTTAAAGACCATCTTTTTCCACCCCTCTGGCATGGGCAGGGACATCTTCCATGAGACCAGGTTGCTCCAAGGCCCATCCAGCTTGGCCTTGAACACTTCCAACATGCACTGAGNGCACCAGCTTCAGCAGCCCTCCCTGCTGGTCTTGTCCTTCATCTGCATCACAGAATGCTTTTTCCTGCCTCCAACTTGCCTGGCCAGCCACGATCTCTGGGACACACAAATTTGCAGCCATTTTGGCATCATGTGCTCCCTGGGGACAGCTCACAAACCTGCTGGTCCTCTCTGGTCCCTGGGCACCTTTGGGCATGTCCCCTCCACCCCAGACAGCCCAGGCTCAAATGGGGTCTTTGCCCTGGAGCTACCACCCTTTTCTCCAACATTATCTCTGGTTTGAAGGGTCAAATCCCTCCAGTTTCCCAACACCTGGAAATATCATTCCCAAATTCCCCTGGAATGAAGACTTAAGGCAGAGGAGTGGCAGGGCTCACCTCCAATCTTGTAGACATCCTGGAGGGGCAGGCGCAGGGGTTTGTCTGTGGGGCGGGTCGGGGGCAGGATGGTGTCCAGGGCCTCCAACAGGGACACCCCACTGGCGTTGCCTTCTTTGCGCTCCACCTTCCAGCCTTTGAACCAAGGCATCTGGGAAGAGAGCAGCAACAGAGAACCATAGAATCACAGAATGGTTTGGGTTGGATGAGACCTTAAAGACCATCTTTTTCCACCCCTCTGGCATGGGCAGGGACATCTTCCATGAGACCAGGTTGCTCCAAGGCCCATCCAGCTTTGCCTTGAACACTTCCAACATGCACTGAGTGTGTCTGTCCTCAGCACCCAGAGGTGAACCCAGAGAGATGTCCCACCAGGACAACCTCCATACTGTCAGTCCTGCCATGTCCTGGCTTTACCAGGGGGCTGGGGAGCTCCTTCCACTCCACCATCCCTGCAGGCTTACTTGCCCCCCTTTGCTCAATCTCCCCCTCTCTCTTCTAGAAACGAGCAAGACATCCATTAACAGGAGAAAAAGGATGGAAGTGGTTAAAGCCAGAAAACTCACAGCCCCACTTCCAACACCAACCCATGGGCACTGCACCAGCTGCCTGGATCCCGCCCTCCAGGAATGCTGCCTCCAGCACGGGGAACACAGGGTCTGCAGCCAAGTCCCAGCTACAAAGTGCTCAGCCTTCAGTCCTGGGAATCAATTTCCTCCAAGGTGAGCCCCAGACAAATGCTTCTCCCCACTCAGTCTTGCTATCACCCCTCCAAGGTCTGGATTCTAAACCCTGGCTTGGGAGGATGCTGGAAACCCAGCTGCTGAGAGACAGTATTGTTTTTCATAGATGTTCCCTTCTCCTGACCTAAACTGGACCTTTGAAACTAAAAATTGGCCAGAAAGAGGTGGAGTGGAATGGAAATGTGCTTGGCAGCAGCCATGGTTTAATGCAGGGAACTGCAGTGCTTTATTGGGATGATGCTGCACATCTGGGTGTTGTAGCAGCACCTGGAGCTTGCTAGCAAGAAAAATTTAGTCCTGGGTCTGAGACAACCCTAATACAACAAGCAGAGATCAGAATCTGCGAGGCCATTCCCCTGCCTCTGCACAGAGAGGATTAGACAGACTTTTCCCATTCCAGTGTCAAATGCTTCCTGTGTGTCCCAAATCCATCACACACTTTGTGGATGTGGCTTTTTTCCCTTAGCACCAACACCAGTGGCACAGTGCAGTGGGCATGGGGGGCTGGGGTGAAGAAAGACCCCCAAAGTGCCCCCAGCTTCCCAGCCATCCCTGGAGGATGTGGCTATGCCAAGGCTGGTTTCCTGTCCTGCAATCTGCACCAGCTTTGGGAAGGAGAGATGGAAAGACCGGATGCAGCCAGGGAATTCAGCCTGCATCCAAAGCATTCAGGTCAGCCCCCTTCAGAGGGTCGTGTCTGACACCACTTGTTTTTCTTGGTGGCAGTGGCAGGAGAAGCCTGGGGACACTTTTGCAGCAGGTTCTTCCCCAGGGCACTGCAGCTCTTGCCATGCAGCCAGACCCAGCACCAGGCAACAGCTTGGCAAAATGAAAACTCCATCCAGGCAGCGAGGGAGCCTCGTGTCATGTGCAGGATGACTCAGACTTTCCCCCATTCTGCTGTGGCATGGCCCAAACGCCAGGCAGGGACCTGTGCCAGCAGCTGCCCCGTGGCCACCTGCCCACAGGCTCTGCTCTCGAGGATGACAGCCACCAAGTGCCCACAGCTCCCGTTCCTCTGCCCCACACAGCTCTGGCACACGGGAAAATGGCCACCTCTGCCCATGACACCTGGCTGTCAGAGCCATCCCTCTCTCCAGGGAACTTCTGACATGCCAAGAATCAGATAAAGACGAACTTAGACACCTTCTGGGAACAAATCTCCGCGAAACCTCAGCATGGCCTGAGGGTGAAAAGCGTCTGTAAAACCTGGTTTGTGCTGCCTCCTATGGCCACCCAAATAAACCACTGTCATGTAGTCCCCAAATCTGCTTCCCAAAGAGCAATTCCACCCCTCCTGTGGCAAAAGGATCTGACCAAATCCTGCAGGTAGACAGGCTCCAGCCCCCCAAAATGACAGCTGAGCTCCAGCTCTTTTACACTCAAAGTCTATTTCACAGAGCAGTTGCCTTTCCCTGACTTTCCCCAGCCCGTGAGCACCTCAACACACCCAACCCTGGTGTTGAAGCTGCAGCCACAGGCCACCACACTCCCTAGCACCAGAGACTGGGTGTGTTTGGGTTGCAGCATCCCATGGGGTGAAAGTCTCCCAAACCACATGGAACGGCCCCATTCTGCCATCTGCAGCATCACAAAGCTGCTTCACAGAGCACCCCATTTCCCAGAAAGCTCTCAAGTGCCAAACTTTGATGAAAGCACAGCCCAGCTGTCATTTTTTGCAGCTGGCCTTGGGATTCTGTGCAACACGGATGTGGGCTGGAGTCTCCCACACAGAGCTGGTTCCAGCCTGATGCACCACCACACCCGCCTTGCTCAGAGGCAACAGGAGCTGCAGGGACATCATGGCTCTAATCCCCACTTTCTGATAAGTCCCCTGACAGACAGATAAGTCACTTGACTGCCTTGTGCTTCAGTGAAACCTGTCCAGAAATTACAAGTGAAAATAATCAGAGCTTTTTCAGGCGAGGAAGGAGAGAAGAAACATGGACACCAGGTTCCTGCTTAAGCTTCCCTAGAGATGGTGCAGTATGGGGAGGAGGAGTCTGTCCCTGCACCCTCTCCAGCAGAGCTCATGCTGTTCCAGACCAGGCCAGGTTTTCTTCCCAATTCCCCAGCTCAGGAAGCACCCAGGAGCCAGCTGCCTCCTTAGGACAGAGTTATTTCACCCTCTGCCTTCTCTCAGGCAGCACACCACACTGGGAACCTGCCCTGAGAGCCCTCTGGAGGAAGGGGGCCACTGAGCCCCTCCTGCTCTGTGCCTCCTCTCTCCTGCCTATTAATAGGAGAATTGTTCAGGATCATCTTCCCAGCCCAGCAGCTGCTGACATTTGGAGTCTGCCTGATTGAGGCACCCAGGAACCACGGGGCTGGGTTTGGCATGGCCGTGGCTGACCTTTATCCCAGCTCTGCTCCTCAGGGAACAGGAATCTCCCAAGCACCCCAATAACTCCTTCCTTCCAAGCCATCCCAAGCGAGCTGCCTTTCCTGTGCAGGGCAGGAGCTGTGTTTCATGACCGTGTGAGTTTGCGTTGCAGAATTCCCCTCGCTCAGGCTTGTGATCCCTGATCTCCCTCAGTTGCTGCTGGACTCATGGATTGCCTCCCTTGTCACAGAGCCCTGCCCTGTAATCCACAGGTGATGTCCTGAAGTCCCCGTAAGCATCAAATTTCCCATTGGTTTCACAAGAGATTCCTGAGGTGTCTGATCTGAGCAACTTGCTCAAGGTCACACAGAAGTCATCAGGAGAGCAGGGACCTTCCCCTGGGCAGAACTTTCCAGCCCATCATTTCTTTAGAAGACTAACCTTGGGGTAGCTTTTTCTCCAACAAAACCAGTGTCAGAATAACAAGTGCTATGGGCAGCCTGTCTGCCAAAAACCTCCATCCTTCTTAAGCTGTTCCTTCTGCTGTATGAACTGATGGCACAGGCCCACCCAGAGCACCCTGCCTTTGTATCCCCACCATCCTCATCACAGAGGGAGTAAAAACCAACAGGAAAAGGAGCAGCCCCAAATGGATGCTCTACGGAACTGTGGGTTTGGCATGGGAAACCTGGTACTTCCTCAAGAAAGCCTCACCTTTGGGAGTGAGATCTCAGCCCTGGAACTGGAGGTTTGGCCACTGCAGTGACACAGAGCATCAGTGGGAAAGGGGACTGAGACCCAGCATGAGGGAGCCTGGCTGCAGGGTGGGAACGGCTCCAAGCCTGACACCAGGCTGAGTTATTCCCCTCAGAAAACAACGCCCTAAAAACACACCCGCTGCTCCTGCTGAGAGGGACAATTGCTGCTCTAACATCACCGTGAGTTCTGACCAGGCAAAAACTTCAAATCCTGGCCCAGAAGCAAGGCCAGACAGATCATCTCCTGAAGATGCTCATGTTTAGCTGCTGGGGTGCCTGGCCAGGGCACAGCACCCATGAACAGCAAGCCTATTCATCGTGCCCGGGGCCAAGCAGAGCTCCATGACACATCATCTGTGCTGCCAGCACGGGCCTTTGTGCACAACGGGCGCACGAAACATTTGCAGAGCACGGAGTTCATCTTCAGCCCGGGTCAGGATCCCCAGGGTGCGGGGAGAAGTCTAACACAAGGCACACTTACATTGGGAGAGGGCTCCAGCATGTTGTCTCCATGCCAGCCCGAGATGGGCACGAAGGGAACTGTGGCTGGGTTGTAGCCGATCTTCTTGATGTAGGCGCTGACCTCCTTGACGATCTCGTCGTAGCGTTTCTCGCTGTAGGGGGGCTCTGTGGAATCCATCTTGTTGATGCCCACGATGAGCTGCTTCACCCCCAGGGTGTAAGCCAGCAGGGCGTGCTCACGGGTCTGCCCGTTCTTGGAGATGCCGGCTTCAAATTCACCCACACCGGCAGCGACGATCAGGACAGCACAGTCAGCCTAGGGGGAGAGAGCAAATGAGCTGCTGCTGTCCCCAGAGAGCATGGCCCTGGTGACACCCCTGAGGGCTTTGAGGGAGTTCCGGATGACTCTCTGCCAGCTGCTGCCCATAATCCTGCTGATCCACCTCAAAACTGACCCATCTGTGCTATTTCACACTTGCCAACCCCATGTGGTTCTGCATTGTGGGTGGGAAACCGGGGTGGATCCCTCCTGTATGCAGGACTCTGATCAGGACCTCATCTTGATCATCTACAGACAAGGTTTTATTTAAAACCCCCCTGAAGTCTTACAAAAAACCTCCCTGGGTGATGGGTGTGACTCCAGCCATGGAAACTGTTCCCCAGATCACTCTTGTACCCAGAACACACAGCAGAAGCTGCCTGGGTTTGGCAGAAAGCCATGCCCAGCCCAACTGGCACCTCAATGGAAATCTCACTGGGCATGTGCTGGGGTTCACCCACCAGCCACAGGGAGATGCAGGAATGTCCCACAATGCACCCTACTCAGGAAGGGTAGACCATTGGGTTTGGCAATATGATCTGGAACAAAGACAGCTGTTCTGAGGAAAGGGAAAGAGAAAAGATCTGTGGAGCCTCCTTTATCCAATAAAACCTAGTGGACTGTTGGAAGTTTCCTGCATATCTCATTTGGCTGAGGCTAAAATAATGTGGAGATACCCTCACACACAGGCCTGTAGCTCACAGCATCCCAGCTCCCAGGCAGAGCACATTCATCCCACCTTCTCATGTGGGTGGAAATGGGGTGGAGAAACCACCTCTTTGTGCCCAAAGACACCCTTTGTCCCAGACATCCAGAGAGGTGCAGGACCATGATGTGTTGGGTCCCTGGTGCCACCCAGTCTCTTGGGTGGACCCTGCTGGACGCTCCTCGATGTTTGCTCTCTCAGCTCCTCATCTCCAAAAAGGACTCCCACTGCACCTATGTGACCTTGGGCTTGGTGAACAAGGCTCAGCCTCCCCGCTCCAGCAGCCCCCCACCCCCTGGGCCCCATTTCTCACCTGGGAGGTCCCGGTGATCATGTTCTTGATGAAGTCCCTGTGGCCAGGGGCGTCAATGATGGTGATGTAGTACTTGGTGGTCTCAAACTTCCACAGCGAGATGTCAATGGTGATGCCACGCTCGCGCTCGGCCTTCAGCTTGTCCAGCACCCAGGCGTATTTGAAGGACCCCTTCCCCATCTGGCCAACACAGAGGCAAGAACCAGTGAGAAACCCAAGCCCACAGCACTGGTGATGGCCTCCCACCCTCCAGGGCACTTCTCAAGCTCACACAGGGTCACATTGCAAACATTAAAAGCAAAATTCCCTAAATTCAGTGAGAGCTGTGGTCTATTTACTAATAAATACAGGGGAAAGGAGATGTTGCTCTCAGCATGGTGCAGGAGAGGTTGGAAGAAGAGCCATGAAGTGAATTTGTGACCTGAAGGCAGCAGCCCATGAGGTCTCCTCCATGAATCACCATGGTACTGCACTGCTGCTGGGAAATCCTGTACAGAAACATGGAAAGCTGCTTCTTGCCACACTAGATGTCTCTGAGAGGATATTTATATGCTTATCCCATCTCCGAATCTTAATGGAGTTATTGAAAAAGGTCTGCTTATGAGATTTATTTTCTTTTATTTCCCATGGTTTCACAGAGATGCACATGAAGGGACAGGGTCTAGTGGTGGGCTTGGCAGTGCTGGATTAATGGTTGGACTCGATGATCTTAGAGGGCTTTTCCAACCCAAATGATTCCATGATTCTGTGATTTTAATCCGTGACTCAGACCTGTGAGGCAGCTGGTTAGTGGGAAAGCGCATTGCTGCATGAGCGAGCCCAAAACTGGGAGGGGTGTAGGAATGGAATGGGTTAAAAGAAAATGAAATGAGAGATGGTTGCTACGAGCAGAATAGAAACGTGATTGATTTTTGCCACAGAGTGTGCAAATTCACAGGAAAAGCTACTGTGAGCTGCAGCCAGACCAACTGTCGGTGCCAAATGGCCAAAATCTCAGCCAACATTGTAATGCAGGAAATCATGCTGGGGGAGATTAGCTCCAATAAATCTTTCTGCCCTGTGATAAAGCACATTCCCTGGTAAAACCACGGTGGCTTCTTCTTTGGGCTGGAGCCCTGTGACGTCACAGCACCAGGGAGAGCTGGATTTCCCTCCAGCATGGAGGTCACGCTCCCAGTCTGAGCTGGGATCCTGCCAAGGGGGAGGTGGGGCACAATGAGCCCACCCTCGCTGTGCTGGGGCAGTCAGGGAAGCCTGGCCAAAGCAAGGGGTTAAAATGGGCTGTGGCCATCAGCTCTTGGCCTCAGACACAAGGGAGTTTTAAGGTAGAGAAAGGAATTTAGGTCATTTGCAGATGATTTAATGGTCTGTTGCTATGCAAGGTCAGAGCTGAGATACCCTGCTCCCATCCATCCATCCATCCATCCATCCATCCATCCATCCATCCATCCATCCATCCATCCATCCCTCTGTTCTCTGCAACCACGGTTTCTTCTGGCCCATTATCAATCACCGGTCAGAGGGAAGCATTTCCCAATGGCAGGTACCAAGCGCTCCAGTGATGAGCCTCCCGAAGAAAGAGAACGCAGCATCACATCCAAACCTGGCCTGCCCACACCGTGCCCGGGGGCTGGTCTGCTCCATCTCCCACACTCCAGCCCTGTTCCCAGCCAGCACAAGGAATTAATGGTGACAGCCTGTTTCGTAACAGCTGAGTGCTGCGATGACTTTGCAGCTTGCTCCGGAGGATTATGGGCAAAATGCTAAAGCCAGGGGCAAGACTTCCCCTCCTCAGAGGGGATGCCAGGTCGAGGAGGTGATGCCCCATCTCCGCTGGGAAGCTCTGAGCTCTCACTGGGATGGAAAAATCCAGAATCAAGTCTCTGCTCCTGAGCATCCTCCTGACACTGGATTTAGGGAGGGGGTAGAGCAGGAGCTTGGAGGCTTTTAGAATCAAAAAATGGTTTGGGTTGGAAAAGACCTCAGAGGTCATCTCATTCCAACCCCCCTGCCATGGACAGGGGCACCTTCTACCAGACCAGGTTGCTCCAAATCCCATCCAACTTGGCCTTGAACACTTCCAGGGATGGGGCCAGGTTAACCCTTTCCAGCACGCACATTGAACTCCCCAGGGAACAGGGAGGAGTTATCAGAGTGTGCTCATTTACTGCTGGAAATGGAGACACAGCAGGGAATGGTGCATTTGTGCATTGCATTAACAACGGGCTCTTCTCCGGCAGGAGCTCAATCAGCACATCCCACAGCCTCTCCCCATCAGCAGCCTATTCCCTCCCTTCTGGATGGGGAAACTGAGGCACAGAGTAGACCCCTGGCTCTCCCGTGGCAGATGAGCAGGAATCAGCACCTTCTTGCCCTCACCCATGTCCACACACACAACCAGCTGCTCGTCACGTGTGAGACCCCCCCAGAGCTCGGCATCACACGCAACGTGAAGACAAATGCGATCCTTTATTTAGCAAGCAGTTTCCCTCCTTTCACGGGGTGTATTCGGTTACCCAGAGCTGGTGTTGAAAAACCCAGGGTATTATCTAGCTCTGCACAATACCTTCCCTGTTCAGTGCCAGAAATAGCCTGATTTTCCCTGATCGAACCCCAGCAGAGGGACAGCTTTCTATTTGGAGGCCACAAATACTGATTATTTTTTTTTTTTTGTAAAACAGAACAACTCCTCTTTCAAAGATACTGTTACCTCTGCCCTTGAATCAGAAGAAAAAAAGGGAGAAATCCTCACTCTTTTCTCTTAAATAAAATAACAGGCCCTGGGTTTTTTGTTGGCTTTTTGGGTGCACGCAGGCCTCCATTTCCTGTGAATGCCACCTAATGGAAGCAAACCCTTCCCCAGCCCTGCATCAGAAAATGGAGTCTGTAAGCTCAGTCAATAGGCTATTAATAGCAGCCTCCGGTGCCCGCGGATCCTGGCAAGTCAGTGAAAGTGTCTGTTCAATTAAAATCACTGCAATCACATTGATGATAACCTTATCATGCCTTATCTGACCTCATAGGTAAAGGGGGGGAATTTATGGAAGCATATCAGCAATCATTTTAAACCAAGGGAAAGGGCTCATTTTGTACTAAGGAAGAGGCTCTTTGCTTAAGGATGGGAAAAAAAGGCTGAAAGTGAGGCAGGAAAATAAGGGATTTAACTCAGATGCTATCAGCAAATTAAAAAGGTTAAGATAGACAGACAGCGAAATGCGAAATCAGGAGTGGCAGCTCTGTAAATCCTTTTTTTTTTTTTTTT
>VZRS01015100.1:350026-385150 GCA_013398055.1 Ifrita kowaldi
CCCAGATTATATCCCGGTGGGAATGCTTGGCTCCTCCCCCTGGGCGGAGCAGCTCACAATGGAATGATGTCATTCTGTGAGTCACATGGTGGGTCCTTGATTGCCCATTGGACAGAGATAACACCTGGAGGGAGCTTATCAGGGATGAGTCATGGTAGGAGATAACGATCACTGCCCCGCCCAGTTTAACAGCTGCTGAAGATGATAACAGAATGCTGCTGTTGGTTACATCCTACATTGGAACCCAGGACACGACAGAAAACCCCTGATGTGTGACCCTGCAATTACGTAGCATTGAGCAGCATCAGCGCAGTTATTGCCCCCTGCAATCTCCCCTCTGTCAGTTCAAATGCAAAGAGCACTGATAAACATTAATGGCAACCAAGTAATAGTTAAGCCTCAACACTCATTTTTAACCTGACTTGCTTTAGTAGTGCAGGGAGAGGGGGGAATGAAAATCCCTTCTGAGTTTGAGAGGCAACTGGCACTGTCATCTTCAGTCCGGGTTTTCCCCAAATCCATTCCGTACCCCGGGAAAAATCCAGTCCGGGTTTTCCCCAGAATCCATTCCGTAGTCCGGGAAAAATCCAGTCCGGGTTTTCCTCAGAATCCATTCCGTACTCCGGGAAAAATCCAGTCCGGGTTTTCTCCAGAATCCATTCCGTACTCCGGGAAAAATCCAGTCCGGGTTTTCTCCAGAATCCATTCCGTACTCCGGGAAAAATCCAGTCCTGGTTTTTCCCCAGCCCGGATCCCGGATGGAATTGACCGAAGGCGCAGGAAAATCCCGGTTTTTTTATGGCTTCCCGTGGCCGGCAGGAGCCGGGGTGTGCTGAGCTGCACCCTCCACCCGACACTGCAACACTGGAATTTTCTCCAAGAAAATTCAGTGGTGCCATCCTGAGATAAAACACAACTCAGCAACAAACAGGGCAGTGTCTCACTTTTCATGTAGCAAATGTACGGTACCTTTGAATGACAAGGTAACTTTCCCATGGAATTATTGGCAAAAATATCCACACAAAGTTCAAATAAATAAGAATACATGAATACCAACATCAAAAACTTAATTAATTAATTTTAAAATGGAAAGCCATATTTTTAATGTGAAGCAAAAAATTCAAGCCTTTTTCATTCCCAAATAATGTTGAAAATATCAGAATATATCAGGTCTTCATAGCAGGTAAAGGGAAGTTCTTCAGATTCAAACTTATTATCTATTCTACGATGTTCAAAATGATCAGAAAATCCCACCCTACCCGCATTTATAATGTTACCACTTCTGTAATGATAAAAGCTCATCAGCTGGGAGGCGCTCTATGAGAATGCAAGGTTGAAGAGGGTGTTTTTCAACTTGAAATAATCAATAATTTAGTTTTGATCAATTCTAATTTCCATGCAAATCGATGTGGTAACCCTGGCCCATCTATTAAGTGAAGCCCACGCTGAATGAACTTGATCACACGAGCAGTCTAAATTAAATTCAGACCTGTAACTCGATACTAAAGGGAGAATTACCTGTGATGGTCAAAAGTTGGACTCAGTGACACCAGGAGAGGGGCCCACTGACAGAATTAGGAACACTGAGATGTCAAGTGTTCCCCCAATATCCCAGGAGCAGCTAAACAGCACAGGGGCCCCTCTTTTGATACCTTGAGCACTTTTAAAATATATTCTCTGCAATATGGCAATTTCCATAAGAATTCTGTTGCACTGTATGCATTTATTTATGCACACCACATATTCATGCCTGTCAGGAGATGCCTGCATGAAGATTTACTTTAGTGGACTCCAAATGATGCCTCTTTCACTGGTGTTGAAACACAAACAGCAAAGCTTCTCATGCTTTCAAACCACCCCCATTAGCGCAACCTCCTTAAGCAGTTAATTCCTGCTCTAGGATATATTTGTGGCATGGCTGGTATATGGCTTAAGGAAAAAGATCCTGTAGAAATCTACGATCTGGTCTGTCTCCAATTTTCCCTTCCAGCAAATATTTTCTGTTTGCTTCCTCATTATTCCTCAGTGAGGTTCTCTGCTGTAACATAATTCACATGGAATGGTTTATGTTCGTCATCGTCGTCGCCTTGGAAGACTACAATTCAAATCTTTCCCTGCTCCTAAATGTTGCCACTGTTGTGTGTTCTCCAAACGAGCATTGTAAATGAACAATGAGGAAGGGAGCTCACATGAACAGAAGAGAAAAGAACAGAGAAAAAAAATCCTGTGCACTTTCCTCCTTAAATCACAATAAAGATCATAAAACCCCCATGAAAACAAGGGAATAATCCTCAATAGCTCAGAGCTTACACTGACAAACTGCATGAAATCTTCCTTCTGGTGTTTCCTTCCCCTCCTTTAATTTAGTTGTAAACTAGCTTGGAATAAATTCCGGAGTCTGCCAATACGCATTAAAATGAGTGTGACACAGGGAAAAAATCTGCTTAGAAATAATCTGTATGTAAGGTTGCATTGTTCAAAGAAGAATTTTTCCAAGCAATACTCTGGCTTCATGTCCCCATGAGAGAGACTCCGTTCATCATCTAAAAGGCTGTAATTAATTGGGAAAAAAATAACTGAAGGCGATTACTGGGACACACATGGGAGGTGAGATAGACTATTAAATTTATTTCCAATAGGAGATGTGGAAAGTATTACATTTCCTTGTCCAAATAACCTTAGTTCATACATTGATCAACTACTGCTTCAGATATGTGCAGGGCTTATCCGTTTATCAGCATCTCAAGGTTTTGTGCCAATTGTTCCAACATGTTCTCAATAAATATAATAATAGCAAAAAGGACAAAAAAATGAATGGGAAGATCCATCTTTCAGTGACTACTGATCCACCTCAGTAGATCAATACATGTTACAATATTCTTATCACTTGGAAAACAGAAATCCTTTCGTGGCAATAAATCTTTAGTATTTTAGTTATTAATTTAAATCAGTCATTATGGACCCAGGAAATTTCAGACAGGCACAGGAAAAAAACCCTAAAATTAATTGTGAAAACCATGTGATCTTATGTTAAAACTTTCACCTGTTTCATGGGTTTGAGATTTTTGTCCAGATTTTCAAGTCCTATTTAATGAGACAGATTCTGATTTTACCTTGTGATGGAATTCTGTAAAACAAGCAAAATAAAGCTAATGTGCTGTTTTATATTACTGTCAACCAGAGAATAGTCAAATCCTGCTTTTTGGAATTGGAACATGACAACTGTCATAGCAAACAATAGAATTTGTGCCAAATACTGGATAGATTATTGCTGCTGTAAGCCAGGAGCAATAGCAGGTGTTACAACACAAATGTTGAGGGTTTTGTGGTTTTTTCCACATTTCCACACTAGATCAATTTTTTTGAGCTAGTAGAACTGGATGTTGCCATGGCAGTGGACAGTGTGGCCTTCTTCTTGGGTCAGCTGGGGACATGGCTCACATGGAGTGTCCCCATGCTGGGGTGGTCATACCCCACTGAGGAACACACCCTGAGGGCAGCTCGGCCCTTCTACTGCCCCATGATCGATGTCCCGGAGCAACCCAGGGCTGCCTCCCCTGGCACTGGTTCCTCATGCTGGTGTGTAAAGAATAACTCCAGGTTAATGAGAAAAAGCACAGACTGGGGGAGGAGTGAACCTCGTTGCATTGGGAGTTTGTGCCAGAACCATCCCAGGCTGTGATGTGGGCTCCCTTTTGCCTCCAATCCCTAAAATGGTTAAAGTATCTACCCCCCCAAAATGCTCTTTCCCACAGCTGCACCCAGACTTCAGGATTTTACTGCAGAGCCTCAGCATGCTGGGCTGCAGAGCTCTGCTCTGGAGCATTACTGAATTTTAGGGGAGAAAAAAAATGAGTAACATTTTAGGTATATCAAGTACCAAACTGCCTGTGTGGAGACACCCCAAGGCTCTGGCATCTCTCCGAGCGTTTTGTTCTCAACCCCATTTCCATTCCATACAGAAAGAAATTTTCTGTGAAGTTTCCGTTCCTCTTACACAGATCTGCTTCCTCGTACCCACATCCATTGCCTTGCCTCTCCCAGACTCACATCCCACAAAACCAGCGGTTTATGGAGCAGGATTGTTCACCGGTGCCCAAACACGGCAGAGCTGGACCGTGGTGCGGGTTGTACTTTGGCCTTGTTGCAAGTTTATCCTCTGAATTAAAGCGTTCTTTCCCAAAACTGATAAAGCCCAGCCAGCTTGGAATCCCTCGAATCCGTATTTATTTATTTTTCATGTTTACCCTCTTTTTAAAGGCGCCATCGCTGGAAAGGAGGAAAAAAACTCCTCCAGTTCAGAACAGGAGCCTGAACCACCTCAAAGGTGAAGGGCGGGCAGGATTTTCAATCCCCTCTCCCCGGGTTCCGGGCGTTGTCGGGGCGTTCCGCGGCGGGTCCCCGTGGCCTCGGGGGGTGTCCCCTGTCCCCCCCCGCGACAATCACACCCCTCCGGTGGCCGGGGCGTGTCCGGCCCGGCCCCCGCTGCCATTGGCGTGTCCGGGCGGGCGTGTCCGCAGCGGATAAAGGCGCCGTGTGCGCGGGCGGAGCGGCAGCACCGCGGCTCAGGCCGTGCGGTGCGAGCGAACAGCGGCCACCGGCCCGGACCCCCTGCCCTGCCCTGCCCTCCCCGGCCCTGCCCGGCCGCCGGAGCCCGCACACAGCTCAGGTGCGCTGCCCGCGGGGGGAACGGGGCGGCCCCGAGGGATCGGCGCGTTTGCTTCGCGAGGGGGATGCGCTGCGGCTTCCCCGTGCCTCGGTTTTACCCGCTAAGGAAGGGTTGCTTCTCCCGGGTGGGGCTCGCTGTCCGGCAGCTGTTGGCGGCTGGCACATCTGGCCCCCTTATTGAGAGCTTTCTTGGGGAAGAAGGGGTCAGACTGTGGCAAGAGTCAGCTGCTAACTGGAGGGTGTTTTGTACCCGGAAGAGGCAAAAAACTTCTCCAGTTCAGAACTGGAGTTGAACCACATTAAAGGTGGAGGGCGGGCAGGTTTGTCCCGGCTGTGGGTGATGGGGAGGCTGCTGAGGACAGGCTGCGGCTGGAACTCCTTGCAGGAACACCCCCGGTGTGTGCCCCAGCTGAATGTTTCTTTGCTCCTTATGCAACATCCGCCTGCGATTTTGTAACTCCAGATGTTGATCCAAGGAGGGGAGCTGGATTTCTGCGAGAAAAACACCCTGGAAGGAGGGGGGGGTCGGGAAGGGGCTGTGTCAGACTGTGCTCTGGGCAGGCGGTTGTGTATGAGGGGAGTTATTTTGGTTTTGCTCTTGGAGCTCTGTGGATTTAATCCACGTGCAGTGAGCACCAGCCGCCGTTCCCAGTGCGGGGTTGCACGTCCCATTTCTCCAGAACTCACATTGGTTCCATTTACGCCTCTGCAGCTTTCGGGGGTGCAGGGGTGGGTCAGGGTGGGTGCTGACAGCTGCCTCTGTGCTCCCAGGTTTAGATCTGCACAAGAACCAAGATCAGGAACCATGGCATCCATCCCATCCAGCGGCTCGCTCATGGCCACACACAACTATCGCAGAAGTAAGGGCAGGCTGGGGGCTGGCGTGGGCTTGGGGTGGCGGGTGAGCATATGGGGGTCTCTGCCAGGTGCGGGAGATGTGGCTCCAGCAGAGATGGAGCTTTCAGCTGCAGCCCCGTGTGAGCATTTGCTGAGAAAAGGGGACAGCCAGCCGTGTCGCTGCTGCTGCCCAAGCCCTCCTTTGGGCCCTCCAGCCCAGCTGCACCAGCTGGTGAGGGGGCTCAAATCTCCTTCCCTTGTTACGAAGGTTGTAGGGGCCGGAGTGGATGGTTTCACCTTGCAGTGTTGCTTCAGAATTGAGCTGAAAAACCAGTCTGGGCAATGGTAGCTCCTGGTACCTCAACTGGGAGAGACTTTCTGGTTTAATGGTTTGCTTAAACCCAAGGGAATTAAAGGATTCCCCCTGAGCTGAAACAAGCAGCAGGCTTGCAACTGTTGTACTAAAAGCGCATGGATTATGCACAGGAATTTGCATCCTCTTGGCCTCAATTCATCTGCAGAGGCCTCTCAAAGCCACTAAATTATGTCCTTGGGGTTGCAGGTTTTTTCCTACAGAGCTGTTCAAGTGTTTTTCTGCTCCCTGCTCTTGGAATCTCCCCAGTATTCCCTTCCTAGTGGTTTTTATTGGCCTGGCCCTAAACTGGGCAAGTACTGGAGCGAGATAGTGATG
Source organism: Ifrita kowaldi (assembly GCA_013398055.1). Lineage (NCBI taxonomy): Eukaryota > Metazoa > Chordata > Aves > Passeriformes > Cinclosomatidae > Ifrita > Ifrita kowaldi. Next base: position 356,223 of record VZRS01015100.1, read on the forward strand.
AGGCTGAGCGATAGCAACCAGGGACAGCCATGCCAAGGCTGTGCTTTCCTTCCTGTGGCACGACCATGAGTCAGCAGGGGTTCTGAGGGACATGATTTTTCCACAGGGCGCCTGAGCTCCACATCCAGCACCAGTTCCTGCAGCTCAGAGTACTCTGGGGAGGTCATCCCCCATGGCCCGGGTAAGTGTTGCCTGTCCTGGCTCAGGGGGACACCGCTCCCAGTCCCTCCTTGGGAAATCTTACTGGAGGTGACCCAGCCTCTCCTGTGGGATGAGGCTGGGGTGGCCATGGGGCTGCCCAGGTTGCAGTGACCTGGACTCTCCCTGTTCCCCAGACCTGCCCAAGTCTGACCCCGGCCAGTGGTGGGCCAGCTTCTTCTTTGGGAAGACGACTCACCCAGCCATGACAACAGTGTCAGAGTCCCAGGAGAGGTGAGTGCTCAGAGGGGACACGGGGAAGCACCAATGCAGCACCCAGGACACTCGGGGACATCCCTGCTGCATCCCCCAAGGTGCATTCTGACACAATGGACCATGTCCGTGCCCGGGGCTGCAGGAATAAATGCAGAGCAATAACGCCACATTTCGGGGTTGGCGTGATTGCTGACTCTCTCTGTGCCCTGTGTTGCAGCTTGGGGGCTCTGCGGGTGGCCACAGGACCCACGGCCTGTGTGCTGGTGGCAGCGCCAGGCGCGGGACGGAGGCGCCACGTCAGCGAGTCCAGCTCGGGGCCGTCGGTGTGAGCGGGCAGCGGCTGCTCCCTCCCCTGTAGAGTAGCCGGCTGCTCCAAGGAAAAGGTGCTGCTTTCTCATGGACAAGTGCAGCAACCCCGACGATTCCACTCCGGCCTTTTTTACTCTCTCCCAGTGTAACTAAGCCCTCGCAAAGCAGACTCGGTAACTTTTCTTAAAACTCGCACGATGGCAACGAATAAACTCGAGCAGCCTTTTAAAACGCTGTGGGTCGTTCTTTGTCCGTGGAGGGGGGAGCAGAGCGGTGCTGGGGGTGTTGGTGGGGCTGGAGCAGGGCACAGCACAGCTCCTGGCCGCAGCAGCAGGATGTGGTGGGGCCAGATACCACGTGCCAGCCTGACTCACTGGGCCGTGTGTGTTCCGCACGTGAGTGGGATCTGGCTGGGCTGTGCTGGTGTTGCAAACGCCTTCCCTCACCCTGTTCTCTCCTTACTTGGCTACACAGCCTGTCCCTGCTGGCACTGAACTTGTTTTGCTCCCCAAACACACGGCTGCCCTGCTCTGCTTTGGTTCCTCGAGGGGCAGGAGTGAGTGCCAGGGCTCGAGCAGGTGTGGCTGGGGGAAGGACTTGGGTGCACAGTGACCCCTCCATAATGAGGAGAGGGATAAGGCTTGCTCAGGACATGCATTTTGTGGATCTGGATATCGGGCTGGAGCTCACGGTGTGGATGGCAGCTCGAGGGCTGCACTAGGTTTGGCAGCCCTGGATCCCAGCTGGCCCATGTGCTGCACTGCCCCAAGTGCTGTTTTGCCTGATTTTTGCCTTCAATTAGTCAGTTTGGCTGTTTGATCCTTCTGTGAGCAGCCTGAGAGCTGGGAAAACAAGAGCCTGCAGGTGCCTGCATGAAGGGAGCACCTTTGTTCCTGCTGGAAAGCAAAAAAAAAACCTGGCAGAGGTTGACTTAAAGGTGCCAAATCTTCCTGCTCTGCTTCCAGCCACAGCAGGAGGAGTGGGGCTGTCCCTGCATGCACCAGGGGCTGCAGCCCCGATGGCAGCTGAGGCCATGGGACCCCTGAGCTGTGACTTTCCCTCCTGGTGTCCCAGGCAGGCAGGGCAAAGGGCAGGGAGCAGCTGGGGGCAAGTGGCTGCTCTGTTTTCTGTCTGCTCTGCAGGGGCATCCAGGGTCACTTCCAGCTCTGTTTTTTCTGACAGTGGAAAGTGTTGAGCAAGCTTTTCGCTGAGCTCTGCTTCCGCAGGCACAGGTCCTTGTTTTTGGGGCAGAGGGTCTGTGTCCCCTGTCCCTCGGAGGGGCCAGGGCAGCACTGGCACTTCTGCTCCCCCTGTGTGAGTGTGTGCATCCAAAGGGAATGGCTTCAGGGGGCTTCCAGCAGTCTGGAGCAGTTTGGACCCCAGGGGCTGCCAGCACCCTGAGGGTGACCCCCATGTCCATGGCAGCAACTGATCTGATGTGAGTTCCAGTGGGGCAGCAAGCTGCTGTTGTTGGCGGGCTGCACATCCCAGGAAGCACATGGCAGCCTTTAAGCTTCCCTAAACACGGGGAAATAAAGATCAAATAAACCCTTTCTGAGTAAGACAAGGCAAGGCTGGTTGGAAAGTGTGGCTATGGCACCGCTCCAGGGTCTTCCCACGTCCCAGCAAAGCCCTTTGGGTGCTGCTCACCCCCAGGATGCCTCAGGGATCTCCTCTGATCCTGGTTCCCAGCAAAAGCCGCATATTTTGGAGAGACAAGTATTTTTTTATGAACCTGGAAATCCGTGTGGACACACAAAGGTAAAGTCAATATTACTGTATTTGCTTGTTGGTCTCATGGTCATGGAGGGACAAACCCAGCAACTGTCCCCAGGCACCCAGGGGAGGCAGTAGCAGAGCAAAGGCACCAATCCTACATCCCTGGCTTTCTTCTGGGCACATTCCCCAGCCTGATCCAGCTCTAAGTGAGCTGCTCTGCGATGCCATGAGCACATGGATGCTCCCCTATCCAGTTTTTGGATGCTGGATGGAGGTTAAGTTCATTCCCACGTTGCTCTGGGGTGGGTTGGATTTACAGCAGGGACTGCAGCACCCATCAGTGGCTGCCCTTGTGCCCATGGTTCCCTGTCCAGTGAAGCAAAACTGCCTGGAAAAACCCTGCTGAATCTAAGGCTGTTTTTCTGAATGTCTGTGAAGTGTCACAGGCTCAGACTCCTTCTCTCCTGGGAATGAAGATACAGGGAGAGTGCAGTTCCCCCCAGATATGCTCCTGGGCAGCTTCATGGCCTTTCTGAGGGCAAAACCCTTGGCATTGCCTTTTTTGCTTGGGATTGAAAGGCTTTTAGGGCCTTTCTTGCCCCTTCACAGCATTCAGACATGTTTTGGAAAAGCATCTGACAGCCAAGCACATTTATTTTTGTTCTGTTTCCATCTTCACTGCTGTGGGTGTCTCTCTTCTCAAGTAACAAGTGATGAGAGAAAACTCTCATTTCACAATGCCATGGAACAGCCTCAGATTGTGCCAGGAGAGGTTTAGGTTGGATATCAGGACAAACTTCCACACTGAAAGAGTTACCGAGCACAGGAACAGGCTGTCCAGGGCAGTGGAGTCCCCATCCCTGGAGGGGTTTAACAGACCTGTGGATGTGGCACTTGGGGACATGGGTTAGTGGTGGGACTCAATGATCTTAGAGGGCTTTTCCACCCTAAGTGATTCTATGATTCCAGCTGGTTTCCTGTGTCCTCATGCTGCTGCTGTGGTGGGATAGCAAGGGAAACATTGGGCAGTAGAAGAAAGACAATCAAAGGGGTTCCCCATACCCTGCACCCCTCCCTCAGCAATCCCCTTCTTCCTACATGGCTTGATATTGCAGGGGCAAGCACCCCCCTCCCATGGCATCAACTCCTCAGGGACTGATGTGGCCCCCCCTCTGCTCCCTCTGTGGTGTTTTGACTGTTGATTAATTCACATATTTGCTAAAAACTCGCCGGTGTTTTCTGCTCACTCTCGTCCCTTGCAGCAGCCCTCGCGCCACCCCGCCGCCTGCAGTGAGAAGTATTTCTTTACATTCCCTGCCTCTTGCTGCTGGGGGTTGTTTTGGTTTGGTTTATTTCCCTCCGGCGGCTTTGCTTCCCCCTCACCCTTCAAAGGCTGATGTGGGACCTTTCTAAAAATAGAAATGAGCTATGCAGCTGAAATACATGGCATTAGCCTGAGGCTGCTTCCAAATGCCGCTGGGTCAAGGCCCCGATCCTTGAATCTGCAGACGGAGCACATGCCAGGCTGCAAATGGAGCAGGAGATACCTGTAACAACAGGACTAACAACAGGATTTGCAATGCCTGCTCTGGAGTGGTTCCAGAAGGACTGGGACCCCAGCATTCCTGCCTTTGTGGAATGGACTTAATGAAAAACCTGGTTCAGTTTTTTTGAGGGGAGGGGGGCTGCAGTGCCCAGCCCAGGCTGAGATGCTGGCAGCAGATAGGAAAATCTGGGTTCCCCACCCCCGGCCACCAAGTTTGTCTACTTTTAGAAAGCAAGTAATGACTCGGAGAAATGGCAAAACCCAGCAGACCGTGCTGGAGGGCAAACCCGGGCTGTGGATTGGCCGTTCATGCAGCAGAGGAGGAGGAGAAGGAAGGAAAGCTGCTGTGGGGCAGCACCGTGTCATCACGTTCCTATATTCCCCCTCCACATCCCCAAGAGGTCACTGTGGCTGCTGAGTGAGCTGGTTTTGGGCCATGTGTCTGAGCTGGTGCCCTGCCAGCCCCACTGGCTTCTCCAGGTACCCCACCATGGACGGCTGTGCCCCACACCAGCCCCATCACCCCATGCACACCCTTCTCCTCCTGCTTATTTTTGAGCTCCATCTGGTGGCAGCCAGACCTGCAAATTTACTGTCCTTATTGCTGTTTGAGTAGCCTGGTCTAGAGGAAAGTGTCCCTGCCCATGGCAGGAGGCTGGAACGAGATGATCTTGAAGGTCCCTTCCAACCCAAACCATTCTGTGATTCTGTGCTACATCAGCCCCACCGTGCCTGCACCAGGCGTGTCCCTGCCCTTCCTTAGTGTGCCATAACCCTTCACCTGCTGGATATGGATTCAGTCTTTAGTTTCCTGCAGGAGAGGACCTGGGCTGTGCTTGGGTGTGCTCTCTCCCCAGGTGTTTGATCAGCCTGCAAAATGTTTGAGCAAGGTGAGGATTTCCTCCCAACAGCTGTGTCCAAACCCAGCCTGTTGCTTTTTCCATCTGGGAACACTCTAACCAGGAGCTGCTGCCTTCCCAGGACAGGGCTGCAGCTCTTTGGGCATGAACAGAGCAGGCTTCATCCCACCCCTGAACCACATTCCTGCTTCCCCTTTCCAGGCCCCTCGTGCTTGGATACTTGTTCAATTAACAGCCAGACTTGTTTCTGCTCTTCTGCACAGCACGGACGCTGCCCAGGCGTGGGGAGTGTTGCATAAACTTTATTAACTTTATAAATTCCAACGTTGCTGCTGGCTCAGTCACGCTGGTCACCTGCAAACAGGCAAAAAGGGCTTGTCAGGAGGAATTCCAAACCTCTGCCTGTTGCCTTTCACCCACAGCATGTCTGCTCCTGCCACCAGTGCCACAAATGTGTTAGGGCTCCAGCAGCCCCACTCAGGCTGCCACTGCCTGCACCAGCCTGGAGCCTTGGCATTGCTCCCAGCGCTGCTTTTCCATGAGTCCTTCCACTGCTGCCAAGGACAGCCCGGCCTCTGGGAGTGTGCACGGGCAGGGGGGCAACGGGAACTTGGATGGAGCAAACTCTGCCCCGGCTTGGGAGGGACCAGAGGCTCAAGGTCCCCCTGCAATGCCATATCCTGGGATCAGGGAGGAGCTGGGGGCAGTGGGAGTATCTCTTGGCTTGCCCCATGGGTGGGATAAAGAGCAAAACAGGGTGATGTAGTGTTTTACCTTTTCTGCCTGCACCTGGGATGAGGAGGCATTCAATATTTGAACCCAGACATGTATTTTTCTTGGAATAACCACATGATGGTGAGTGAGACAAGGACCCAGAGCGGAGCTGACTGTGCCAAGTCCTCAGGGCATGTGGGGCTGCTGCCTGGGAAAGGGCTGGCAGAGGCACATGAGGGTACTTGGATGAACAGAGTCCAAAGAGATACAAGAATGGTTTTATCTGTGGTTGCAAGAGTGGGACTGGTTGCAAATCAGTGCTTCCTTGAACCTGTCCTTGATGGATTCCTTGAATCCACCCTTGAAAGCTTTCAAAGCCAGGTTGGATGGGGCTTGGAGCAGCCTGGTCTAGTGGAAGGTGTCCCTGCCCATGGAACTTTAAGGGCCCTTCCAACCCAAACTGTGAATGGTTTGGGGGGAGGGAGCGGAGCAGCGTGCTGAGAGAGGAGCCTCCAGCAATGCCCTGCAAGGACTCCTGTGGGTGGATGCACACACATTTATTGATAAATACACTGAACACACACTACAAGATAAATCGAGCAGAGCCACAACTGAACATGAACTGCAAACCTTCACGTTGGTGTGGGGAGCAGCAGGGACCTCCCACCCTACTGAGCGAATGAAGATGTAAACTCTGAGTGGTGCCTTCATGGGGCTTCTCCAAACTCTTACACAGCCAAGCGCTGGCAACGAGTTCTCCACAACTTGTTGCTTTTTCCCTTGGCCACCTCCCTGTTCACCCTGACTGTGAGAGACCACATGCTGTTTTCTGGGGGGATGTTCTTTCCTTGTAGCCCTGTCAGAGGGCAAACCAGAAGGAAGGAACTTCTTGGCAAGAGCTGGCCTGGAGGGGCTTCTGCAGGAAGGATGGTGGGAAGGGGTCCCTCAGGAGAGGGAGCTGAGCAGCCGCCTGTAGATGAAGCCCAGCTTCTCCCGCAGGGCCAGGAAGGTGGGACGCTCCTCCGTGTTGCCGCTCCAGCACTCCAGCATGATGCTGTAGATCTCGGGAGGGCAGGGGCTGGGCCGGGGGAGGCGGTAGCCCCTGGTGATTTGCCGTACGGTTTCTTGGTTTGTCATTCCTGCAAGGAAAGAGAAGATGCCCCTGAGTCTGATGTCCCCAAAGGATGCCCTGCAGTGGCCAAGATGTCTCTGGTGGTGCTGTGAAATGGTGTCTCTCTGCCAGAGGGGTGGTAGAAGAGAGGATGTGGGAGATCCAGACCAACTTCCTGCCCCCAGCTCCTGCACTCACTCTGCAGCCACTGAATATCCCTCCAAGTCGTCCCCTAAGTGGACGATAACTTGCTCATGCTCCAGGAGCTGCTTCCATCTCCCTTGGGGAAGGGACAATATAACAATTCATGACACTCTGGTTTTTGGGGACCATGGGCAAGCTGCCCAGCAGGTGGATGGAGGGCACAGGAGTGGGGTGGCAGCCCTACCTTCATACGGGATCTGTCCATACGTGAAGACTTCATAGAGCAGAATCCCGTAGGACCAGACGTCGGACTTGAGGGAGTAGGTGCGGTAGTTGGCTGCCTCTGGGGCCGTCCACTTCACTGGGATTTTAGTGCTGCTGCTGGTGGAATAAATGTCATCCTGAAAAGCAGTGGGAGATGGGACATGAGGGATGGGGTGATCAGCAGAGACATGGCTTTTGGGGAAAGGGGACAGCAGGGAATGGCTCCAGCATGGGGCAGCTTTAGGAGCTAGGGTGGTGGGAGGGGGGGACCGCAGCACCCCGCTGAACTGACCTTGAGGAGCCGGGCAAGTCCAAAATCAGCAATTTTGCAGGTGAGTTCCTCTCCCACCAGGATGTTTCTGGCTGCCAGATCCCGGTGGACAATGTGCTTCTCCTCCAGGTACCTCATCCCATCCGCCACTTGGCAGGCGATGTTGAGCAGGTGGGAGGTGCCCAGGGATTTCCCTTCAGGACCTGTTAATGCAGGCAATCCAAGCACTGGGGGCAATGTACCAACATCTATTTTGGGGGTTCTGGTTTGGAACGAGACCCTGTGCTGGCAGTGTGGGACATGGGGAATATGTAAAACTTCAAATTTGAACTCCTAAACTGTCCTGGTTGTGCTGTGTGGGACGTTCAGCACTGCCATGTGCTCCTCAGGCATGGGACAGGTGCTCTGAAGAGCACCAAGGACACAGATATCCATGGCTTGTTCAAAACCAAAGGTGACCTTCTGCCATGCAAATCTCCCTCCAGGCCTCTGAACCTGCTGAACCTGCGAGCTCCAGCTCCTCCGGCACCAAATGCTGCTGGAGCCCCAGTCAGAAACAAGGTCAGTGTGGGTGGGAGGGGGAGTACCTGCAGAGAAACAGGTCTTGGTGGGAGTGGTTTGTTTTGTTTCCTTTCAAGACTCATTGTGCTGGGTCAGGAAAAGAAAGGCCAAGAAAATTAAAGTGGGTAATGAGTGGTCCATGGCCTGTTACAAGCTCTGCACACAAACAAACCCATGGGGAGGTTTGGCTGTTTCATTCCTAAAGAAGCTGGAGTTGCCCAAACATGGCAGTGAGATTTCTGTGCGCTGCTGGGAGCTGGCAGACCATGGGTGGGTGGAGAAAGAGGGATGAAGGTCCCTACCAATGTGCTTGGGCTCCCAAGGATTGATACAGACCCAGCCCACATGGACACCCAAAGGATCATGCCAGACTTTCTGATCCCAAGACCATCTCCACCGAGTGCCCATGGATCACTCTGTGTTACCACTGATCCAAACAGGATAGAAACCAGGCTGGCACTCTCTTAGGGACCCCATTCAGATTCATAGGGCCATTCTGGGGCGCAGGAAGCAGTGCCCCAGGACCCCCCATCCTGTGGGGCCAGCACAGCACTCACTGTTGAGGTAGCTGTGGAGGTTGCCTTTGCGCATGAGCTCGGTGATGATGTACACGGGCTCCTCCAGAGAGCACACAGCATGCAGCTGGATCAGCTTCTCATGCCTCAGGCGCTTCAGGTTCTGAATCTCCTTGGTGAAGTCTTCTGCTTTCATGTCAGCTGCGGGAGAAAGCCAACACAGCCCTTGGGAGCCACTTTCTCACATGAACCTTGGGACATCAGCACCTCCAACTGGGATGAGGACCTTTTTTACCTACTCACCCCCCCCCACCCCACTCTCAAAGCTCAGGTCTGCACTACCTGTGTCTCAGAGCTGAAGTTTTCCATGGGGCTTTGGATCCCATTTTCAGGATCATAGTTCCATCAGGATTTGATGTATCACAAACCCATTTGACTTGACATGATGTCATCTATCACAAACCCACTGGCTGGAGCCATTTTATAGGGATGCAGCCCAAACTTAGGTTTGTGCACAGAAATATGCCGGTGGTTCTTCACCTGGTCCTACTGCAGTTTGCCTGATAAAACAGTCACAGTGACCAAGAGGAGGAGGAAATAAAGGAGGGTGAACGAGAGACTCAGCTGGCCACGGCTAACGTCTGATTCTCCACATACCTTTAATGATCTTGATGGCCACCGGCACTGTGTTCCTCCACAGCCCTTCCCACACCTCTCCGAAGTAGCCCTCTCCCAGCTTCCTCCGCAGGGTGAACTCCCAGCGCGGCCGCTCCCAGCCGTCCCTCTCGGGGGGAGTCTGCCAGATGGACATGGAATGGCACACTCGGGCCAGCCAGCCAGGCAGGACCTGCTGATGGAGCCTGCACCAGCCCTTGGTGCCCACGGAGGAGCAGGGCATGATGCTCCACCAGCTGCGTGCCCAGGGGCTGAGCCTGAGCACTGCCCTTCCCTCAGCGTTCACTGTGGGCACAAAACACCTGGGGCATCCTCTGCATGACCCCTGCTGGGAGCCCAGGTGTGCAAGGGGGACAGTTTGGAGACTACACGAAATACCAGGAGTTCAAGTCACAATTCACTCTTCATCAGACCTCAGAAGTGGCTTTTCTCCATCTCCACCAATAAATAAAAATGAGTGAGTTAATATTATTGCATATTATGGCTGATTTAGACTTCAGCTCATTAAGCATTTCTTTTATCCCACACCTTTCAATTTCACTCTCGGATTATTCACATGGTTAATTGCTATTTCCAAGTCATAATCAGTGGATGGAACTCTAATCAGGAAATGAGTCTGCAATTTGGGATTAATACTGTAATTACACTTATGACTGCTACACTAATCGGCATGAAGACTTTATAAAAACCATGTGTTTTTTCTTATATTCTCAGGAAAAAAAATTGGAAGCACAGGTATTTCCAGAATCCATATTGAAAGGGATTGTAACAACTTGGTTTCCAATCTTTGAGATGGAGAAGACATTGCAGAAAATGGCTGGTCAAAAATGCATATCAATGCCATGCCCAGCCTTAACATGGCTGATCAAAGGTGATGCTGGCAGCTGTACTAATGGTGGGCTTTAAATTTAGTTTAATAAAGCTCAAAACCCAGCCCAATTATTTCTAGTTTCCCTCGTTTCCCTTTCCTTTTTTTCATGCCGGTGGTCCCGGGGAGCGGGGCTGAGCTGTGCCTGGCGTACGCACCGCAGGGCTGCAGGGCTGCAGCAGGGGGCTCTGGATGACCTTCCAGTGCTCCGTGTAGAAGGCGAGGAGCTCCTCCATGCTGGGAAAGGGGTGTCCCTTCTGGATGTAGAGGCTGCCCCTGGGGCTCTTGCAGATTCGGAAGTGGCTGACCTTGGTGTGGTTGCGCACTGTGGGGAAGCCCAGGTTGGGAAAAACTCAACTCACGCAAAGATCAGCCCCTGCTCCACTTCCCTGCTCACTTCACCCTCTCTCCTTTCCAGATTCCCAGTCTTGTAATTAACCTAAAGCAACACAGCTCTCCCCGGACTGGTCCATCCCACTCCCCACATCCCTTCTCCTCCCACCTCCTGGCCCAGAGGACTCCTGGCCATTGTGAGCCAGACTCCTTTGGACCACAGAGGTGATGCTGTGTTATCGGGGATAATTAATAAGCTTTATTGTCAGGCATAATTCCACCATGGACTGCTCAGAGAGCAGCGGAGCTGCTCAAAGAGGATAAACCACAGGGGCAGCTGTGACTGCCACAGCCCAGAGACTGAAGGTCGGATGTGGAATTTGCCATGGTTTTCCTAGGATTACTTTTATGGGGATAAAACCAGATCGTAATGGCACTCTGGTCCAAAACTCCCTGAATTCAGATTTCAGTATGTGGGAGCTGCAGTGGGAGCAGCCCAGGCTCTGGCAATCTGGAGTGGCAGCATATTTTTAAACAACCATCAGATGACAAAAGCTGCTGGAATGAAACCCTGGAAGTTAGTGCCACGAAACCATCATTAAGCTGCAGTGAAATGTTTACAGCTTTCATACCCTAGACAGGAGCCACACACTTTCCTTTGCCACAGTGATTCAACAATCTATCCCTGCTCTGTTAACTTTCCCCTCGCCTTCAGAAAGCAGCCGATTCCCTTCAACAAGGTGCTGAAAAGTGCTTTAAACTTACTCCCCTGTTTTTCACCCCATGCTAAGCAAACCAGGAGTTGCCCCTAAGGAGCAGCCTGCTTCCTTTCCCTGTGCTAATTTTATCTGAATAATTGCCACAAAGTCACCTGAGAGAGAGTATTCGCCTTTGCTGCTCTCGCTGTCCCGAACAAGGAAGGAGCCATGCTGGTTGGGAGGCGAGAGGAGGAGCTGCTCCGCTTCGTTTCGGCTGATCTTACTGAAGTACCAGCTGGGGAGCAGAGCAGAGGGGTCAGAGCAGTGCAAGGGGATGCTGCACAGATGGGTCTGTATCCATTTCAGGGGATCCTGTAGCTCCTGAGCCAGACAGAGGGAGCAGCTGCTGGGATCCCACTGTTTGCTCATCCCTACAGTCACCAAGCAAGTGGCCCGGTGGCCAGTCCGTGTCACAGAACCTGTGGATGTGGCTGCCTGCATCAGGGCTGTTCCACTGGGTGGGCTTTACAGGCACTTGCTGCAGTTTATTGCAGCTCACTGCCTGCGGACCATTTCATAGAATCAGAGAATCCCAGAATGGTTTGGGTTGGGAGGGACCTTAAAACTCATCTCATTCCACTCCTCCTGCCATGGTTGCTCAAAGCCCCATCCAACAAACGGAGCTCCCATTTTCAGGACCACATCACTGAGATTCATCACTGAATTCCTGTAAGGAAAGGGAGGCTGGCTGGGTGCGTCCCGACACAGAGGGAAGCACAGGAAGAGGCAGCCCCATGCAGCCTAAGGCAGCCAGGACGTGAGAAGCCAAAAGTTTCGTCATTAGCTGGGATCGCCAGCGTCTGAGAAGCCGCGCAGGAAATTATATGTGATGAGATGAACAAATTACCACCCAGCTCCGACCTGCGGCTCCGCAGAGTCTGTGCGCTCGCGGCTCGCTCCGGCTGAGGAGCCGGGCACGTTCCTGCCCTCTGCCCTCCCACGCCCTGGCATCGCCCTTGTCCCTGTCCTCGAGATGTGGCTGGGCACCAGCTGCTCACGGATGGTGCTCACACACGCACGCACGCACACGAACACACACACGTACAAGAACACGCACACGCTCCGCTGTAGCCTGCCCGGCTGTCCCATGCCATGGGAATAAGGCAGGGAGCCGACCCCACGGTCCCCACCGGCGTGGTCCCAGCACAGCCCAACCAAACTGGATTTGCCTTCCTCAAAGCACGCGCAGGGAGGGTCTCTCCCATCCCACCGGTTCCCATCACTGCCCCGGCACATCGGGGACTCTTCCCGGTCTTCTCCCGCTCCTCTCCTTTACCTCGCTCAGCACAGGGCGAGCGCGGAGGGGTCTCCAGGGTGCCACGCCCGCCCCAGCCCTGCGCTGCCCGCACTCGGCGTGACTCAGGGCCGGGTACAGAGGGAACAGCAATGTCTCGGGGCGCTTTGCCCGACGTATCGGGACCAGGCTGCCTTATGCAACGAGGAGCCTGGGCTTTCCCCAGCTGCCACAGGGCTGGGACATCCCCCGAGCTCCGTGTCGGCTGGGAGAGGCACCGACTGAGAGGAAGCCTCCAGCCCTGGGTAAGCAGGACGGCAGCAGCAGCAGAGCTCTGGGCTTCCTGGCAGGTACCAACCCAAACTGCTTCTTCCCGTGCTCCCAAGCCCTTCGGAGCCGGCAGGGCTCAGGTACAAGTTTCCCCAGCTCCCTCCCTTCCTCCTGACGCCCCCTTTAACGCAGAACAACAGAGAGAGCAGCCGGAACAAGCAGGAGCCTTTGCACCCCTGCCCACCATCACACCGCACCGCAGCCCAGAGCCACAGTGCGAGAGTGATGCAGCCAGGAAGGGGCACCGGCATCTCTCCCCGCCGGCGCATCCCCCAGATCTCACTTGCTGTGCCCAATACCTCCATCCCACTGCCACGAGCTGTAGGGACTGCAGGGCAGGGATGCCCAGGGGAGGGCAGATCCCCGCTCAGCCCCAGCGCCGCTGATGGCCAAAGCCGGGGATGAGGATCTGGTGCTCCCCGCCGCTGTGGAGGGTGAGCACTGCCTTTCCCTGCGCGGGGATGCGCTGCCTTAGCCCAGCCTCCATCCCCCTGTGGCTCCAGAGCAGCGGATACTTACGGGCGGTGAGCGGAGGTGCCCTGGCTGAGGTTGGCCACGTAGGCAGCAGGGACGTAGCCCGTGGCCGGCTCCCCCAGCAGCCGCCGGGCCAGGACATAGTCGCCCTCTTCTCTGAGGACACGCAGTTTGTCCCCTGCGCTTATGCTCAGCTCCTCGGCGCTCCGGGCTGTGAAAGCGTACAAAGCGATACAGAGAGAGGACTTGGGGATGAAGGAAATGGAAGTCGCCTCCGAGTTCAGTGAAACGGAATCAGAGCCAAGATATCCCAGCGAGCAGCTCTCCGTCACGGAGCGGGGACGGAGCTTGTTCCAGAAAGATGTCAGGAAGGTCAAACGCTTCCTGACGAACTGCTCCATCCCCGGTGAAGCGGTGGATGCGGTGGGCTATGCCACCGCGCTCCGGGAGGCCGGGGGAAGGGGGGATGCCGGGCTCCTGCCGCCGGCCGGGAAGCTCATCCTGCCGGCCCGCGTTACCCGCACGCGTCTGGGCGCTCGCCGGCCCTTCCCGGCGAACTTCCTATTTCTGAAAGTGAAACTGGTTCATCTGGTGAGACGAGTCTGCAGGCGGGACAAGTCTGCAGGCAGGAGTCCTACGCTCAGACCCACGGGCACATCTGGGAGACAAGCACAGCTGGAGCCGGGCTCGCTGCTCTCGAAGAAGAAGGAGAACGGCTGTTGTTTTATTTAATCATTATTTTAAAGTGTGTTCTTTGCTTCTTACCGGAGCACCATAAACACAGCTCTCTGTTCTTCAAGCAGCTCTTGTCACAAGTGGCTGACTCCAGTTAATAGTCTTCATCTCACTTGTGTGGGAGGATATTTTTTTTTCCATAGGGCAATAATTGCATCCACAAATGTGGGAGAGTTAAAACAGAATTAAGGAAATAACCTTAGAGGAGACCTGAAGTATTTGGATATTTCCTGGGTGGATATTGTGGGGGTTTATAACACCAGATCCTTTCTTCCTTCGGTCTACAATGACCTCCCAGAGAAACCCCACTAAAGCATTTGCCTCCTCACTAATTTGCTGTTGCAGAGGATCGCTGGGGAATTCACATCCCAGATCCACCAGGATCTGGTGCTCACTCAGCTTCCATCAGAGATGGGTCCCCCTCAGAATCAGGAGATCTTTATCTGATGCAGGGCCTGGATCAGCCTCAGGATCAGCATGGCATCCAGAGCCAAGCCCTGGAATACAGCTCCCAGTTCTCACTGTGTCAGCACAGCCACACTTCCCCAAGCCCTGATCACACTCAGACTCTGACATGCTCCAACCCCCCTCCCAAATCCCACCGCCCACAGCCATCAGCCAAAGGACAGAGATTCCCCCCTCACATCTTCCATGTGCACTTTAGGCCACCTGAAGATCACTGCTCTGGTGAGAAATCCCAACTCCAAACCCCCAGCCCCCACCTGGACTTTGTCATTTAACTGTTCCATCTAATTAGTGGGAGGTTTGTGCCTGGCAACTCCACTCCTGGCCTTGAGCCCATTATTTTGATCCTCCTCGGCTTGCAGTTGGTCTGTGTAGCTCGTTCTGGGTGTGTAGTTGGGATTTGAAAGAGGCTGCTTAAAAAGAAATATGAAAAATTAATTTTAGAAGTCTGAGCTGCCGACTGCAACCGTGTGGGGCATGAGGAACAAGCTGGACCCACCCTTGGGTCAACAGCTTTAGACATGCTGTGTCCTGCATCCTGTGTGTCCCGTGATGGCCAAAAAACCTGCAAAAGGATTTCCTTGTCTGGGTTTTGGACTCAGCAATTTCCTCACCCTCTCCCAGGCAGAGATGCCCACAGCAGAGGGCAGGAGTACACAGCACTCCTCAGCGTGGCCTTTGCATTCCTGAACGGATGAGAACTGGGAAGAAAGGGAGTCTTTAATAAAATATTCTGCTCCCTCCTTACCCAAGTAGCACCTGAATATATGTGTAAGTCCCCCAAGATCTGTCCCCGTGGCCAGCTCACAGCCTCGCCCCCAGTGCCACACAGGGATGTGCAAAGTCTCTGTGCATTTTTCCCACTTCAGCATGAGGAGGGGAGCTGAGGATGGGGCACAGAAGGGTCTGCAAACCAAAGGGAAGGGACATCCCCTCTGCTGTCCTTCTGCAGCCCTTGTCACAAGTGTGCTCCTCACATCACACTCCATCAGGAGCAAAAGGGGCTGCCTGGTTGTGCCCTGAAAGATGATCCGATCAGATCCAGCATGGAACGTTTGTGCCTCACTGTTTTGAATGAGGACTTGCTGAACTTCTGGTCTGCAGAAGGAGACTGTGAACTCATTTACCTTTACTGACCTTTGCCAGATTAGATTCTCCAGTGGTACCAGCGATAGACAAGTGCAGCTGATTTCTCACACGCAAGGCTTTGGATCTTGATTTGCACCTAAATGAAAGAGTACTTCCAAATGATGAACATCCCTGAGGACTAAATACTGCCTCTGAGCCGAGCCTACCAGACATGCAGAGCACAGACTCATCCCTGCAGACCTCTGTCTGCACAGGACACACACACAGAGCTCAGCTCCATGCCAGGAAAGAGATGATAAATCACAACCTTTTTCTAGGATCTTTTTTTATTATTATTTTCCTATTCAGTTCCAGGAGCATCCCTGCTGCCTTGAATCCCTTTTGGTACTATAAAACACCTAAAAAAAAAATAAGGAACAAAAAGCATGTTCATAGAAGTTTCTGGTCCTTGTGCTGTGGGAAAGAAAGTGGGAGGAGGCAGGGAAAGTGATAAAGATAAGGAAGGTACAGATATCTGATGGGTCAAGTATTTTCTCTTCAGTCCCTGTGGCCAGGTTACAAGGATGTATCAAAAACCAATCTGTCCACAGATTTGGGGTTGTGGTGGGTACACAGGGACTTCAGTTTTAGCACCACTAAAGAGCACCTCCAAAGAGCACCAAAACCAGCAGAGCTGAGCAGCAGAGCTGCCTGCACAGCCCTGATTTGGCTGCAGAGCACCAGGGAGCCATAAACACAAACAGCATTTAGCATCCATCCGCGTGTCAAACACCACAGCGTGGCCTCCCGGCCTAATTGACAGAAACCAGCAGCTCCCCTCCACTAATGAGAGTGCCCATTACACCTAATTAGCTGAGGTTCTGTTCCAGGTCCTGTTACGTTTACACTCGAAATACATCTTCCAGCAAAGAGCCTTTTTGGAGGGAAAAAAAAAAAGGAAGAGAAGCATAATTCCACTTAAGCCCCTAAAGGGGCAGAAAGTTGGGGAATGCAGGTCATGCTGAGGAAAATGGTTTTGAGGAATGGTAAGTCACTCATGGGGTCAGGGGATGTGCCACTTGTCACCAACGACTGGCAAAGCACAGCTGGAGATCGAGGGTGGCCACACCAGGCCTGGGACCCCATCCTGAAACACCCAACCCTGAGGTTCCTCTTGGTCTTTTTGATGGTGTCAGAAGATAGCTGGGGTTTCTTCTGGGCTTCATGTTTCTTTATCTTTATTTTTTTTTAGTAATTTCTCCAGATGTTTCCTGGCACCACAGTGCATTTGAGAAAGGTTTTGCGTCTTAATTAATTGTTTTGGATGGGTGTCCATGGGACAGTTCAGACAAGGAGTGATGGGTGATGACAGAGGTGCGTGGGAAGAGGAGCAGAGCAGAACAGTGGCATTAAAGCAGCTTCAATTTGTCTCTGTTTCCTGGGGGCTGTGGAAGAAAGAAGCACCTTGGCAGACTCTGGGCTCTCATCATCGAGGGCAGAGCTCATCCCCAGGAGGCTGACAAGGGCAGGAAGGGTCCAGGGGCTGAGGGGCTTGTAGACAGTCAGTGCAGAGGGTTCAATACAGGCAAAAGTACAGTGGTCCTGGGACAGGGAGTGGTACGGGAGGTGTGAGAGCAGGCACAGCATCGTGGGTCTCATGGTGGCTCTCTGAGCCCTGTAGGGATGGGTTGGACTGGCTGGTGGAGAGCAGGAGTGCAGGTCACAGGGCACCTGAAATGGCACATGAAAGCAGAAAAGCTCTGTGGGAGCAGCTGGAGGCAGAGCGAGCTGTTTGAACAGTGCCTGGCAGGTCTGGGGCAGGGAAACCTTTAAGCCCACAGTAATACTTTTCAGGGACCCTGTAAACACAGGGCTCATCAAGGATCTGAAACAATGGCGAGGAAAAGCCAACCCATAAGTCACATTGCACTCTTTGTCACATTTCTGAAGCAGAGTCACTGTTTGAGGAGAAAATCTGTAAGAACCAAAACACCAAATCATGCTAAAAGACAACCTGGCCATCCTCCAGGCTTCCCTTTCTGCATTCTGCTGAGTTTATCAGCACGGATCAGCCTTTGCTTGCCCCATCCTTTAATCCAACTTCCAGAGAATAAATGCTCCTTCTAGTACAGACTGCCTGGCAGAACTGCACTTCTCAAAACTCCTCTGCTCCTGTCTCTGGAGAAATCGTTTGCAACACATAAAAACCATTCACCACCTTCTCCAGACTGGCAGGTGCCAGGGAGCTGTTCAGCCTCTCTCTCACAGCTGCAGAGATCTCCACGGCAAGCAGGAGAAGGGAGCTCAGGCTGTGCTCCCCGTGCCCATGAACACCTGGACTGCAGTTCTGGCAGCTCTCTGCCAGGACTGTGCCACTGCTGAGCAGCAGCCGGAGTCCCCAGGCTGGCAGGGGCTGACAGGGACTTTACACAGACACCTCACAGCTGTGCTGCCCTGGCTCGGGCAAACAGAGGACTGGTGCCTTCAGGAGTGAGGAGCACAGTGACTCACATGGGGAGGGGGAAATCTCTGCTGGTTTTTAAGCAAATGATGGATTGTTCCATCTGCCCAAATGTCCTTGTTCCCCTGGGGAGGAACCAGTCCATCCACTCCATCACCAAGCTTTGTGATATCCCTCCCCACAAAGGTCCTTCGGAGGCTGTTGGATTTGGGGTTATGACATTAAATGTTGTTAGAATAAACCTACCCAGAGTCCCAGGAGAATAGGCCCAAGAGACCTCACCCAATCCACCTGGTCCATCCTATACTTATGTCTTTCCCCATCTTTGCCAAACCAGTTCTTAACAGACCTCCAGGAATGGATACACCACCACATCCCCAGACAACCCATTCCAGTGAGTCACTGATCATTACCAGCAGAAACGAGTGTCTAACCTGCTGCATTTAAGTCTATTACCTCATGTCCCATTCATCACCTCATTGCTCCATTCCTTCCTGCATGGGAGCACTGCCGAGGTGTTCCCCCACACTGACCCAGAACAAACACACTGACCTTACACGAGGAGGCAGCATGGTCATCTTTTTCTCCGTTTGTCCCCAGTCTTCTTGCCCTGTCCACGTGTGCTGGTGCTCCTGTGGTGCCACCTCAGCTGGCTCTCTAGTGCATTCACCTGGGGGTGAGAAAGCAGCAGCTCTGAGAGGAGTGTGCACCACTGCACAGGTAATCTTTAACTTGTCCCAAATACAAGGAATTTGCACCACTGCACAGGTAATCTTTAACTTGTCCCAAATACAAGGAATTTGCACCACTGCACAGGTAATCTTTAACCTGTCCCAAATACAAGAAGAAAATGCTGGCTCAAGTTTTCTTCACTGAGGTTCACGACTCCATGAAAGACAAACATCGGGACACCAAGTTTTACCTGTTTCCTTAGAGAAGTGACTGTCTTCTCCAGTTCAGCCACAAGGGACTCAAGATTCTCTCTGGAGGAAGGGCTTGGGGAAGGCGCTTCGTTTCTGGGGTTGGGGATAAAAAGTGAAAGGGGTTGTGCAAACAGCAGCTTCCCAGGTGAGGGAATCACTCTGCCTGAATGGACTGAGTTACTAAAAGCTTCTGTTTCATAAAATGGAGGTAGAAGGGGTGATACTACACCTGGGCAAGTCGGGCTTGTGCCTGGCAGGGTTTTCCTCCGGGTAGCTGAAGCCAGGGGACCTCTTGCTTCGGAACCGCTGCGAAAGAGCCCTGAATTGCCCCCGTGTCCGGCAGTCTTGGGGAGGAAGAGAAAGTCTGCAGTGAGCACTGGTGGTTAAAGCAGGACTGCGTGAATTTCAGCAGCACAAGGCAGTGCTGCCCTCCTGCACCATCCACCCTGGACACGTCTCTTGGGCCAGAGGGAAGGAGGCAACAAAGGTGTGGAACAGGGTGTGCATCACTCATGGATTCCCATGTCTCAGACGGATATCTGCACCCAGAATGCAGCACAGAGGGACCATGGCAGGATCTGTGGTTTAATGGCAGAGATTTAGGCTCCCAAATGAATCTGTGAAGTGGCACATGGTGGGGATCATGTCCTGTTTCAGTCTCTCCCCCAGCCAGAGACCAAAGCCCTCAGTGAGGTGGGCTTTCAGACAGGTTAAATGAAGCTAACAGGCTTCCTAGAGAGGTGGCCAATGTCCCAAACCTCTCGGGGTTTAAGAAGCATTTGAATATAATAATAATAATTAAGACATAATTAAGACATAATTAATAATTTGCTTTAACTTTTGATCAGCCCTGAATTGGTCAGGCGGTTGGACAGGATGATTGCTTCAGGTCCTCCACAACTGAAATATTCTGCACTATTCTATTCTATTCTATTCTATTCTATTCTATTCTATTTTCTGCTCCCTTTGCACCCATTTGCTGACACAAGGTTCTCATGGTGCAGCCAGAAATCAGCTACAATTTCATAAAAGCTGCTGTGGTGTGTGACAAATGCCACCCAGAGTGATCCCCACACCAGTCAGTGCCAGAGCATCCCTCTCCTTACCCTCACAACAGTCCTGCCACAGGCGCAGGTCCACGGCAGGAATCTCCTCGCAGCTGACCATGCCCTGCAGGTACGATGCCACCTGGAACACATCTCTCTGCAGCTGCTGGATGTGGTCACTGTTGTCACAGATGACACGAGCAAGGGACGCCTGTCTGATCTGAGTCAGCTGCGCCGGCGTGAAGACTCCGGGGTTCTCATACCAAAATCTGCAGTGGGGTGTAATCACAGCATGACTCAGGAGTGGGAGAAGAGGGAGGGAGTGAGTGAGTGAGTGAGTGAGTGAGTGAGTGAGTGAGTGAGGCTGGGAGAGGAAGAAGAGTTCCCTGACAGCACCCACACCCCTCAAAATGAGTGTCTGCTCTGGTGTCAGGCAGCTGCAAACACAGATGGCTTTTTCTGAACCCACAAACCCCCGTGCTCCTGCTCTGAGTGCATCAGGCAAAGACATGTCTCGTTCACACAAGCAGCAAACAGGGATTATAAAAGAGCTCCTGTGGACATTTTCTAGCATTTTCATGAGATATTGGGAACATCCTCAATGATTACCAGTGTTCTGCAGTGAAATGAGAATCACTAAATCACCTTGACAGTAACTGTGACAAGTGCTTTTGCAAATACAGTGGACAGAGAACACTGTTCCTCATATCATAAGACAATAAACAATTAAAAATTACAGATTCTGCTTCTTCCTGTAAGGCAAAAATCCTCCCAAACAGAATAACCAAAGGATTTGGGGTGACTCAAATGATAATACCTGTCTCCATCCCTCAGCCTTCTGAACTGAGTCGTTAACAGGCACATCAGTGTTGGCCCCACTCTGGTCCCAGGCACAAGATCCTCCACCATCAGTGCTGGAAACAGGTCAATATTTTTGGTAGTTCCATATAAACTGCAGGATAACAAATATAAAAATTAAAAAAAAAACTTAAGAGGATCTCAAAGAGTGGAGATAATATAAATCTGATACCAACATAGAAATTTGTATGTCAGGAACTCATCTGGACAATATTTTTAATGGTTCTATCTAAAAGACAATGGGATAAAGACCTGCCTTGGAAGAGGCAGCCAGGGCAGATAGGACGCAGTTTAATTGGACTGGAAAATAGCTCCAAGGCTTAATGTGCTCCCAAACTACACCACAGCAGTGCCTGACAACATTCCACCCAGAACCAGACTGATCACTTGGAGAAACCTCATTTGTCTTACCCCATTGTTAAACCACAGTTACTAGCCTATCTTAACATCTGTGGGGACAAGATCTGGGAAGGTTATTCCATGGGTGTACTGGAAGGAGCAGGAACTTTTCACTGACTGGTCTCCAGTAATTTTGATGCTTCCACATCCCAGCTACAGTACCTCCTGAGCTTTTCTCTGATCTCCAAGTTCTTTATCTCATTTCTGAGGTCCTCGAACTCCTGTGCAGAGGAGAGGTTGCAGAAGACCCTGAAGTCATTGTAGGGTGGGATGCCGTGATCTCGCCCTCTCTGGATGTTGATAGCGGCCAAGTCCAGTGACACAGAGTGTGCCATGGAGAAGAGTTTCTCTGTCAGCTCCATGTTGAGGAGTTCAGAGGGCACCCGCATTTTCCCAGGAACCCCAAACAGCCCACGGAGGAGGGGGTCAATCCCCCCTTCCTGCATGATCCTGAAAGGGGAGAAGAAGGCCTTGTGCAGGGGGATGTGGCCTTGTCGGATGGGCTGGAAGGTCTCATTCAGCCGGTACAGGATGGGGTTGATCAAGGTGTGCCCGAAGCGGAAAGCGGCAGTGGCAAAGGCGTTGAGAATCCCCGCGTTGACATTGGGGTTGTAGCCTTTGTACTCACCCAGCACCTTCATCCCAGCCTCCCCGAGGACCTTGGGCAGCCACTGGGCATAGGTGATGTGCTGCATCTGGGCACCCACAATCTTTCGTGCCTCGTGGTACAGGAGATCCCCGTCCCAGTGCGGGTTGAGGGCGGCCAGCTCGGTGGCAACGCGGTTGTGCTCCCTGAACCACAGCGTGTGCATGGCCGTGAGCCCCAGCTGCTCGTTGGCACGGTGGTCTCCTGCCAGGAAGCACGGCACGGGGCTCTCGTTCTCATCCCTCATGCACTCCGTGGGCGGCCCCACGGCAAAGGGAAGGAGATGCTTCCCCGAACCGGGCACAACTTGCCCTCGCTTCAGCAGCCCTTTCTGGCCGCTCAGATCCCGCAGCTCCCGCGATTCCTGCTCCGTGCTGCCATAAACATTGGAGGCATCAATGTAGGATGTGAGGTGGTTGATCTGCTCCCTGGCATAGACAGAGTTCATCAGCAGGGAGGTCATCCCGCTGCCGCACACGGGGCTCGAGCGCACAAAGAACATGCAGCGCCCGTTCCGCACGCGGGGGTCGTTGGCGGGGACCGTGATGGAGAAGCAGGGAGGGTCGTTGCTGCACACCTCGCTGCAAGGGGCTCCGTCTGAGAAACGGGACATGCTGATGGCTGCCACCGTCTGGTCCATGTCGTGGTCCAGGAACTGGCCCCACTGCATGAGCATGTGCGTGAACTGGTCATCGGGGGTGATGGTCTCGGTCCCGATCATAGCAGTGGAGACAAGGCGAGGTAGAGGAAGGGGCAGATCCCTGGCATCTTCTGCCAAGGAAAACCCTCGGGGGAGGTTAAATCCATTCTGGTAGGCGGGTTTGAGGAGCCTCTGGAAGGCTGTGAGGGACGCACCCCACATGGGGTGCTGGAGGTTGTTGCAAGAGCCATCGTGGGTCCTGTACTTCCCGTGGAAGCAGATGTCGGAGCAGTTGGGCGTGCGGCGGTGGGCGGAGCAGCCCGACAGGTTGGCGATCATGGTCAGGTAGTGAGGGGACACCAGGTCATTGTAGCGATAGCCTGCAAAGGGAAGGGCAAAGCACCAGCTCAGGCATCACCTGCAGCCTCCTGATCACCACTGTCCCGTGGAACGGCTCTGTGTGAAAACCCCTGTCAGGATAGGCGTGGGATGGTTGGGGCTCTGAGTGTGCTTTTGCTGTGCAATTTATGGGAAACAAAGGAAGCACAGGATAGCATCGGCCCACAAAGCAAAAAAGAAGGGGGAAAGAGTTTAACTGCACAGAGCTGGAAACTTGTCACTGGCAGAGCAAACTGTGAGGGTGGTCTCAGTCCCTATTCTAGGTTTATTTTATGGCTCCCTGGGTTATTGCTGCCACCACGAGCTCAATCACCCACCCAAGCTCTACGTGACGAGCAGCAGGAAGCTGTGGGTGACTGCCAGGGCACTGCTGCACCGTGTGAAAGCGCTGAATGATGCTGCATTGTGTGGATGCTGACAGGGCAATGAGGAG
This sequence comes from Ifrita kowaldi, assembly GCA_013398055.1. Taxonomy (NCBI): domain Eukaryota; kingdom Metazoa; phylum Chordata; class Aves; order Passeriformes; family Cinclosomatidae; genus Ifrita; species Ifrita kowaldi. The sequence goes on from VZRS01015100.1 coordinate 379,396, forward strand.
GAGAGGCTGGCAGTCCAACCAGCCCAGACCAGACCTGCTGCCTGGAGAGAGACTCCTCGCACCCTGGAATACATCCAGGCAGGAAAAAAATATTTACAGGCCCCAAACATACATGCCTGCTACATGATGAATCACACGTATAGGTAGAATCATGCAGTGTACGGGAATGTTTGCTGTATATCAAGGAAGTCCCAGGCAGCAAGTTTTGGGCTCCAGCTGCTGCATGCTTGGACCTCATTAGGTATTTTTGGCATTACGTTGCTTTGTTGTTTGCTATCCTGCCTCAATAGAAGGAACCTGAGCTGCTGGGACTTACCTGAGTTTGTAGCTAAGAGGTCAAAGTAGTAGAGAGGAGGGATATTCCCTCTTCTTCTGTAACAGCACCCAAATAACCCAGAGTTCACAGCATTGTTCCCATTGCCATTTGGAGGGCAGGAAGCATCTCAGACCATGCTGTTGTGGGTCTGAGCTTCACACCCACAAAGATACTATCAGTTGGTTGGTTAATATTTTTTAAGGAATAGGGCTTTTATAGGCATCTGTGGAACCTTTACAGAACAGGAAACTCAAGCATTTTCCTGGGTTATCAAATTGATCCGGTGAACACAAGACCAGCCCTTCAGCTATTAAAAAAAACATGAGCTATAGAAAGACTTGCCACCCAGAGAACGAACACCTTTCTTCATACACTCAACATTTATATGGATTTTTTTATATACCTTGGCACGTTTTACACTTCCTGGATGTCTACACATCATTGTTTTCATTTCATCCTGTGCACCAAATTAGGAAGGGAAATGAAATCTCTCCTACCTGTGACATTCATGTCCACGATCAGCCCTTGCTGCACGTGTTCCTGGATCAGCTGCAGGGTCCTTTCAAAGATCTCCCCTGCCCTGGCTGTCTCGATGGTGTAGGGGTCCCTCGGGTAGCGGAACAGAGCCAGGAGGTCATTGGGAGTCTTGGGGCGCCTGTTTCCAGGAATTAAAAGTGATGCAGGATCATTAAAATTAATCAACTCTGCTCAGGGCAGTGAGACCCTACAAGGAGCAAGAGTCAAGCTCTAAGCCTGGTCTAGTGCTTGGCCCCCAAATTAGTGCATAAGACCAACGTGGCTTGCCTGCACATTGCAGATGATTAAAGAAAGGAATTTTTTCCCCAGGAAAATGCACATATTTAATTCTCTCAGTATCTCTGGGTTTTTTCTGCGATAGCAATTTATTTTTTCACTTTTCAACAGCTGAAACCCAGAGGGTTTTGGGCTTAATACAAACTATCCATCCTTCCAATAAAAGCATATATTGGGGTAGAAGAGGAGGGAATCATATTCACTCAAGAATTTATTTTGTTATTGAGGAAATGGTTCAAATTTTTACATTATTATTCCTGTTCACCCTCCACAAAGTCAGTTGCATTCATAAAATGACTACGCTGATTATTTTCTTTTTATTCACTATCTACAGAACCAACTCCAGCTGACAAAATGCAGATAGAAGTGACATAAGAGATGATGCTCGTGTATCTCATTTTTCCAGAATCCCAAATGCCTATTGGGAAGCTCTGTCACATCCTACATGGCGCAGCTTCAACCTCCAACACTCGAAACAATCCCGTAGCTTTCATTTGCGGGTTGTCAGTGATAAAATGAGCTTTCAGAAAGCTTCACTTCTTGTGGGTTTTCAACACTTTTCTGCTGCAGGCCCCAGCTCGAGGCACTTCCCACACTTACTTGCTGAAGAGCTCGGTGCGTGTGGAGTTGATGGCGTGGTCCACGCTGCTGATGGCCTCGCGCAGCGACGTGGCCACAAACGTGTCCCCGCTCCGACCCACGTCCGTGGCTTCCCCAAGCACAAAGAAACAACAAAACACCTTCAATTTACTTTGATATTGTTTGGCCCTCCCAGCTCAAGGGTGCACCAGCACCGGCCCCAGAGTGACCTCACTGCAGAACAAACTGCGTTTCCATCTGCGATATCAACACCATGAATTTATTTTTAAGACAGATGTTCTGAGGAATGTGAACTGCCTGAAAAAGAAGGTGGCTTTTTCAGGAGATGTCTGTGGACACATATTCAGAGTTTTCTCCTGTACAGCTTTGCAAAAAAAAATGTCTGTTTTGGTTAGTGGTTAAACTGAAAAAAGAAAATGTAAAACTCACAGTGGCTTAACCCAAAATAATATATTTACTTCCCACAAAGGTACTTCTCAAATTCATTAAATTAATTTAAATATATTGCTCATCCATTAATTTTCTGTTTGTGGAACACTTTACTTACCAATTATTCCTAGTAATTAATAGACATTTATGATGATAATAATAGTTCAAAGTAGTGTTAACACACCTGCTACATCATTTTAAATCAAAAATACCAAAGTTGTTGCTGGAATGCCTTCAGAAGTAAAGACATCACTTCTTTAAAATTACCACAGGATGCATTTTTTAAGCCAGGGCCTTTGTCACAGCTGAACAAACCAGTTCCCAGTTGGCTACTGGTGTATGCTACAGCCAGCTGGTGAATGAGGCACCAATCAAGAATAAACCAAGAAATTGTCTCAGGAACAATTTCAAACAACAAAGGCATTTCAGACCATTTTCAGCTCCTTGCTTACAACCCCTGTACAAGAAAATGTTACTAAATTCATCTAATAAGTGACTCACTATCCACTCTGGCTATTTCTGGAGCAGCTCTTCCCTTATATTTTAAACTTCCTTGCTTGCCTTTGTTCTCTTTTTTCCTTTGCCAGTTTTCTTGCCCTCTAAGAGGTACAATTTCCACTGTTGACCTCTGGTTTCACCAGCAGAGGAGAGTTACTCCTCCTTGTTCTTTACATCTTTGCTAACGCACAGAGCAGGAGCTTGAAAACCAGATTTAGTTCCCATTCCCAAGAGTGGTACATGGTCTAAAGCTGGACTTCATGATCTTGGAGGCCTTTTCCAGCCTTACTGATTCTATAATTTTATGACTGAGCAGACATTTAAATCCCTGTATGTGCAGTGACAATGTTGTTCTGCTCCTCCCTCCCCCGGCGTGTGAGGTTTTGGTCAGATGATGATTTGTGAGTGTGTCGGCACATTTTAATGAGTTTCTCCCTCCCAGCAGAGGCAATAACTACATGGACACTGACAGCTGGGCTTGCAGAAGGAGGTTTAAGACAACACCTTTGGCTTTGCAGGGAGCAACTGCAGCTCAGCTGAGCAAACAGCGGGGGGCAGCTGGGAGGTGCGTGGGCTTTCACAATGGGGTGACTCCGATCCAAGGGACCTGTCTGCAAAGAAGCTGAAGAAACCATTTCTTACATAATTATCTGCTCAAAGTGTAGCTGTCAGCACAGCACAGCACAGCACCGCCTTACACAGGAGCCAGAGAAGGCTCGGGGGGAGCGCGGGAGATACGGTACCGGTGATGGTGAGCTGCATGGCACTCGAGGTGAAGCCAAAGGGGTTCCTTGCTATGCACTCGTATCTGCCCTGGTCAGCCACACCCAGGTCCTGAATGGAGAGGGTCCCGTCCTGGCTGATGTGGAACTTGCCGCTCTCTGTGATCTGGATGCCCTCCTGATGCACCGTCAAAAGACAGAAGCTGTGTGAGAGTACAGAAAGCTTCCACTACCGCAGCCTTCAGCCTGCTCAGCAAACCCAGGGATGGATGTGATGAACGAATGTGGCCACCAGATGTTAGCATTGCTCTTCCAGAGAAACCAGAAAGAGGTCCGAGGACACCTGCTCCTGACAGGACCCACGGTGAGGAGGTCCCTGCTCTGCTCCTTCCTGGGCCAGCCCAGGAACTCCTCCCAGGGCACAGACACCCCACACAGACACCCCACACAGTCAGGCTGCCTGGAACAAGTCCCAGACTCTGATGCCCTCACAGAAGATTCATGGCACAAAATTAAGTAGAAATGTTTCCAGTTTTAGGCCAGCCTGAAACTGATGGATTTTTGCTGGCCTTGTGCTGCAGATCCCAGCTTTTGCTGGCTCTGTCAGCATCACTCAAACCCAACCTCAGCCTGGCTGGTGGCAGAAGTGACTTTAGGTTTTACTTTTCTATTTTCCTGCTTCTTAACATCTTTCTGCTGCCCTGCCCCAAGGTAATGCTTGCTCTGCTGCCCTTCCAGGCTCTTTTCTTCTGCTCCCACTGTTGGTTGAGCCCACAGAAAGCTGCAAGTTCACCTCCCACCAGACATCTGTGGGGTAAGTGAGGCCCAAGCATTTTCTGTACCTGACTGTGCTCAAAGGCAGCGCAGGTAAAAAGGAAGGTCCCAAGTGTTGTACTACAGCACAGCAGGAAAGAAGTCTGAAGAACTTCACCTAATGAGTTCTTGGAAAGAGCAGCCAGGCTGCAGCATGATTTTGAGGGATCATGGCTTTGCCCCCATCAAAACTGGAGCCAAAAATCATCATCCAATACCATCAGCAGAAATACTGAAAATATGGACAAACTACATAGAAAAAAATCAATTTTCAGGTTTTTTTCTTTTTCCAGGGATTGTGAATCAAGTGTTCATAACATCTTCGAATGTCACTGTCTTCAAGTGACTCTTTTGGAAGGAAGAATAGGAGAATATTTGCTGCACGGCTTTGAGCCTGAGAAACTGCAATGTTCTTCTAAAAACCCCAAATCAGTGGAAATGTTGGTCTCTATCCCACGCGTATTGCAAAACTGATGTAACTAATGAAGCTGGGAAAGGTGCTGAAGGAGAGAGGTGTTTAATTCTCCCCCAGAGGAGCCGTCCCTTTCCCCAGAGACATGAAATCACCACGTGATGAAATCACCACGTACCTTGACCCAGGTTATGGTGGGCCGAGGGTCTCCTTGGGCAGCGCAGGAAATGGCAACGTCCTGGCCTGTCTCTGCCACCAGGTCTTGGGGGGGATGCAGGAACACCGGGATCACTGTGCAACACAGGGAAAAAAGTCGCTGGGGGTAAGAAATGCATCAAGGAAAACAGAGAAATCTGTGGGTAAAAAAACCATCTCAGCACGGAGAAAGCAGAGCTGCTGAGCTGCTGCTCTTGCAAGGGCTCTGCAGAGGGGCAGCAGCTCACCCCGTGCTCCCTGTCTCGCTGCCAAGCTCTCTGTTCATTAATTTATGTAATTTATGTTCATTATTTTCTGCTCCTCTGTGTCTCTACTTGGGGCAATTACACAGGAATGTGCTGCATCATTTAAAATCCTTAATTCAAAGGCTTTCTAGAAAAGATGCTCCAGCTGAAACAGGGATCATGACTTGTTTCAGGAATTATCGGATGAGGCTCTCTTGAAGTATTAGTCAGGCCAGATTAAGTAATTATATTGATCTTGCTGGTCTTAAAATATTCTGTGAATTCTGTGCTTGAAGCTCCACTAACTTATGCTTCTAGAGAGTTTCCTTCCTTCCAGTCTGCCATTAGTAAAACCCTGCCCTGTTTGTGAACAAGCAAGGAAGTTTGCTTATTTAGAGGAATTATTTATAAGGAAAAAAATAAAATTAAGCAAAAGCTTTAAAAAATTAAGAAAAAAAAGAAATTAAGCCTTAATCAAGCAAAAGCATCCCTGTGTGACTTGTGTTTTACAGAGTCTTGATTTTAGAAAACCTAAATTTAGATTGAACTTATGACCTGGTAGGGAATGTTTAAGACAAATGTATCTAGAGCCAGGATTAATTGTTCACTAGAAGGAAACATTATGTTTTGCAGAATATTTTGTTTAAGAAAGAATTTTACTATTAATTTTGCAGGGAAGACAAAATTTTAAAATTTATATGTATATATATAT
>VZRS01015111.1:9449-26945 GCA_013398055.1 Ifrita kowaldi
TGTCAGGGGGGGGGGAGGGCGGGGCCGAGGGAGAGTCTGTCACTGAGGGGACAGCCTGGGACAGGGAGAGTCTGTCACTGAGGGGACAGCCTGGGACAGGGAGAGTCTGACACTGAGGGGACAGCCTGGGACAGGGTGAGAGTGTCACTGAGGGGACAGATTGGGACAGGGTGAGAGTGTCACTGAGGGGACAGCCTGGGACAGGGAGAGTGTCACTGAGGGGACAGCCTGGGACAGGATGAGAGTCTGTCACTGAGGGGACAGCCTGGGACAGGGAGAGTGTCACTGAGGGGACAGCCTGGGACAGGGAGAGTCTGACACTGAGGGGACAGCCTGGGACAGGCTGCAGTGGCACTTGGAATTCACTTCCCACTTCCTTGCAGTGGGTGGCGGAAGCCACTTGGCCGCCACGGGGAATTCCTGCAGATCTTCACCCTTGGCCAAAGAAGGAAAGAGCCTCTGGCAGCTCCTGGAGGTGGGAAGATGTGAAGGTGAAGAAAGGATTTGAGTCAGGTTCCAGGAGCACCTGTAGGGCGTGGATCCCTGCCTGGGCTCACCTGAGGACACGGAGGGAAGGCACATCCATGCACTGATCCTGTGGCCACAAGGACAGACCAGAGTGGGGAATAAAGGGAATGTCCTTTGGCCATGCCAGCACCAGAGAGCAGCTGGGACTTGTCCCAAGTTCCACCTCGTGGGGCAGGTGCTGAGAGGTGGGAGAAGGCTGACCCCAAGCCCGGGAGGAAATCCAGCTCCCGGCAGTCAGTGGGACATGAAGGAAGGAGGCACAGGGATTTTGCTTCCCTGGCTGGATCCTCTCATCCCAGGATGCTCCCAATTGTTTCAGGCTGGGGGATCATGCAGGGGAGGAAATGGCAATGTAGGAGCCACTTTCCTCTGCTGCCCTGGAGTTAAAGGCTCCTCTGGGACTGCAGCCATGACTGACAGACGCTTCCCTTTTTCCAGAAGGAGTTTGGATGGAACACAGATGGACCCCCAAAATTCCAGATTTCCCAGATCTAAGGCAGAGAAACGGGACAGCCCCAAACAGCAGCAAACACAACCTCTGCTCCCTGCCATGGGCACGGATTAAAACCCTGCAGGGAGAGCATTTCCTGGGCACCTCTGTTCTTCTGCGAACAGTGAAGTCTCCTTGTGCACTCCTCAGATGAGAGAAACGTCTCTGGTAGATCAGAGGGAGGCTCTTGAAAGGGAGACAGGGCTTGGAAACCTTCTGCTTTGAGGGATTCATTAAAGGAGGAGAGGAGCAGGAAAACCGAACACAGAGAGAGGAGCGGAAGCATCTGATGGGGGTTCAAAGCAGCTCGGGGCTGAAGAAGGGATCCAGGCTGCAGGGTCACATCCAGCTGGATGCAGGGAGTTGGGAAAAAGGGATTTAGAGGAGAAAAGGTGCTCCCTAAGGGTGGGAGTGGGGCTAAAGGGGTCTCATCCTCGTGGATGAGCTTTTGTGGGGTCACTGTGCTTTGGACACCCTAAAACGGGGATGCAGGGACAGGCTGGGCTGGAAGGTGCTGCATCCACAGCTCTGTGCTGGGAACATCCAGAGGCCCTGAGAGATGCCCATTTTATCCCATGAGATCCAAACCACAGAACCTCCCACATGAATTTGTGACCCTGCACAGGTCACAGACCCTGTGGCTGAATTTCCCTGAACTTCCTGACTTTCTCCTGAATTCCTGGTGAGCCACAAAAGCTGATTCTGCTGGCACAAGTTCCAGTCACGGTCTAATGTTTTCCTTTGTATTTTCTGGTTATACCCAGAATTCCCTTCCCAGCCTGGTGGCTGAAATGCTGAACTTTTCTGTCAGACCCTGTGAATTCCATGATGAAATTCCCCAGGAAGGACCCTGGTGACCAGGGCTCATTGCAGGTGCTGCGCTGGACACCCAGCAGAGATCGGACACAGAGGGAGGAGGCTCAGTTTTCTCAAGATCTTGAGGTTCATTTTCATCCTTAATTAGAACGAAATCTGAAAAACGCAAATTCCTCAAAGAGGACTATTCAGAAAAAATGTCAATTTGGGGCCAGGAAGAGACAAATTGGAACCTGCTGTATCAGTAAAATGTTTGTATTGTAAAAAACCCCACAAATCCCCACAACATTTTGTTATAAGAAACTTTTCCAAAGATGTCAAAACAGAAAACTGCTCATGACTCAATTTTTCTACTAATTTTCTTTCAAAATGAAATCTACTTGGTTCCGCTGTTCCTGGAGGGGTTTTAGGCTTTTTTAAAAGAAATGGATATTCAAATTTAGTATCATTCTGCTCTTTCTCCCAGAAGAATTGTTGACCACCAGATTATCCCACAATCAGCTGGAGACCAAATAATTCCTTTTATATTTGGCTCACGCTGCTCAGAATGAAATTCTTTCCCAAAAGTCCCAAGGCTGTTGTGGCCAAACCCGAGGAGCAGAGTTGACTTCAGCTGTTATCAGGATCAAGGAAAGATTTTGTTTTAAGTTTAAAAGCCTCTCACCAGTTTGTTGCACTGATGATCCTTTGATCTTGGAAAGCAGCGGGATGAGCCTTGGGAACAAGTGTTGCCTGGCAGGAAGCTCCAAATTGCTTTTCTATCTCAAATAACTTCCTTTCTGTATCCATTTCAAACCATGTGTGCTCACATATCCATGTGGGATCCTTAATTCCATTCATCCACTTTTCACTCCCTCTGTTAAGCAGAAAGCCTTACCCACAGCAGGCAGGGAATTCTCAGGGATCACAGGAAAATGCTGGGGGTTATTCCAGCTGTCCCTGTCCTGACCCATGGACAGAAATCTGCAGCGTTTGATCCCGAGGTGTCCAAGGCCAGCAGGGAACAAACCCTGTCACTGCCTCACTGTGTCCCACAGAATCCCGGGATCCCTGCGGCTGGAAAAGCCCTCCCAGCCCATCGAGTCCAGGCTGTGCCTGACCCCACCTTGTCCCCAGCCCAGAGCTCTGAGTGCCGCCTCCAGGAATTCCTGGGACCCCTCCAGGGATGGGCACTCCAAACCTCCCTGGGCAGCCCCTGCCAAGGCCTGCCCACCCTTTCCATGGGGAAATTCCTGCTGCTGTCCACCCTGCCCCTCCCCTGGCCCAGCCTGAGGCCGTTCCCTCTCCTCCTGTCCCTGTTCCCTGGGAGCAGAGCCCGACCCCCCCGGCTGCCCCCTCCTGTCAGGGAGTTGTGCAGAGCCACAAGGTCCCCCCTGAGCCTCCTTTGCTCCAGGCTGAGCCCCTTTCCCAGCTCCCTCAGCCGCTCCTGGGGCTCCAGACCCTTCCCAGCTCCGTTCCCTGCCCTGCTCCAGCCCCTCCATATCCCAGAACGGGACACAGGATTTGAGGTGTGGCCTCACCCATTCCCAGCACAGGGGGACAATCCCTGCCCTGGTCCTGCTGCCACCTATTCCCGACCCAGCCCAGGTGCCTTTGGCATTCTGGGCACACCTGGCTCAGGTTCACATCCCATCCTTTGCCTGCCCCTGCAAAATTATCAAAAGAACCTCTCCTCCCCCATGGGAGGGGTCCCGTTGTGCTCAGTTCAGCTGCACAGTCACCCCAGCCCCAGCCTCTCCTCCTCATGTCATTTATAAAAACACTTCTAAAAAACCTGCGGTTACTCAGGAAGCTCCAATTCTCACAGCACTGCCTCCTCCAGCCTTCCTGGGAGCTCCAGGAATTTGTCAGACATTCATTTCATTAAAAAAAACTCCTCCAGGTCGTATCACCCCTCTTTTATTTTCTCCTGTAAATAACAACAATAAGCCAGGAGCACAATGACCCAACATTTGGAATCAGCTGAGGAAATGTAGCTGGAAAATGGCTTGAGTAGAAGCTTTAAGTCAACATTTCCCTCCTGTACCAAACAACAGCAAGGACAAAAAAACAAAACAAAACAAAAACAAAACCAAAACAAACAAAACAAAAAAACAAACAAAAAAAACCCACCAAAAAAACCCAAACCAAAACAAAAAGAACAAAAAATCCCAAACCAGGATTAATTTAACAGGGTGCCCCTGGATCCCTGGCAGTGCCCAAGGCCAGGCTGGACACTGGGGCTTGGAGCAGCCTGGGACAGTGGGAGGTGTCCCTGCCATGGCAGGGGTGGGATGGGATTTAAGGTCCCCTCACCCCAACCCATTCCGGGGTTCTGTGACCTCGGGCTGATAACTCGAGTGCGGGGAGGCACCTGGAGGGAGGGAGGCACAGCTGTAGGTGCAGGTAAGTGCCAGCACTGGAGCTGGGGGCACTCTCCTGCAGCAGAAAGTGCCCTGCGAGCACCCCTGGCTCTCTGGGAGCTCAGATTGCCCCGGGCTGAGAGAGAGAAACAGGCAAGGCAGGAAAGCTCGGAGCACCCACGGCCAGGCTCTGCTTCACGTGGGGATGTTTTACACCTCCAGGGAGCAGGAAACGCGGTTTTCCTGGCGGAGGGGACTCGGTGTGCCCAGAGCAGACGCTGTGCCCGGCTCCGGCAGCAGCTGGGCAGCGCAGGACACGCAGCTGCAGCCGGAGAGAGCAGGGATTGAAATGGGAAGCACAGGAGCAGCCTGCAGCCTCCCCCCTGCCCTCCCACACCCAGAGAGCTCCCAAAATCCCTATTTCCCGACACCCCCCTTGCAAAACCAGCCTTTTTCTTTCCGATTTAACACTGTGAATATTTACTTTGCACATCCCAGTCCCCGGACTGCTCCGGCAGGTTGGAGGCTCCCGTGGGAATTCCGTGTGTGATCAAGGCAGCCAAATCAAATCCGTGTGTATTGCACGGGGAACGAAAGCCTGGAGAGGCGCAGCCGAGCCATTTGCATTTCCTTTTGCTTCTCGAGGAGACTGACAGCCCGAACTAGGCCAGGGATGCTTCCACGAGCCCGGGGTGCTCCCGGGGGAAGGCTCCCGGAGGAGCAGCAGCGGGATCCACCGGGTGATGCTGCTGGCGGCCTCAGCTGGTGCTGCCCCACATTTGCACAGCTCTGCCAGAGGGATGAGCAGCCCCAGAGCGGGCAGAGGGTGCCGCAGGCACAAACACCGACCCTGGGACCAAAGAGCTGTGTGAAATCCAACCCCTGCGGCAGCCGGGGGAGGTTAAGTGGCTGCTCGGGATGAGAACAGCCCAGGAGTGCAGCGCCTGGTGCTCAGCCTTGCCCAGCGGGGCCGGAGATGGGGCTGGGCACAGCCGTGTCCCTGCCAGCTGCAGCCGCCTGAGCAGGAGCAGCTGCCTGCCACATGTCCTGGGAATCACGGCACTGTCAGAGCACCCGGTGCAGGGCAGGAAACGCTCTGGGAATGGAGAGAGCAGCTCAGCTGAGGTGTTCACAGGATCCGGGATCCCTGAGGCTGGAAAAGCCCTCCCAGCCCATCGAGTCCAGGCTGTGCCTGACCCCACCTTGTCCCCAGCCCAGAGCTCCGAGTGCCACCTCCAGGAATTCCTGGGACACCTCCAGGGATGGGCACTCCAAACCTCCCTGGGCAGCCCCTGCCAAGGCCTGAGCACCCTTTCCATGGGGAAATTCCTGCTGCTGTCCACCCTGAGCCTCCCCTGGCCCATTCACTGCCATCCACAGCCCCAAGCCTCAGAGGAAGCCCCAGAGTCTAAGGCACAAAACCAGTGCTGCGGGACAGACACAACAGATCACAGAATCCTGGAATGGTGTGGGTTGGAAGGAATTAAATCCCATCTCATTCCAACCCCCTGCCATGGCAGGGACACCTCCCACTATCCCAGGCTGCTCCAAGCCCCAATGTCCAACCTGGCCTGGAACATTCCAGGATCCAGGGGCAGCTCTGGGAGATCAGAACAGCTTTGAAAGGAGCTGAAAGGAACAAACAAGTTTCACACACAAATCAAATTTCCTGAAGAATGCGCTTCACCAGCTCGGCCGAGGGCAGCCAGTGGGAAATGCTGCACCTTTGGGAAGCAGCAGGAATGTGTTCAAACGGACTCACTGCTTCCAACAACACGTGGGGAATTATCTCTCTTAACGGAGCAGCACATGCAGAGCTGTCCCCAATTGTAAAGGCTGAAATATAGCAGCAATCTACAGCCATAAGGTGAGATTTCCATCTTTATATGACATGAAAAATGTGCCAGACACAGGTTTGCCCATAAACAAAATTGCTTTTTTTCAGCCCTGCCTTTAATGTGAAATATCAATCTTTTGGTGGCTTTTATTACAGAGAATTTAGCTTTTGTTTTTGACAGACGGCTCGCACTCAGTCCAGAGTACAACTGTGCATCATCCCCATTACAGACACATCTGAATTGCAGAACACATATTTTAAGGAGGCAGTAATAAATGGCAAAACACCACCTGGCAAAGCGAGGGCAGCCACGGAGAGCCCACTTGACTGTGGATTTAAAAGCAAAGAGGTTTGTCAGCCCCAGCCTCTCGCCGTGGTTTGTGTTCACATTACAGCATCCAGCTGCTGCCCCATGCAGCACAACCAAACTGAACAGAAATGTTATTTAGGGCCAGGTTGCAGGGGCTGGTGGGAGGAAACCACACAAATTTCAATGATCAGAGGTTTCCTTCAAGTTTTGTAAGTTTTACTGAAGTTTTCCAAGTAACTGATCTAAACCTGGGAACCCCACCTGCCTCATCCCTCCCAACCCTCCCCATAACTTTACCTTAAATGAGCTTGAAAGGGTTTTCTCACAGACCTGTTTAACCTACTGCATTTTCAAAACCAGAAAGAAGTTATTTCATTAAGGAGTACCTGTTAATTGGATTTTCCATCCCATTAACTCACCTGCCCCTTCAGCTTCTGTTCCCTTCTACAGCACTTACTCCAAAGTCCAGATGTTCAGCTCAGCATCTGCCTGGGTCTTGCCTCCCAGTTCCTGCAGGTGATGTGTTTCCTGCTCTTTAGATGGAGATTGGGCAGGAATTCCTGGCTGGGAGGGTGGGGAGGGGCTGGGCTGGAATTCCCAGAGCAGCTGTGGCTGCCCCTGGATCCCTGGCAGTGCCCAAGGCCAGGCTGGACATTGGGGCTGGGAGCAGCCTGGGACAGTGGGAGGTGTCCCTGCCATGGCAGGGGTGGGGCTGGGTGGGATTTAAGGTCCCTTTAACCCAAACCATTGCAGGATTCCCTGATTTAAGCAGCACTTTTGCAGGAGCTGTTTGACTCCAGGTGCCCACATTATTGACTCCCACATCCCAGGGAGGAGGCAGCGGGAGCTGGGTGCTTGGGACACCTTGGAGCTGTGCACATAAATCATTGTCTGGAGCTCTGCTGCTCTGCAAACAGGCAAAACGAGGGACAGAAATTTGCCCAGCTCAGTCAATAAAATTCCTGATTGCCGAGGACAGGCAGGAATCGGGGATGCAGCTGCCAGAGCTGCTCTTGTCGTGTTTGTTCAGTAACAGAGCCCCGGCCCTGCCTCCCGCTCCGCAGCGCTCCAGAACCCCCCTTCCAGCAGCACTCCCTGCTGCTGCACCGACACATAATCAGCCTTTATTATCAACTCCCAGCCGCCTCTGTAATCAGTCGCTGAATTTACAATTTCCCAGGTAGCTGCACAAAAATATTAAGTACAGTTAAGGCTCTATTTGAAATAACAAAACCAATTGCTTTTAAAAAACCTTGGTATTTAAAACGTTTGCATTCCTCACACGACCTGAGGCAGTTGTGTGGCAAAAGCAAGTATTTAGAACAGAAATGGCTGTGATGAATCCATCAGCAATGATTCATTCCCTTTGCTATTCAGAACAGAGTCCCAGGGCCCTGAATTAAAACCAAATAACGCCCATTTCATCCATTCCTGCTCGGCTTTTTGTCCCAGCCACGTGTGCAGGTCACTTCTACATTTTTAATTTGCCTGCTCTGTGGGGGTGATCAGGGCACGACGCTGGATGTCCTGGGCACCCAGCACGGCCTCCTGAATTCCAGCAGCAATTCCCACAGCAGACAGCAGCTGGTGTCCCCCAGAGCACAGGGAAACCTGTAAAGCACTACAAGAGGCTTTTCCTGGATGGAACAGGCAGGGAGAGCACCCAGGAAGGGGAGATGAGGGAAGGAACCACACCCAGAGCTCCGGGAGCGTTTGGACACCGCTCCCAGGGTGGGATTGGTGGGGTGTCTGTGCAGGGCCAGGAGCTGGGATTGTCCTGGGGATCCTTTCCAGCTCAGCATATTCCATGATTCTCTGACCTCTGCCTGCCATGATGAGACAGGAGTCTCCATAATTTACAACTTGCAAAGAAAATGGAAGAAGTCCAAGTGAAAATGAAAAAAAAGTTAAGCGGATTCATGAGCAAGACTTGAGAAATTCCCTCTCCAAGCTCATCCCAGGTGGGCAGGGAATGGCAGGACAGGGGGGAGTGCCTGAACCTGAAGGAGGGCAGGGATGGATGGGATATTGGGAATTGGGAATTCCTGGCTGGGAGGGTGGGGAGGGGCTGGGCTGGGATTCCCAGAGCAGCTGTGGCTGCCCCTGGATCCCTGGCAGTGCCCAAGGCCAGGCTGGACATTGGGGCTGGGAGCAGCCTGGGACAGTGGGAGGTGTCCCTGCCATGGCAGGGGTGGGATGAGAGGATATTGAAGGTCCCTTCCAGCCCAAATTATCCCATGGTCCTCTAAGTGCCCACGTGGAGCCAGCACCCCAATCCAAGCCCTGCATTTGCTGCCCTTCATCGGGGTGTGGTGATTAAATCAGAGACTGAGCACCTGATGGACCAGGTTTATCCAGGCCTACCTGGAAGAACAAATCCCACTGCCTTGTGCCACTACTTCCTTCAGCTCTTCCTTCAGGCACAATTTTAAAGCATTTTCTTGATTCCTGAGGACAAAGGAATAATCTTGAAGTAAAAAAATCTATAAAAATGCATCCCCAAAGCACAAGGGGAGCCCTGCAGGGCAGTGGGTGGTTATGGGTACACAGCACATCCCCCAGCCTGCAGCCCTGGTGGGAGCGCTCTCCCGATCCATCAGAATAACAGGAATGGCTTCAGCAGCTTTTCTCTCACTGGCTTTGTTAGAGTAAAGCCCTTGAGTTAGAATAAAGTCCTGAAGAACCCACTTAGTGCCGCAGTTCTGCAGCGCAGGCTGTGTGTGCACGCAGGGCTGTTCATTCTCCTCTGTAATTCTCCTCCTTCTCCAGCCCGTTTAATCACCCAGCGGTGTCAGGAACTGAAGGCAGTTATCCCATTCCCTGCATGCACGTCCCGTGGCTGCCCTGGGGCTCCTTTAAAACCTGAATATTGGAACAGAAGCGATCCTGCTTCAAATCCTGACCCTCTGCCCTCCCTGCCTTTCCCTGGGCCTCAGCACTTAGCCCGAAATTAAGGACTTGAGAGTTCAGCCCCTGCAGCACAGCCCTCTGTGAGACTGTGGGGAAGTGATGTGGTTAATTGCACACCGGGAATCAGAATCGTGGGATGGTTTGGGTGGGAAGGACCTTAAATCCCACCCATTCCCACCCCTGCCATGGCAGGGACACCTCCCACTGTCCCAGGCTGCTCCAAGCCCCAATGTCCAACCTGGCCTTGGGCACTGCCAGGGATCCAGGGGCAGCCACAGCTGCTCTGGGAATTCCAACCCAGCCCCTCCCCACCCTCCCAGCCAGGAATTCCTTCCCAACACCCAGTCCAAAGAGCAGCCAGCATTCCCAGCAATTCCAGACTGACTGGGATTCTCCGCAGCTCTCACACCTGCACCTCCTCTCCCAGTCCGAGCTCCCAGTGCAAACCAGACCAGGAGCAGCAGAACCGAGCAGGCTCCACTGAACTCTCGAGATTCATTCAGGCCAAGAAGGAAAATCTGAACCTACACCAGGATGGAGCTGAAAATCAGGAAGGGAGAGCTCTGGGAAGGTCAGGCTTCCCCAAAACCACCCCAGTCACTGACCTGGGATTTATTGATACTTCAGCTGGAGGCAGCCCACACCAACTCTGATCCAAGATGGAGATGGAGATTGACTTAGTGGCACAATAAATTTAAGGAAAATGCTTCCTCTGGCTCTGTCCAGCCCTCATTTCCCAGCTGCCAGGGAGAGGGAATTGAATTTCACACCCACGGAGTGGACGTGAGCAAAGGCTTGAGCAGGGAGAGGGGATCATCTCTGGATTAAGAGTTAAATGATGTTCTGTGATCTCCGGCTTAATGAGTGGCAAGGCCAACATACATAATGCAGGGAAAAGTTCTAAATTATTGCTGTCTTCAAGGGACCATTACAGAATTAACAAATCCATGCTCAGTAATTATTAGAACAGGGTTAATTAAGCAGCCTGGTGCCCCAAATCTCCCTGCAGCAGCCAGCCCTGACCACTCACCCAGATTTCCACTTCCGGGCAGGAAATAACACTTTTCCGTGGATAATTTTACCCAAAGCTTTCCTGGTGGGGTAGCAGTTCCCTCCTCTCAGTTTTTATTTAAATTACCCACCTTTGTGACATCTTCCCTGATGCAGGAGGTGCATCTGATCCTTCTCAAACATTTAAACTCAAGGTTTCTGTTGCTTGTGCCAGATCTCTCATCCCAGCAGCTGGGGCAGCTCCCCAGCCTCCAGCCAAGATCAAACAGGAGCCAGGAGGTGTTTGCAAGAGCAGGGGGGGGTGGCTCAGCGAGGACAAATTGGGATAAATCAGATTATCCATCATCCCAACCCAATGAAAGAAAACATTGGGTGCTTTCTCCTCTCGGTGAGGAATCAGGAGCTGAGGTGTCACCCTCAGGCATCGCCTCCTCTCGTAAAAATAAGGTAAATTTAATGGCAGGTGGCAAATGTGATCAATGAGAAGCAGTGCCTGAGCTGTGCTGCAGTGACACGTGGGGAGCAGAGATTGTGGGGCCAGAAACCTCTGCAGAGAGACGAGATGTCAAAACCCTTGATTTAACTGGGAGAGGGAGAAAGCCAAGGCTGCAGTGCCCTGCCACAGCTCTCACGGTTGTCAGAAATAAAACTGGGAGAAACACCAGCACGAAGGTGGCTGGAGAGGATCTGTCCCAGCCCTGGGGTTGTTTGTCCTGCTCCAGCTGGAAATCTCCAACCCTGAGTGACATCAGCTGGGTGTTGATCAAACTGAGGGGAGACGCTCCAGAAATGCCCCACCCCGAGGTGCCACTGCCCCAGGCAGGTTCTGCCTCGCTGTCATCACAATCCCCTGGAGGTTTATTCTCCCAACCCCGTTTTTTTTCCTGTTTACCACCCTTTGTCCTTAGGGCCATGAGACACAAACTCGTCCCCCTGACCTGTGGCACCAACAGCACTCGAGTGTCGCTCCTTGCACAGCACACCTGGAATGTGGCTTTAGTTTGGAACGGTCAGAGCGGTCACTTACGGTCACCCCATGGAATCCAGCTCCAGGAGGAAGCCAAAGAGCAGCTGGGTGGGGTTTGAGAAATAAAGACACAGCTGGTTTAGGGGCAGTGCAGCCTCTGGCTTTGGCAGCGGCGCTTTGGTTCAGCTTTGGGAAGGAGGAGCGGAATTCAACCCCAGCCCTCCTCAGGGAAGCTGCTCCCATCTTCAAAAGGCAGAAAAATCCCTTCCTGAAACTCTACAAAGAAAGGCAATACAGGACTTTAGGCTGCAACTTCCATTTATTTCCAGGGATGGGGCAGCCACGGCTTCTCTGGGCAAAACTCTGCCAGGGCCTCCCCACCCTCAGAGCCAAGAATTTCTTCCGTAGAAAGAATTCCCTCTTTTCAAAGATATGCAAATATTTTACACACACCAATGCCCTTTCCCCTTCCACACTCCACAGCTCCAAGTGGTGTTTGATTTTTTCAATAATACGACTTAATACTCGAGCTCAATGGTTTGAGGTTTTTTTCCAAGTCGTGTAATCCCCTCAGCTTAGCTGTTTAATTAAAAAAAGAGGAGAAAGCAAATATCCGAGCTCCAGTAGGTTACAGCCTGCAGTGACTCTGTGTGGAGATGGTGTTACCCGGGAAGGGGCAGGGAATTCTCTGTGCCACTGGCTGGAAACGTTTCCCCTCCTGCCAGGCCTGCTCCCCCTTCCTCTGAGAGAAAAGGACTTGAGGTAAAACTCAGGGCAGCTGAAAAAGTAATGCACCTGAAACATCCAAACAGCAGCTGGGAGCTTGGGGGTCTGGGAGTGGGGAAAACCACATGGATTTATGGGAAAGCCACAGATTTATGGGAAAGCCACAGATTTATGGCCTCTCACACCCCAGCAATGCTCCCTGGGGTCAGCTCAAAGCTGCTCAGGTACAATTCATGAGGTGCCACTGCCCCTCTAAACTGCACATCCCCTCACCCTATTTTTCACTACAAACCCAGAGCATTTTCCTCAGGAATATGCCCTTGTCAAGGACAAGGGAATGTGGGGGAAAGGGATGTGCCATTGCTGAGGGGTGGGATCTGCTGCAGGGGACTGTGGCTCCTCAGGCACGGGGGGTCCTCACTGCCTGCCAAGCCCTGCTTATGCTGAAAATAAAACCTGAAAAAACAGCTTCTGAAATGTGTCTCTGCTTTGCTTGACCACCTTTGGAACTCCAACCGAGTCCCAGTTACAATATCCTGGATCAGGACCACCTGGTTTTGTCCCTGCCCCAGATGCACAGGGCCAAAAAGCTCCAAAATCGGAGCGAAATGCTGGGTGAGGTGAACAAACCTGTGCTGCCTCCTGTACTGAAAGTACTTTGTCTTCCAGCCAGATATTGCCAAATTGTGAGGGGTGGAGTATCACTTTTACTGTGACATGTGTGACTCCCCCGACGGAGGAGGATTACGGAGTCCTGGCCAGAAAGTTGAAAAGACGAGAGGAGGCCTTTGGTTCTTTGCTTCAGATTGTTGTTTCAATTAGCGTTATCAGAGAAACAGAGTGCTGGGCACAGCACCCTGCAGGGAGTTCAAAAGATGGGCGCTAAAAGAGGCCTTATCACAAATTCTTGGCCCTTTTAAAGGTAAATGACCCAACAGAAGTTTGAAACGAAACATATTTTCACTTTTCTGCCAATGCCCAACAAACCCAGCTCCTGCATGGACAGGAACTGCGGAATTTTTCATCCAATCATTCCAAATCACTTCTGCTGCAGGACATGGAGGTGTAGAAGAAGGAGAAGAAGCCCTGGAGAACAACAACTGTCCTCCATCTTGGCATTTTTAGCTTTTATCCATTTACTACATAAACAACCCCAAAACCTCTAAATTCTTCACCTTGTGACACCACTACAAACTATTCTATCATCTGGTTCAAACCCTTCTAGATTCAAACTCTTCCCAAAGTGTTGGCAATTTTTTCCATGGACAGAGGTCAAAATAAGTGTTGTCCAGGGGGGATAAATCCTTTAAAACTGGCAGGACAATATCTCCTGCACGTTGGGTACCAACAATTCACGACTGGTTATTTTGGAGCTGGGTGCTCAGTGGTGCCCCACAAACCAAGCACGGGTTTTTTACTATTTATACCTTGCAGCACACAGAGGAGCTGCTGTTCACTGGCTGCAAGTGACACAGTTCTGTCATTAATTAGCATTCTATCTGGTTAATGATCCTGTCCCTTCTCAGGCTGATCAGTGCCATGCTCAGTGTTCCTCTGGGTTTGGGTTGTGGTTTCCTGGGCCAGGGTCACAGAGGCCCCTGCTGGAGTTATCTTTCCCCAGGCAGAGCTGATTTCAGTGCCTGAGTTGTCTCCATCAGTTTCACTCTCCTCCTGGGAGTTGTGCCAGCTGTCCTCGTGGCCCTTGAACACTGCGTTCCCTGTGCCCACTCCCCGAGGTTCCTCCTCCTCCCCGAGCCTCGTCCACCTCCCCCTGAGCCCGGATCACTGAAACACGGCCAGCCTGAACCTCAACGAGCCAATTCCACCCAGTCAGTTGCTTTTCCAACGCCTGGACATCCCTTAGAGCTCGTGGGCTGCTCTGTTCCATGGATTCAATCTCCCTCTGTGCTGATTAGGCTGGAAAATACACAGAGATCAAACATTAACCACCCTCCTAAAGGAAATCTTGCATATCCCACATTTTGCACCGTTCCCAGCCGGTTGTTTTGAGCCAGTCAAGGTTCCTGTGGTCTCCTACACCCCCTCCCCTTGCTGGGAACTTCTGAGTGCTCCCAGGCCCCTGCTGGACACAGGACTTTGCTCCTCCATTCATTGCCAGAGCATTTTCTTTATTCTTTTCCACAGTTCCTCAGTGTTTGAGCCCCTGGTTTAACCCAGCACTGCTGGATCCCCCACTCCCACTCCCTGAAATTCACCTCTGTGCTGCTCCTTCCCCTGCAAAGGGACAGCAATTCCCAGAGAGGTTGTGAGCCCGTGGATAGGGAGGGACTCAGCAGCGCGAGGAGTGGATTTCCCTGTTAATTGACGGAACGGGAAGATCGCCCAGCGATGGAGCAGCACGAGGCTCTGCAATCCCTGCGAGGGGAGGCACAGGAAAAACCTGCTTGAACAAACTCCAGGCGTGCCTGGAGAGGCAGCTGGGCTGCACCTCGGCCCCTTCCCGCTCCCTTCGTTCCCCAGTGTTAACACATCACGGTTAAATGTTTGTGTCTGACGAGGGGAAGGTGAAACGGTGCCAAAGCAGCTCAGTCCTCTGCGCCGTGCTCGGGGCGTGGGAGCTGGGGAGGCACCGGAATGTCCCTGGAATCTCCAGGCCAGGACGGACAAATGACCCCGGGAGGGTGAGAGAGAAGCTCCTGATTCCCAGGGAGAGGGAGACACACAGAGGCCTAAAGAAATGAGAAGAATTGAATAAAGAAATGAGAAGAACTGATTAAAGAAATGAGAAGAACTGATTAAAGAAATGAGAGGAATTGAATAAAGAAATGAGAAGAATTAAATATTACCTGCCCTGGAAAGCTGCTCGTCACTGCCTGAGGAAATAAAGAGAATAAAGATAAATGTGCTGCATAAGGAAAACTTCAGGCCCGGAGCGGAGCTGGCATTTTCCCAGGACAAAGCAGGAGGAAAAGCTCAAGGAAAGGCAGAAGAAACTGNAACTGATTAAAGAAATGAGAGGAATTGAATAAAGAAATGAGAAGAATTAAATATTACCTGCCCTGGAAAGCTGCTCGTCACTGCCTGAGGAAATAAAGAGAATAAAGATAAATGTGCTGCATAAGGAAAACTTCAGGCCCGGAGCGGAGCTGGCATTTTCCCAGGACAAAGCAGGAGGAAAAGCTCAAGGAAAGGCAGAAGAAACTGCTAAAAAGTGTCCCCAGCTTAAAGCCGTGTTTCTTAGTGCCTCTCATTATCACTCCTTAAATACTCACACTTTACTCCAGTGCAGAAGAGCATCCAGCTTTTCCTCCATGAGGAGGAGGTTTCCCAGCCCCTTGTTCCCAGCACATTCCCTGGGAATGTTTCTGATTGTTGTCCCAGCGTTGCTAATGAGAACATTTAATAAAATTAACTAAAACTGGTCCCCACTGTTGTCTCCGAGAAGCTCCACAGGTAACTCCCTGCAGCCTGTGGCTTCCACTGGCAGCGTTTTTCATCCCTCCTGCAGGCAATTATTCATCTCCTTGGTCCGATTATGGCTCTCATTATTATCCGTCCTCTCCTGTTTGAGCAGTAATATCCCATCTGTGCAGTGGCAACTGCTTCACTCCCTCGTTCCCTGCATTTAGCACGAATCATCCCTGCTGGAAATCCCAATTCTGGCTGTGCTGGATCTGTGCTCTGTGTGTGCTTGGGCTGGCCATTTCAACGACCCTTAAATCCTGCCCATCCCCTCCACTTCTCCCTTTATCCCTTTTTGCCCTCATGAACTTCGGGATTCAGTGTTTAATTTTCTTTAAGGAGCACGGCTGAGCCTGTCCTGGGGCTCCCAGCCTTTCCCTCTACATTTCCTGGATTTGAGGGTCAGTTGTTTCCTCCATTCATTGCAAATTTATTCCTAATCCCTTTCTGGGATGGATTTGTTACCCCAAGACCCAGTCCTAGAAGGTTTTGGCACTGTGGAATCAAACAAATCAGGGATTTATTCATATCCAGCTACCTGAGTTCTGCCCAATTTCCCAACGAACCCTCGGAATTCCTCAGTTTGTCCCTTTGAAATTCCAAGCTTGGCTGAGGGTTTGGGCTGTTTGGCAGCATCTGCCCTTCCCCTGCCTTTCTCATCCCTTCAGACTCAGTGATTTAACCTGATCTGACCTGTAGGTGTTCCGTTCAGGGCTTTCGCTCACAAAAACAGAGAATTCTTTACAATCCCCTCCTCCCTGCTTACCCGAACACCACAAATGTCATTATCTGCTGCTGACCAGCTGCCTGCCAGCTGAAGGAATCGTTCAGCTGCTCTGCTCTGAGGCGTTACTGACCCACCATTGCTGCTGCAGCTCCTGGGGTTTGTTTATCCATGGGACAATCAAGTCTCTGCTGCCGATTTCATTCTCGTTTATCCCTGTGAGGGGGATAAATGGACATATTTCCACCCTCCATTCCCCCCTGAGGGCCAGGAGCAGCTTCCTCTGATATTTCACTGGTTTATCCTCTTTTCCTGCTTGTCTTTAACCTTGTCCTTCCACCCCCCCAGCCCCTTTTCCTCAGTCAGTGCTGTTTGTTATGAGGGTTTGATCATCCCATGCCTGGACCATGAAATCGGGGGAATACAATGAGAAATATCACGAGAGGGGATGTTAAAGTATCAAATGATTAATGCTCCCTCAATATTTTAAAAAGAGTCTTCTGACTGGAGGGAGCAGAGGCTGCTGGCAACGCTCCTTTGAATTGCTGCTGCTTAAATATGCCAAATTCTCCTTTGATCTTATTAATTCCAATCACAAACCAAGCGCAGCTTTCAATCTGAGTGGGGTTTTTTACCCTGGAAAAGATCAAAATATATCTCATGTCCAGCAATTAAACAGTTTGTTTCTGAACTCCACCAAGTTTAATATTCCGCTAGAAACGCAAGGGTAGGAAGCCAATTAATAAGGAGTGTATTAACCGTGATTTATGCTGAGCTTAAACACTTGGCAGCGAGGCTTTAATGGGATTTTGACTTATTTAATGGGTTGGGAGAAGTGGGAGGGCAGGCAGGAGGTGCATGGGGTCTGGAGCTCCCTCCAGTCCATGGGACTTGCTTCCAGAATGTGAAGCATAAAACCAGAGCCTTGCAGCGCAGCTCTCCTGGGGCGGTATTTCCGTGTGCTTTAACCCCGACCTTTAATGCTCTGTGCATTATGGAAACGCTCCCACCGAAAATCCCTGATGGAAAAGGCCTTTCCCTGCCCAGGTTTTCCCAGGTGGAAGCTCTGGCCCAGCTCCTTGGACTTTCTCCTTAGGAAAGAACAAGTGGAGCCCTTTGGAGGAAGCGGGAACACAAAACCAAGGAACCTTCATGCACCTGGCAGCCTCCAAGCCAGGAGGGAACACTGCGGAATTCATTCCCACTCCCTTCCCAGCACAATTCCGGGGCTGCAATTTGGCTTTTCCCTGGAGCCCTTGGATGGGCTGAGCTCCAGCAGGAAGGGCTGGAAGTGCTCCCACCCGTGCTGTGAGCAGGGCAGGGGAGGGATCACATTCCCACCTCGTGGGGCTTTGTCCCCACAGCCCCTCCGGAGCTCAGCGAGGAACACCCTGTGCTCCCCTGGGAATTCC
>VZRS01015126.1:0-10102 GCA_013398055.1 Ifrita kowaldi
CCCCGGGCAGGGCAGGGCAGGGCGCAGGGCCCGGCGTGCCAGCGCTCGCCGGCCGGCACGGGGCACCTTTGATGCGGGCAGCGCCGGGAGCCCAGGGCAGCCGGGACGACGCCAGCCGGGTGCTCCAGTGCCCGCGGAGGGTGAGGGATGGGCAGCGTGCGGTGCCAGTCCCGAGGGGCCCTGAAATCCCCTCTGAAACCTTGGCCGCGGGCACGGCTGCCCACATCAGCCCCGTCAGCATCTCCTAACAGCGCGGCCACGGGGCAACTGAGGCACGGGGCTGGGATACCTCGGGAATGGTGGGAGGGAAGGAGGGAGAGAGTGCTGTCTCCATTCTCAAGCCGAGCCTTAAGTCAGGACGGACACGGATTGATTCTCCCAAAAACCTCTTCCATGGGACCTGTGTCAGCCCGCCGGGGATCTGTGCGGGTCGCAGGGGCACGGCGGGCCCCGGGAGTGGGGATCTGTGCCCGCTGAGCGGTGCGCACCCCCCGGGCTGTCCCCCCGCGTTCCCCGCACCAGTGCTCCCAGTACGAGCCGGGCGGGCACTGGGAGCTGGTGCGGGGTTCCCTCTGGCGGCCGCGAGGCGCGGCGCAGCCCAGCGCTGCCGCAGGTGCCCAGGAAGCCAAATTCTCAGGTGCCCAGGTGCCCAGTACCCATCTGCCCAGCGCCCAAGTGCCCAAGTGCTCAGGTGCTCAGTGCCCAGTGCCCAAGTGCCCGGGTGCCCAAGTGCTCAGGTACTCAGGTGCCCAAAGTGCCCGGGTGCTCAATGCCCAGTGCCCAGGTGCTCAATGTCCAGTGCCCAGGTGCCCCCTGCCCGGCTGAGGATCCCTCTGCAGCGCTGCGCCTTTGCTGCTCGATCCTGCTCTAACCAGGGACAATGCAGCCTCATCACCCCCAGGACACATTCGTCACTTGCAGGGATTTCAGCAAATCCCTGGATAACTGCAGCCGCCTGCCCTGACTTCCTGGTGCTGCTTTGCTTTGTGCCAACACACACACGGGACCCGGCACCCTCACGCCTCCCGTCACAAGGTGCCTCCCAAGTGCCGTCCTTGTGCCCACCTGCCCCAGGTGCCTCCCACCACCTTCCCAGCCAGGGGCTGCCTCCCTCCAGCATCTCCTGTGAGGTGTCCTCGGGTGCCAAGCTGGCTGCTCCCATCCTGTGCCCTTGGTGTGGGCTGGTCACGCTCACACGGGCAAGCTCCAGCCCGCGGGGTCCTGCACGGGGACGGTCACCAGGTAGCTGGAGGGCACGTAGCCCCTCTGGCCGTTCACCTCCACCAGGCTCCACTCCGTGCTCCCCTTCTTGTCGTGGGGCTCCAGCACCACCACGGGCTGCCCTGCCTGCAGGGTCACCTCCTGCGGGCTCCTGGCTGCGAAGGAGAAGCCGGCGACCACCTGTGGAAGGCAGGGAAGGAGGGAGGAAGCCCTTGCTGGAGCTGGGAGTTAAGGGGGGAAGGACGTGGCAGGACAGGCAATTCCGAGAGGGCAGCGCAGCAGTGGAGAGATGGGGACCCACCAAGGACAGTTCTCTTGCCCTGTCCACCCTGGTCCCAGCAAGGGGGACACCTGGAAAAGCAGGTCCCCCTTCCCACCCACACAAGGACTAGCAGAGAGCTGGTGGGGCTGCTGGGAATGGCCCCGGGGATGTCCCCCACTCTCACCTGGAACGTCGGGGTGAAGGTGGCCACCTGTGGCCTGGGAGCCTCAGGGGATGCGTAGGAATGTCTCCTTCTCTCTGTGCCACTGTCCAGGGCCAGCAGCTGCACCCCAGGCTGCTGCACTTGTACCGGGCTGTAGGGCCGGAGTTTTGCAGCAGGAACAAACCCTCGGGGACCTGCAGGACACAGACACACACAGGTCATGGGGCCCTGCTGCCTGGCACATGTAGGAGTGGCTGGAGGAGACAGAAATGACATCTTGGCTGTTGCCTGCCATGGCACAGCAGCCGTGCTCAAACTACTCCATCACTAGGGGATATCCAGGAGAAATCTCCCAAAAAAAAGGCATTCCATGTTTCTGTGTGCATGGATTCTCCTTTCCCAGCTATGACACTTCACAAGTGCTCCCTTGGGGAATCAGTCAGGACACTTGAACCTTACAGCTGATGGCAAAGCTGAGGTGGGCGTGGGCTGAGCACAGCCCAGAAGGAGACCATGGGCCTGCTGTTCCATCCAGGATAAGCAGGTGATTCAGGTGAATCTGGCCCTGGTGCCAAGGCAGGGAGAGGCTGCCCACAGTGCTCACAGTACCTCCAGCATCCACCAGCCACCTGCTCGTGTTCCCCTTGGTGTCCGCGCTCTGCAGCAGAGCCACGATCTGTCCCCTCAGCAAGGTCAGGTCCAAGTCCTTGCTGCCACTGATGTTGCTGGTCACCTGGTAAAGCTTGTCTGGGCCGTGCTTGCTCACGAGGGAAAGGACCTTCCTCTCCTCAGCAGGGGTCAGAGGCTGATGGGGAACAAGAGACACGGGAGCATGGGATGAGACACAGGAGACCGAGGCCTTCCGCGTGCACCTGCTCTCCCTCCTGCAGGATCACATCCCAGGGGCAGGTTAAGAGGAGAAACTCCTCCACACTCCCTGCTCGACCCCCAGGTTTGGAGATGAGTGTCCAGGACCAGCAGAGCTGAGCTGTTTCATCCCTGGTTATCCCCAGCCAGCTGCTCCCAGGGGCTTGGGGGAAATACTGTGGCAATCCCCTGGGCCACGTTCTGAGCCAGTCTCCCCACCGAGGGGATTTTCTGCACTGGGAAGCCACAGTTCAACCTCTCTCTTTACCCAGCTGGCCTGAGACATGCCCTGCCCAGCCCCTACCTGTGCCCCAGGGCTCGGTGTGACGGTCTCGAAGGCCTGGCAGAAGGCACGGAGCTGAGCACCCGACTGCTGCAGGCTGTCCTCCACCACCTTCCAGAAGCTGGGCAGGGGCATGTGGCCATGGGGCAGCTGTGGAGACAGACTGAGATCAGAGATCAGGGAGGGCCCTGAGGGAGGAAGAGCTCTGGGTAGGGGCAGGTCTGGCCCAGCTTATGTGCCTGAGGGGTCCCACTCACCTGCTCCAGCTCCTTTTCTGCCTGGTGCAGGACCTGGGCAGCCAAGTCCAGCTGCAGGGCGCTGAAGGAGCGCAGGATCTGCCCCAGGAGCTGCACAGCCACCTGGTTAAACTGGGGCAGCTCGGCCACCAGCAGGTCATTGATGGCCAGGTAGGTGTTCATGGCTGCCTCCTCGTCGTAGCTCACGCTGCCCATCTCGCTCTTCCTCTCCTGGATCTCCTCGTAGTCCAGCAGCTTGTCCAGGCGCTTCTTGACCAGCTGCTGGGGCCCCTCCAGCATGTCTGAGAGGCTGCAGAGGGGCTGCCACACCAGCCTGTCCACACGCTGCTTCTGGGAGGTGAGAGAACCCCAATTTCCACGTGAGCCCCCCAGACAGGACCAGCTGCCAGCACAGGGGCGGGGGGGAAGGGGCTCAGGGAGCTGTGGAGGGGCTTGTGTGGAGTGGGCAGCACCTGGGACATCTTTCCCTGAGGGCACATAGGATGCCAAACCCTTGGGAAGGAGCCCTCATGCCCAACACAATTCCAAACTTGTGCTCCATGGAAAGAGCTGGGCAGGACCCTCTGATGGCTCAGACCAATCTCAGCTGAGTCTCTTCCCACACCCCTGCCCAGAGCACATTTCAGGGCCCTCTGCCCCTGCCTTGGGTGTTCTGGTCTCCTCCCCTGTGTCCCTGTGGGTAACCCAGCTCCTGGATGCACCCATCCTGCAGACACTGCAGCTCATCCCAGCCCTGGATGGGCTCTGGAGCTGTGCTGTTGTTGTGTCTCTGTCCCTGCCCTCCCTCCTTCCCTGGAGCTGCTCCCTCCCTTCACGTGTCAGGGACTGCAGATGGATCCTGTAACTTGCCCCTGGCTCTGCCTGCTGAGCTGGGCCCTGGGGGGCTGTGGGGACACTGGGGTGCCCCCAGCTCCGGGCTGCCAGCCCCACTGTGCCCCGGCAGGAGGTGGGAGAGCTGAAGATGTGCAGGGAAGGAGCACTCACAAACTCTGGGAAAACGGTGCTCTGGAGGCGCTCTGAGAGGCGGCGATACTGCTGGGCGGGTCCCTCGTCCACCTGCAGGTCACTCTGGTGTGGGGTGGGCAGCAGGAATGCCTGGAAAGGAGGAGCATCACACTCCTTTACCTCCTCCCCAGTCCTGTGTGGGCAGCCCTTGTCAATCTTTTCCTGCAAAGTCTTTCCAGCCCAGGAATTGCTGCTGAATCCTCGGCCATCTCCCGAGGCTTTCCTGATAGTGCTGTGTCTGGGGATTGCATGTTCTGCCAGCACTCAGACTTTCATTTCCCTCAGATGCCCCAAGGGATTTCCATGAGAAAATCATAGCAGCTGCTGACCCAGGTGATTTCAGAAGGGAAATTTGTTGTCAGGGCTGACCTGGGGACATTTCTGCCTCATGCACATTATTAAAGCAAGAATTCCCAGGCCGAGCAACACCCGGCCTCTTCAATCATTTAAGACCTTGAAATAATGATAAGTTTAAGGACAGATTATTCTC
Organism: Ifrita kowaldi; assembly: GCA_013398055.1. Taxonomy (NCBI): domain Eukaryota; kingdom Metazoa; phylum Chordata; class Aves; order Passeriformes; family Cinclosomatidae; genus Ifrita; species Ifrita kowaldi. The sequence goes on from VZRS01015126.1 coordinate 4,549, forward strand.
AAATGACACCAGCTCAGCCAGTGTTGTCAAAGCCTCAGCTTTGGTTTAAACTCCCCTGGACCTGAGCAATCCTTGGATGTTGTGCAACTCCACTTCAGCTGAGCTGAAAATCCCTGGACATCCCCAACAGCCACTGGTTTCCACAGGGCGTGAAAGCATTCCCCAATCCCAAGGAGGAACACCTCCTGAGGCCTGGATGGGGCCAACCCCTGGTCACGGTTTTTACCTCTAAGTGGCCCAGGTAGGATGCCACATTCTCCTTCAGCGTGGCCACACTGGATGCCACACACTGGAACTTCTCTTCCAGGTCGTCATATTCCTTGTCCTCCGTCTGCAAGGCAAGGGGCAGCTTGTCAGCAGCGTGGGCAGGGCTGCTGCCCATCACTGGGGGCTGAAACAGCAGCCAGGCACCTGCCTGAGGCTCACAGGGCTGGGGTTGGGCAGCAGAGACCCTGAGGGGCTCTGTGAATCTGGAAAGGGGTCTAAACATTGGTGCAGAGGCGCAGGCAGCAACAAGGCTCTTGGTGTGGTTGTGGTGCTGGGGAACACTGGGGTGTCTTTCCTTTTGCTGGGGGGCCCGAGGATCCTGCAGGTCCTTTGGGGGCCAAAGAGCTGCCCTGCAATGCTCTGGGGTGGAGAGTGAGGCACGTCCCTGCATCCCTCCTGGTCCTTGGGATGATGGAGGACCAGGAGGCAGCATCAGCCACCCACCCCATGCTGGCCCTGTGCTCCCAATAATGCTATCGAGGCACTTCAGGGGCAGCAAAAAGCCCCAGAAACGACCCAAGGAGGGGCAGCAGGTGCCGGGGTGCAGGCAGGGGGTGAGGGCTGCCCACCTTGGCCACGATGCCGGCCTCGTGCATGAGGAGCCGGCTGAGGCGCGTGGTTTTCTTGGCGATGGAGTGGGTGTTGAGGCGCGCCAGGCGGTCCCGCAGCGTCAGGTGCTCGGCCTTGTTGTATTTGGTTGCTGCCTCGGACGGGAGGACACAAAAGAGGGGGAAAAGAGATCAGAAGAGGAGACTTCATGGCTGAGCAGGCAACGAAGGTGAGCAGCACAGGGGCTGATCAGCAGGATAAGCACAAGACACATCAAGGAAGGAAAGGACTAGGAAAACCAAAAAGAACCGTCTGTGGGGAGCCTGATTTCTCCTATCCCAAGGGCAGGACTGTCATTCCCCGTTCCCCAGCCCCAGGAATGTGGACAGACTGGTTTTGTCCTCAGCCCCCCCCATGCCACCCTGCTCCTGCAGCCTTCAGGTCTTGCCCAGAGTGGCATTGACAGGACCAGAGCAGTTCCAGGAGAGTTCCAGGAGCCTGCAGCTCCACCAGGCAGGATTAAGTGGAGAGCTTTGAACTGATTTAAGTGGGAATTAGTGCCCAGGAGACCACAGGGGTTGGGCTGGGTGCTGTGCCCCCCACCTGCACCAAGCTCCTGGCCACTCACCCACTTCCCGGCGCCGTTTGTACTCGTTGATGTTGGCATTGACCTGGGCCATGGCACGAGCCGCTGCCTCCAGGGCTGAGTGGGCACTGGCACTGCTCGGGGTGTTCTCCAGGATCTTCCCCAGCAGCAGAGGGTATTTGGTGACCCTCTGCACCGGCATCACCAGGAAGAAGCTGAGGTCTGAGGCGCCCGTGTGAGGCCTGCTGGAGAGGGGAGTTGCTCAGGGTTGGTGTGCAGGGCTGCCTTCCTGCCCTGCTGCTCTCCACGGCTTCTCCGGGAGTGTTTTGGGGAGAGAGCAGCCCAGAAGTCATGGGGCATTTCTGATTGTGCACTCCTGCTCCCCTCCAGCTGCAGGGGGACACAGTCCCTGCCAGCCCCAAGGGCAGTGCCAGCCCTGGGTGGGTGTCCTGCCTCCCTGAACAGTGCTGTGCTTGTCCAGCCGTGGGACACGGGATCAGCGCTTGCTCCGTGGGCAGCAGGGAGGGGGGGTGTCGGCAGAGTGTCTCCCTTTCCACCCACAGGGAAGGCATCTCTCCTTTGGGAATCACATCAGCAGCAAATCCCAGGAGCTCCTCCACTGCCACTCCTGCTGTGCCTGGCTCTGACAGTGTTTGTGACCCCCTGATAGTTCAGGAGGGGTCTGGCAGGTCCCCTGGGGCCAGCCTGTGTCTCTCTGCTCAGTCTGGGGATTGGGGAGGCAGCAGCTGTGGATGCACCCATCCCTTATTTTTGGTGCACCATAAAATATGTGAACCAAGTGGCCCCAAGGGTCCAGGACAGGCTGCCAGGGATTACACCAGGAAATGCCACAAAGGTGGTGGCCAGGGTATGGCACCCAGCCTGGTGACACGGATCCATGCAGCCAGCTTGCTCAGAGAGGAGAAGGACAAAGCTGGGACGTGAAACAGGGCCAGGGAGGTGGTGGCTCAGCAGCAGGGACCTACACGGTGGCATTCAGGGTGTCCAGGATCTCCTCCTGCAGCCGCGGGTCCCTGCGGTAGCTCTCCACCAGCTGCAGGGCGTGGTCGTAGCTGGCACAGTAGATCTTGTAGACAGTCTCCATCTCTTCCTTGAACTCCTGGAACAGGGTGCCTGGGGAAGGAGAGCGGGGCTGGAGAGGAGGGTCCTTCCCCATGGGCTCAGAGGAAGGTTTCTCCCCAGCCTGCTGGAAGGGTGAAGCCAGCAGAGCAATGCCAAGGTGCCAGGGCAGTGCTCTGCCCCCCGGGCACCCCGCTAAGCTGGGCCTGGTGCTGTCCCCATCACTGTCTGCAGGCTGGGCAGGTCAGCCTTGCCCCGGGGGTGGACATCGGTGTGGTGGCACCAGCGCTTCCCAGAGCCAAGGCAGGGGCAGGAGGTGTCAGGGCAGGGGGCTAGGCTGGGCTGGCAACCTCCCCACACGTGGGTGGGCACGGGGCAGTCACTGGCACTGCACCACTTACTGATGCAGAGCAGCTGCTCCTGCCCCGGGCCGGCTGTGGCCTCAAGACCCTTCAGAAACCGTCTGGAGACATGGAGGATGTCGTCGGTGTTAGAGAAGAGTCCTTCCAGGTCAAGCTCGGGCAGCTGAAGGGAACAAAGATGCCCCAGGCTAAGCCAAATACATCAGAGATGGCCCACGTGTTTTAGAGGCACTCCTGGTGACCTTCTCTCTGCCCCGTGGGACACCCCAGCAGCTGCAGTGATGCTGTGTTTCAGGAGGCTGTGGCAATGCTGGGACCAGTCTGGGCTCCCAAGTAGGACAGGGTTAAAGTCACAGGGGGGCTGTACTGGGTCAGACCCAATGTCCATCCAACCCCAGACCAGGGGGAGCACAGGAAGGTGGAAGGTGAGCACCTGGTGACCTCCCTGCACTGATCTGGGAATCTCACAGCTCTCGACAGAGTCACCCTCCAGTCCCGAGCCCCCGGGCAGGGGGAGGTGCCCCGTGTCACCTGCTTCTTCTGGAGGTGTGCCCGGATGTCGGACACGCAGAGCTGGATGTTGTGGACGTAGCTGGCCTCGGTGGTGATGAGCTCCTCCACGGCCAGGCGCTGGCTCAGCTCCATCCTGTCACAGGGCAGCTCCTCATAGACGGCCTCTTCAGCCTCGGCTGCATCCTCAGCGTCGGGCTCTGCACTCGCCATCTCAGCAGGACACTGCAGGGGTGGCAAAGGCAGTGCTGGGACCGGTGCCCTGGTACCCAACCCAGCTCAGTGCCCGTGCTCCCTCCCCTGTGCCCGTGGCACCCCACAGCACATCCCCAGGGACACTCAACCCATCTGCATTTACCAGCACGGCATGGATGACTCTCCAAAACCATAAAACCATAAAACCATAAAGAGCTGCGAGGCAGGAGCAGGCTGGCTGCAGACACCCACGTGTGGCAGGCAGGGACTCGCCACGCACACGTGCCCACACTCCGGTGACCACGTGTGGGGCTGGGGTGCAGGCAAGGGGGCCCCCAGGTGCCAGCAGGGGCCTGGCAGCTGCCACCCAGCTCTGGGACTGTGCAGGGACCGGTCCCCACGGGCAGAGCAGGGTTTGCCACCCCACTCCAGCTCCTTGCTGCCGGGGCCTGTTGCTCCCTCCCTGCCCTGGCTGTCGGCGCCTGGCGCCTTGCCTGGTGTTCAAGGGTCCTATTCAAAGTACAAAGAGTGGTTCTGCAGTGCTCGAACAAGAGATGTTTCTGTGACAGCGAGAGCTGCTTTAAAAGCCACTGGGACGGGGGGAGAAGTGGGCAGAGCTGCCGACGCCTCTGCCAGATGCACCGGCGGCCCCTGGTACGCAATGCCAGTGCCCTGCGTGGCACGGCACGCTCCCCTCTCCTTTCTGCCGGGGAAAATCCGAGCTGATTCCCGACGTTTTCTTCTCAGGAAATATGCTCTGCTCTGATACCAGTGAGGATGGAACAGCTCCCGGAGCATCACGGCTCCTGGCAAGAAAGCCTTGAGAGAGGGAGGTGTGGCACAGCCCAGAGCGGCACAGGCGCAGCTGGGCTGGATCCAGACCCCGGCTGGGGCAGGAATGCTGCCAGGCCTCCCGCCTGCCTGCGGAGGAGGAGGTGAAGAGCAAAAGCAAGGCAGAGGTGGCTGGCAGGATAAAAGCCAGATGGCACAAGCAGCAGCACAGACTTTGCCCTGCCCAGCCTGCCCAGCCAGTGCCACCCTCTGCAGCCGGACTGCAATACGCCAGGAGGAGGCTGCTGCCCCTCTCCCTGCTCCCAGCGGGTCCAGCGAACAAGCGGCTGGCGCAGCTGCGAGCCGTGGGCAGGGCCGATGTCCCCTCCTGGCACACGCCCACTGCTGCGCTGGAGGAGAGCTGGGCTTGGCACAGCAAGCGGAGTGAGATGGCACTGGACCTCCGCCCGCCCGACAGGGGCACGTCACCCTGTCACCAGCTGTCATCCCTGCCCTCTGGGACCTGGCTGCCTCCCCTGCCCGTGGCTGCTGCGGGGCATGCGGAGGAGGAGACTTTTCTGCACTCCTCCGGGTGCTCCCGAGGCGTCCGGGCAGAAGGATTCCCATCAAGGACTGTTGGACAAACTCGGTGTCCTCTGCCTAGGGGTGACAGCAGAACCCCAATTCAGTGGAGGCAGGTGGAAAGCCCTGATCTGAGACTTCCCCCCGAGCCCTGGAGGGGTGCCCCGCAGCTCAGGGCATGCCAGTATTGGGGTGTCTCTGCAGCAGCATCCCCAGAGCACACAGCTGCTCTGGGGGGTTTCCCAGGCTGGGGAAACCTCGTTGCCTCCCCTCACCCCCCTGGCCTGAGACCTGAGTGGGGCAAGGGAATTGTGCAAAACTAAAACGCGGCATTTCTGGGCAGCGTTGGAGCAGGCAGACAGCGCAGGAGCAGGTTTCGTTTTCCCAGCCCCCCTCCCGGGCAGTTTCCCGCATTTGAGCTGTCACTGCTGCCTCGGCGGCCACCAGCATCCCTGTCCGTAACGGGGGGGGGGCTCCGATCATCCCTGTCCCTAAGGGGGGCTCCGAGCACCCCTGTCCGTAACGGGGGGACTCCAGGCATCCCTGTCCCTAAGGGGGGCTCCGGGCATCCCTGTTCGTAACGGGGGGGCTCCGAGCACCCCTGTCCGTAACGGGGGGACTCCAGGCATCCCTGTCCCTAAGGGGGGCTCCG
>VZRS01015126.1:10199-24083 GCA_013398055.1 Ifrita kowaldi
GAGCGCACCGCCCCCGCCGGCACCGGCACCGGGACGGGCTCCCATCCGCCAGAACAGCCGATCCCCCGGGCTGGATCGGCCCCCGGCTGCCGCCCTCCCTGTGTCCCCCCCTCCATCCCACCGCCGGTGCGCTGTGCCGGCAGCAGCTGCGGATGGAGAGCAGGGGACACACCGGGAGAGCAGGGGACACTCCGCCTGCCGTGAATAACAAACAGGGACAGGTCCTCGGTGTCTCCGTGGCCTTGTCGTGGCTTCGATGTACAGCCCCGGCGATGTCCTGGTGTTCCCACAGCCCATCCACAAACGCACAGGATTCCCGCCGTGTTCTCCCAAGGTCAGGCATGTCCCGGCACTGCCCCTCTGCTCTGCCGTCCCTGACCAGCTGCTCACGCACGGGAAAGGGGGCAGAGAAAACAGAAATTAAAATATAACCGAGGAAGCGGTTGCCAAAATTAGGGCATGGGGGACCAGTGGCTACTTGGCATGAAGTTGGTTTTTTTGGTTGGTGATGTTTTTGCATCCTTATAAACAAGCTATTGAGAAGAGAGAGGCTGATCCCTGGCCAGCTCCCGCTGGGAGCTCAGCCTTGTCCTGACCACAGGGAGGGAATGGCAGCACCTGGGTTTTTCCAGGCTGACCCACGGTGTGCAAAAAGTGTCACTGAAAAAGGACTCAGTCTTTCAGTGACTCATGCAGGTCACAGGCAGCATCTGTGGCTGAATCCAAAACTCCCCACGGGCCAGGACAAGCTCTCTGCCACTTCCAGCCCTTCTCTCTGGGTCTCTTTGTGGGATCCTTTCTGATATGGGCTGGACAGGGCAGCGCAGGAACCCACATGCACCTGCTGCACTGGCTCCCACCCAATGCTGCTGCCACAAAGGCCATCCTGTCCCCCTGCCTGCCCTGCCTGCGTCCCATCCTGCCCACGGAGAGGCAGAACTCATGAAACTGGCTGGGTGGGCGGGGTGAAGCCACCCCAGGAGATTCCTTGCCAGGCTGGTCTGTGCCATATGGGCTGAGGGAGTGACATGGCCACGGGAGAGACCCACACACGGCTGGGCAGTGAGGGCATCACCTGGCTGTGGCCTTAGGCACACAGATGTCCTTCCTCCCTTGTGGGTGGCAGCAGGGGTTCAGTCCTTGCCCAGATGCTTTTTGAAGGAGAAAAAGGCCCTTTGGGCTGGCATTGCTCCACCATCAGCAGTTCTCAGCCCCATCCTTGGGCAGGAGCTCTTATTGTCGTGTCCAACAAACACATCACAGCTCTTTGCTCCCATCAGCACATTGTGGATGATCCAGGACAGGAACCACGCTCCAGCCGAGGGAATCCCGGCAGGGCAGAGCTCCCTCCTCCCCCAGCACCTTCATCCCATGGGCAGGACCGGCATCCCCAGCCCCAGCTCCTCCCGGGCCAGCTCACACCGCGGGTGTTCCCTCAGGCATATTTCCCATTCCAGTCCGGTTTTTCAGAGGCTGGATAGCCTGGCTCCATCGAGTTCCTTGCAGGATGGGCTTGTCCTCCTTCCTGACAGCTCCTTCCCTCAGCACAAGCTGTTTCCTTCCTGCCCTGCTGCCGGCACCCCACACCTCCCACCCAGCCCTGGGCTGGGGCTGCGGCTCCACTCGCCCCACCTGGGTGGCTCAGGGAGCAGCGGGGGCAGTGTGACAGGGCTGTCACCGCTCCAGAGCTCCCCAGGAGGTGTGAGAGGAGGCTGGCTGCCCTGGCCCGGCTCTCCTTACACGAGGAAAACAAACAGGCGCCGGCTGGTCGGGCAAAGCGTTTGTGTCCCAGGGCTGTGCTCAGGCGAAGCCAAGCTGGAGTGTTCCAGCAGGATGGGCTGTCCTGGCACCCCGCTGGGTGTGCTCCCACCCTGCCAACACAAACCTGGCAAGCCGTGGCAGGGAGTGGGATCTCCCGTGGGATCACGTGTGGGACTGTCCGTGGAGGGAGGCAGGACTGGCTTCTCCTGCAGCAGAGCCAGTTTTGTGCAACCCCATTGCAAAACTTTCTCGTAGAGCAAGGGTGAGCCACCTCCACAGCATTGCCCAGCCCTCTTCATACCCACTGCCACAGCAGGAGTGCTCTGCCAGCCCTTTTCTGGGAGCATTTAAGAAAAAAACCCAACTCCATGAGGCTGGTGGGATTAGTTCCCCTGTGACACTCCTTGTGAGATGAGCACAGCCTCAGCCCAGGGGCTGGAGGAACACCTGGTGATGGTTCTGTGCTCTGGCTCAAAATAGGATGTGGTGAAAGCCTCGGGAAGAGGGAGGTGGATGTGAGGCAGGAACATTTGGCTGCCCAGCAGCCATCCCGGCGGAAGGAAAGGGGTTCTTTCCACCCCACATCTCACCCTGAACTTGCTGGCTCCTGCAAAGCCTTTTGCTGTTTTGCCTTTTCCCAGCTTTTTCCAAACATTAACGCTCAGGATATTGGGATGAAAGCTAAAGCCATCAGGGGGCTCTCTGGGAACGCTCCAGACAAGCTTTGAGTTAAACAGGGCTTGCTCAGAAAATAAACACAGCTCCCAGCCACGCAAAGCACGGCAGCTCAGGCTCTGCCTAATAACAGCAGGCGGGGGTTCCTCTCCCAGCAGCAGGTTTGTACAGGAAAGTTACATTTCCTCTATTTAATCTCTTCCATTATTTCTGTTCTTTGGGTTTCTTTCCCGTCTAGAAAGGACCTGGTGACCACAGGCTGTTATCAGCCATTCACGATGGAAAGGAAAACACGGGGAGAAAAACAGCAGCTCAAGAATGTGCTCACAGGTGCGTCCTAATCACAAAACTTCCTCCCACACGGCAGGGCTCGGAAGTGGACTTTGCCTGCAGCCCCGCTGCCTGTGTGTGCTGTGCAAGGCAATGCAGCTCCAGCCGCTGGAAAGGAGGAAAAAGCCTGTGAAATGAAAGGTTTTCATTCTGCTGAGCTCGCCACCAGCATGAGCATCTCCTGAAAAATCAGAGAGATGTCATTCCTTCCTCTTCCTCCTTCCCTTCCCAGCTCATGTGCTTAAGAAAGAAGGAGGGCTGTGCCTGCCTGCTCGGGATAATCCCATCCAGGTACTCGGCCAGGGCTCCCAGGCAGGTGGGAACGGTGTCAGCTCCGGGGGTCTGGATGGAGCTGCAGGCTCCAGCCACATGCCTGCACCACGAGGCAGAGCACAGCCTAAAAATAAGCAGAAAGGATTTGATCCAGGCAGAATAAATGAAGAGTCAGCTCTTTATTCCCAAGAGGGTTATTTATGGGCCCTGCACAGGGCTCCTTCAGGGAGGAGGCTTCAGCCCCTCTTGGCCTCTCTGAGGCTGCAGCAGCACAAGCCCCCTGTATCCAGGTTTTTGTGCTTGAAGCTTCACATCCACCAGCCCCTGTGATCCTTCCCTCTCCCCTCTGCTGCCTTGCCTTGCTTTTCCTACCCCAAGATTCGGTTCTCTCCCAGGGCTGGTGACTCTGGGCCTTTCACCCATTTGTTCCAAGTCCCTGTTGCCAGCTGAGGCAGCTCAAGGAGAGAGCCAGAGGCTGGTGTGAGGGCACTGAATTCTGAGATACCCATATTTCTGCCCTGACAGAGGAACCTGCTCTGTCGGGACCAGCGTGGAGGATGCAGAGGTGTGCACAGTCCGTGGGCACCTGGGCAGGAATGCAGGGAGAGATAGAGGTGGCTGCATCCTGCAGCTCTGGGAGGAAGGACAGATGTCTGCAGGCCTGTCCAGCCCCAGGCAGGGCCACCCACACCCCACCACGGGGCAGTGCCAGTGACAACACTCCTTGCCCAAAGCATCCCACAGGGCCCCCCACTGAGGACCTTCTGCCTGCAGCAAGGAGGTAACAGGACGTGAGAAAAGTAAGAAGAGTTCAGAAAATTCTGGTGGTTTCTGCTGATTACTCATTTCCACTGATCCAACCAACATCTCCTCCCTGCCTGACTTTGTAGGATTTCTGCTCCTGCTGTGTCATCACAACCACCCACCCTCGGAGCTGGAGCTCCACGTGAGCTCCTCCTCCTCCCTGTGGGCACCCCACACGCCCGGGTACCCCAGGCACCCCCTGCCCACAGCCACCCCCGGGTGCTGCCGCTCTCCTGCTCAAAGTGAGGGTGCGAGAAGCCAAGCGGAGGCGCATCCCCTCGAGAGCCACCTTCTCCCTTGGGATCAGACACCTCTGGGGTCCCACCAGCTCCTCCAGGTGGTTATTCTGGAGTCACAGCAGGAGCTGCTGCCTGTGCAGGAGGAACTGCAGGAGCTGACTTCTTTTGCTTCAGAGAGAAATGAGGGGTGGCAGGGAGGCGAGAGCCCCTTCAAGCTGCCGAGCCGGTCCCTGTGCAATCTCCCCATCCCTTTTTCCACTGGCACACCCAGGAATGCCTGTGCCATGACAGGGCTCGTGTCTCTGCCACTGGCAAGACACAGCTGCCCCTTGAGGGCATCACTGGGTGCCTGTTTCACTGCTGGAGGCAGAAACCCAGCCCAGGGGCTCAGCTGGGTCTCACAGCACGGTGAGGACACCTAAAGCAAAGATCTTGCAGGTCACCAGCTCCAGGCTCTGCTGGGAATGAGGGCAGGGCTGGGCAGCCCTGAGCTTTGTGCTACAGGCTGGGGAAGTTCATGGCCAAGAGCTTTTTCATGGCAGCAGCCTAATGCCTGGGTCCCCCTTCGTTTTGGGAGAAATAATCACCAGAGGCTTCGGAGAGCTGGGACTGGTGGGGCTGCCGGGTGCCAAGGCTGAGAAAACAGGGAGATGTGGCTGAACAAAGCCAGAAGGGATGAAAAGAGATTGAGGTGGAAGGAGAACTCCAGAGGTCCCTGGAGCCTCAGCAGCAGCAGCAGCAGCAGCAGCAGCAGAGAGGCTGCAGGGCCAGCTCATGGTGTTGCCCACACGTCCTCCTCTCCGCAGCACGTCACGTCATAGCAGGGAGGATGTTTCACTGGAGAGGAGTTTGTTGTGGAAAAACCCCAGCAGCTCATGCCATGGAATATAAAACGATGGCCAGGAATCCCAGGTCTGGTGGCACTGAGGTCTGGCAGCTCAGCCTGGGTGCCAGGGACCCCATACAGCTCAGTACTCCCCATACCTGCGGGGTTATCCCAGCTCTGGCAATGTGGAGCTTCCTGCCAAAGTGGCAGCGCCCAGCTGAGCTTGCTCTGCCCATCCACAGCTTCTGCTGAAAGCAGAGCTCCTCTGTGTGTCAGCAGCCATTGCTTCATCCTCTTCCCTCCAGCCACAGGATGGCTGCAGTGTCAGAGGGACGTCTCCATTATTAATGGGTCTCCATTATTAATGAGATCCCAGCTTCTGCAGCTGCCCTGACTCACCAGCCCACGCCCCAGCTCCAGGCCTCCTCCCCAGGCCAGGCTGGTGAGAGGCACCAGTCTTGACACCCTCTGCCAAGCCTGGCTATGGCCAAGGGGGATCACGGGGCCGTCCTGCAAGGACTGGGGAAGGAAACCAGGTTTGTGAGATGTCCAGCCAGGCCTCCCACCAGAGCCCCTCAGGGACAGGGCAGGGAGAGAGGAAAAACCTGCCAGGCAGAGCAGTTGTCACAGGCAGGAAAGGGAGGGCTGAAATGAAGGGTTTGTTTTCACAGCAAAGGGATGATACCTGTGGGGAGCCACTGAGTGCGTCTCCAAATTATCTGGAGAAGGGCAGGGCCAGCAAAGTGACCACGTTTGGCACCAGCACCGAGCTCGTCAGAGCTGCAAGGAGCTGCTGGGTCCACGTCCCTGAGCCGTGGGAATGCAAGGCAGCCAAGGAACTCAGGAAAAGGCAGGGAAAACACTAAAACCAGTCCTAACACTGGTAGCCCAGTGATGGGCTCTGACTGGTGCATCCCCTCCCAGGAAGGGAATCTTGGGGGTCGTGCTAAATGGTGCTTCCAAAATGCCTGGAGCAGAGAAAGCAGCAAAGTGAATGTTGGAAGTGAGTAGGGAAGGAGCAGAGGATGAGAAAGGAAGCACCGGCACTGTGTGAGCTGGTGATGTGCCCACGCTGAGGATGCTGCCTGCAGCTCTCCCCGCTTCCTCGTCTCCAGAGGGATGTGGAAGAGGCTCAGAGAAGGGAAGCAGGAATGCCCCAAGCTCTGCAGCAGCCTCTGTGTGAGGAATGGCACCGTGGCCGGGAGAAGGGATGCGGGAGAGGGGTGTGATGCAGATCTGCCCTGCCTCGGGAGGTGTGTGAGGGCGTGGAGGGCGATTACTCACCAGCTCTGCCACTGCAGGAGTACCAGCTCCAAATGAAACTACCTGGAGGGAAGTTTGGAACAAGGGAAAGGAAGTGGTTCTCGGTGCAATGTGTAGGTAAACCATGGAGGTCCTCGCCACAGGATGTGACAGATGCACTTAAACAGGAACTGGATGAATTCATGGAAGAAAAATCCTCTGGGTTATTAAACACAAAGAGCCACCACCTCTTCCTTAAGGCTGGAGGTCTGGGGGGAGCTCAGGGGCTATTCTTGGCACGAGAATACTGCAAACATCTGCTGAGGGCCACAGCTGGAGCCGGAGGATGGGTGAGCTCTCACATGGCCCTCACGTGTTGTCCTGAGACGGAACCAGAGAGCAGGAGCTCCCCAGGAACGTGGCACACCACTTCCTCACCCAAGGAATGCTGTCACCTGCTGCACCCAGAGGCTGCAGCAGGTCCACCCTTGTGTGAACACAGAGCACTCCTTCCTTCCCTTCTGGACTGAGACCATTTTTGTCTCTCTGCAGGGAGGGGAGGCAGGTCCCACCTGTCTGAATTTTCTTGAGAAGCTTCAAAGTGAAAAATCACCTCAAGGGATGGCAGGTGGGATCCCAGTCCTAGAAGTGTGGCTCCACCAGCCCAGGGAACACGGGCTTGCTGTGGGGAGCCGCTGCTCAGCCACCATATGCTCTGGGGGCAGGGTCACAGGACACCTTGGGACAGCACGGGGACTGCCTCACTCAGGAGAGAGGTGATGAGTCTTGTGCCTGAGTCACATCAGAGTTTGATCTGCTCCCCAGGTGCTAGTGGGGTTTGGACCGGGCCAGCAGCACCGTAATCGGGGTGAGGTGTCCTTGCTGGGTGACATTTCTGTGCCAGGCATCAGCCAGCACCTCACAGGCCCACAGCAGCTGCTCAGGAAGGAGTGTGGGTGTGAGAGCTCACACAGTGACAAATAGCTGCGCCTGTATTTTCAGCCAGTCTCGGTGCCAACGAGAGCGGGCACAGGGCAGTGCCCAGCAGAGCTGTGCTGCCATCATGAAGCCACTCTGCAGCCAAATCTGGTCCCTCCAGCTCTGTAGCAGAGACCAGTCCCTGCCAGGACCTGCTCCCCCTCGGCAGAGGACGATGCAGAGGGAGCCTCTGCCGTGTGCTGGAGCTGCAGTCGGTGCAGAGCAGAAGGGAGGTTCATCCTCGGCCAGTGCTGCTCCCAGATTTGCATCCCGGGTGTCCGTGGAGCACCCTGCTCTTCCAGGCACCCAGCTGCTTCCCAGGGCTGTCCCTCTGAGCAGCAGTTCAGCCCACAAGCTGCCTTGTGTCACAGAGCCCCATGCCAGCTGTCCCCACAGGGTCCCAGAGCCACCCAGCTCTGGGGCTGAAGCTGGAGTGTCCTTGTCTGGTTCCCAGCTGCCCACAAGACCCTGCAGAGCCACTCCTGGGGTGCCTAAATATCGGCTGGAATGTCCAACACAGACAAGAACAGCAAAATGGGCCCCTGCTCTGTGCTGAGCTGCTGACCATTAGTGCTGAAATTCACTGAGGGCCCATCAGTGAAGGAACCCTTGACAGAGCTCGTTCCCAAGTGCATCCAAGCGGGACAGCCTGTTCCCTTTCCATCTGCTTGTTCTGCTCCTCAAGCCCTGAAGTGGGACCCACATGTCCTGGCTGCTGCTCCAGAGGGGACGTGGGGCATCCTTGTGCATGAAGGGGCTAATTGATTGGTTAGTGATATTTCCAGTGCTGTGCTGACAGTAACATGTGATGAGCCTTTCCCCTCATCTGGCACTTTCCACCCTGTGCTCTTCCCAAACGCAGATGAGCCGGAGCTCGTGATGATCTTTGGAGGAGGGGAGAGAAAAAATTCAGGCATAATCAAACAGCATCTCTCAGCCCATTGTTGGGCTTTTTTTAATCTCAGCAAGCATCAGCTTTTGAATGGCCTGAAAAGCTCATCCGTTGAGTAGAGAAGATGTTCAGACCTGCAGGGGACTGTTGGAAGGGACAAGATACGAGTGGATCTTATCCCTGGGAGGTCACAAAGGGGCTGGAATCCCAGGTTTCCAGTCACAATTTGTCTGGAATCAGCTACTCCAGCCTGAATCCAAATCCTGGGATATTTTGCTCAGTAGCTTCCCGATGCCATGCCCTTGGGCCAGCACACAGCACCCAGCAGAGCTTGTCTTCTGCCAGTCTCGCCCAGGATTTAGAAATCAGGATGGTGGCTTAGGAAATATCATGTTTAAAAATCACAGGGACATCTACAAACGAGCCCCAGGATGGATGGGGCTCCTTTTCTCTGCCCTGTACTCTGGGGTGCTCTCAAAAAGGTTTTTCTTTCCAGTCCTGGGAGGAAGCTACTTGCTATAGAATAAAATGGAAGGGACTATAATGTCCTGACAGGGGAACTCAGCCTCTGCTCCAGCTCCACGTCATTTCTCCCCCAATGCGTAAAGAGATCCAGAGCACCCCTAAAAGAGGGTGATGGGGCCACTGGGACAGACTGTGCTCAGTTGGCTCTTGCCACTGGAGAGCAGCAATGTCCAGTAAGCACAGCAAGAGCCTGCACTGGGACCAGCAGCAGACACTGCACCAGCTGCTTTTGTTCCTCTTATCCTCCCTGGCATCCTAAACCACAGCACAGGACATGTACAAAACCCATGTTCCCTAAAATGGTTCAAGCAACTGTACTTAGGAGGAAGATTTACTCCCAGGTGTATCGGCTGTCATCCACCAGCTGAATTATTTTGTGTTAGAGCAGACTCACCTCAGTGATCTGAACCTGACTGATTTAAGTAGCCACAGAGGAAATGTGCCTTGGCTGCCAAATACCAGAACTCTGCACAGCAGCAGGGTAATTAATTCAAAAGCACCACAGAAGCTGCTGCTGAAGAGTTCTCCACAGCACTTGACATGCAGTGAATCAGCTTTGCTGCCATTTACATCTTTTTTGGCCCATGACTTCTTCAGGGTCTCTTGCCTCACCTCCCAGTGCATCCACTCAAGCATTCGAAGGAATTTCAACCCTGACATCACTGGAAAAATTGGGCCTCAGCTTCACCGGAAGGAAAGTCTTCCAGGGAGCATGTTCATTGCTGGAGCTTCAGCTGTGCACTAACAACATTTCCTGTGAATCGTCCAAATAACTTGAAAATCCCCCTTTTCCTCCAGTACTTTTTAAAAAAAAAAAAATCCTCTCTCCAAACGGCCAAGAATGCCCCAGACTGCAGAATTCCCTTCTAACTTCTTACAAGGTTTGGGAGTGGCACTGTTGGCTCCTGGACACCTTCTCCCTGGACACAAATACCTTTGGTTCAATCCAAGCACTGCAGGGATGAGATTTGTGCCACTATCCCAGCCATCTCCAGGGCCTGTTTCTGTGTCTTTTTCCTGCTGGAGGACGAGCAAGGCACGGTGGCTGTGGATGCTGGGATCTGCTTGGGACACGATGAGGTCAAGTAAAAAGGTTTGGCATTAGTGGGGGAGTTTTATCCCAGCCTTGTCCCCGCTGTCCTCCCCTGCAGCAGTGCTGGAGATGAAATCCCATGATTTCATGGCTGCTCACATCCCTGCTGAGGCAAAAAGGCATCGCCTGTGCTGGCTGTAACTACAGGGGCTGACAACTTTCTGAGGGTTGCGTGCAAACACTTCAAGCAGGCGCCCTTGCCAAAAATAATGGTGCCTCTTGCCTCGTGCCAGCACTGGCATTGAAGCTTTACACTGAGATCCAGCCTGGCAAAGGCTGCCAGTGTCAGACTGTTCCGGAAAAACGGAGTTATTTTCAACCTGGAGCAGCTCCCTGGGCTGGCTCCCCACAGCCCTGTGCCAGTGCAGGGGAGGGAGCCACAGGAGGGCAGGGACAAGTGGCTGTGGCAGGGGTGGCCAGCAGCACCTCTGTGGTGCCTCTGGGTGCCCTTGGCGTGGGTGGGTGTCAGGCAGGACACTGCCCAAGGAATGTGGAGGGACTGGATCCCTCCTGCCACACCGCAATGCCCTGGTGAGCCCCACGTCACCCTGCCCTGCAAGAGGCACCCGAGGGACAGGAGGGTTTGGCCAGATGGGTGACAAAGCCAGCTGTCCTTGGGCAGGAGTGTCCGAAGGTGAGCTGCATCACGCAGGGTCCCAGAACAAGCCTGGTTTGGTTCCTGCTGGCACAAGCTGCTCCTCTCCAGTCGTTTTCCCAAACACCATAAGCTCTGCTAAAAATAGCTGCATGGAGGATGAGCTGAGGTCAGCTCAAAGCTGAAGGCAGGGGCTCGGGAGGGAGGGCAGAGGTCCTTGTGTGAAGGACACGCTGCTGGTGGGAGGTGTGGGCAGATGCCAGAGCAGAGAGGGTGTCCCAG
Organism: Ifrita kowaldi; assembly: GCA_013398055.1. Lineage (NCBI taxonomy): Eukaryota > Metazoa > Chordata > Aves > Passeriformes > Cinclosomatidae > Ifrita > Ifrita kowaldi. The sequence goes on from VZRS01015126.1 coordinate 20,715, forward strand.
ACCAGGACCTGCTGGGACTGCAAACCTGCAACCAGATCTGACCGACACACACATCCCTCGGTCATGCCAGAAGCTCACTTGCCCCTCCTGGCAAAGAGCAAAGGGATTCTGAGGTGATTTTGACTGCCCAGGGCTCCGTGACACCCATTAGTGGTGTCTTGGTTCCGTCTGCACCTGGATTTTGCTCACTTACAGGGAAAATGGGGTAAAACTGCCTTGGCTTCTCCATCTCTCTGAGACAATGAACACTTCAGAGAGCAGATCAGACCTCGGGCTGCTCACACTGGACGCTTGGCCATGCAGCAGGACTTCTGGCCTGCCTTTTGGAAAGGGAAGAGACAGGATTTACTCCTTTCACTCTCTCAAGTGATGCAGATATAAAGACGTTTTCATTGTCTCGGCGGCCCTGAAAGATGTGAAAAATAATAATGGGCAGGAGGTTGGTGTTCTCCCTGTCAGCAGGGAATCCATGGATTCTCAAGCTCTCTCCCGGTGTCTGCAGAGCTCCTTTCCAGGCAGTGGGGGATGTTCCTTCAGTTTTCCATCTGACACCTCCTGTCTGTTGTTCTGCCATGTCGTTGCAAACCTGGGACAACCCTTGTCCCCTGGAGCTCCATCAGAGTCACCAGCCTGGCAGAACATTAACCCAGAGAAAGCACCAGGAGAAACCATTTGGAAAATTTTCTGTAGGTTTGGAGAGCTGAGCTGACCATGGAGGGTCTGATGAGCTGCCAGAGCTGGGCAGTGAGAGGGGTGAGCAGGAGGGAAAGAGGATGAAGAAGTGAGACCACCCTGCATGAGCAGCACTGAGACCTCGCGTCAGCACAGCCTGAAATTCCCCTCCCAACTTACATTTTCGGTGCTATTTAATCGGAATTTTAAACCCAATCTCTGGACACGGAGATCTCCCCGGGACACAGAGCTGTCCCCGGCAGGCAGGAGGTGGCAGCATTGCCTAGCCCAGCAGATCCTGCTCTCCTGCATACCCAGGCGTGGGGCTCTTCCCCGGGCCAGGAGCTCCAGACCTGTTTTTCCAGCTCCTCCAAGGATACGTGACTCAAGCCAAACGCCTCCCAACTGCTCAAATCCCATCCGGAGCAACCATTAAAAGCAACCCCAAAGGCCGAGAGAGGCGCATCAGCCCCGAGCTGTCTGCAAATCACAGGGGGCACCTGAGGACACGGGGCTCTGCTTTCAGGGATGGGTGTGATGTTCAAAGATACCTCATTTGCCCTCGAAGCTCCAGCCCCCTGAAGGAGTGTGTGATGCATCCCAGATCCCCCACACACGATCCACAATCCCTGTGAGTGACAAGAGTGCGGATATTCTTGCCTGCACAAATGCTCCCTGACAGAGCCGAGGTGGGAATGAGTTGGAGGCCAGCTCGTTCTCGGAGCATCGTTTTCCTTCTGGTGCATCTGGCTGATTTTGAGTCATTTGCATTTCAATTTTTTTCATCAGAGACGCAGAGAGAGCTGTAGTAAAACCTTGGATTTAAGCTCCCTGAAACACAAGGGGAACTTGGAAATTATATTTGCTGTGCAGGGCATTGCTGAGTGCCAATCTTCCCTCTCCAATCCTCCCGGTCTCTCACGGTGGAGTCATCTGGAGCTCACCGAGTCCACCACAGGAAGAAACTCAGGAAAATCACAGATTTCCCTTCCTGCCTCACAGCCAGATGGACACAAGCCAGGGCTCTTTTGCACTTGTGCAGGCAGAAAGTGTTTTTACCAAGCTAGAAAACAACATGGTGAGTGCAAGAAGAGCTTCTTCCACCGTGTGGATGCTGTTCTTTGAGAGAACTCCTCCACCTTCATATCCTACTGATATGTCCTAACCTGGACCTCTCAATCTCACTTTTCTCCAAAGCAGTCAGCTATTAAGAAAAAAAAATCTGTGCATAGACCGGTCTTAAAATCCGTATTTTTATTACTTCCATGGCTTTGGGTGCACCAGGCAAGCTGGGAGGCAGTTTCTGCCTGCCTGCCTTCAAAGCAGACACCCTGAGCAGGCTTTCCTTCTGCTTCCATGAGCTACATTACTGGAGGTGCTTTCTCTCTCCTGCAGACTGAATCATTTCCCAAATGCAGCCTTGCACGGCAGAAGACGCCGCTGTGACAGGGAGTGATGATGAGTCACCGGGAATTCACAGTTTGGTGTTCCTGCAAAGGGAAAACTCACAGCGCCGAGGGAGCGGGCGAAGGGGGCAACGGAGGAGATTTCACTTGAGACAGACAGCAAGAACCAGCCCCTGGAGCACGAGCTGCTGGGCCAGGGTGACCCTGGCTGGGAGAGAGCCGGGTGTGGGGGCCACACGAAGGTGGAGACTGCAGGGACAGGGGATGTGGCCCTGACGGGAGGTTCTGCTCACGGTGTCCTTGTCAGGGGGTCACGGGCTGCTCCTGGGTGCCCACCGGGAGGGATAACCCAGGGCCTGCATTGCTGTGCACGGCTACAGCCCCAGGGCGAGGGGCTGAGGGGTGAATTGCGGAGCAGGGAAGGGCGATGGAGCGCGGTGTGTGTGCGCAGGAGCGGGAACAGCTCAGCTCCACGATCCCCCCACGGACACGAGCTGGGGAAAGGAGGTCGTGGATTTCAGAGAATCACAGATTTGTTAGGGTGGGAAGGGACCTCTGGAGATGGTGCAGTCCTGGAACAGGGGACACAGCAGTGCGTCCAGGTGGGTTTGGGATGTCTCCAGAGTGGGAGACTCCACAGCACCCCAAGCAGCTGTTCTGCCACCCTCATGGAAAGAAAGAATCACAACATGCCAGGAGCACTGGGGTTGGAAAAGATCTCCCAGATCATCGAGTCCAACCTGTGACCAATCCCCACCTTGTGACTGAGACCAGAGCACTGAGTGCCACGTCCACTCGCTCCCTGGACACCTCCGTGGAACGAAGCTGTTGTGTATTTATTTATCCACAAACCAGCCCATTAACGCACACACAGGTTGGGGCCTGGGCTTCGAGAAGAGCCTGTGAAGAGCCACGTGAGGAATGCCATCTTGGCGCTGGCTGACCCAGTCCCTGTTCCTGTCGCGGCCCCCCCGGTACCTCAGGACCCCGGGCCGGGTGGGCAGCGCTGACACCGCCACCAGCCCCCCTCAGCCGCCCCCCGCCCGCTCCCGCCGCCTGCCCCTTTAAGAGCGAGTGAGGGCACGTCCGCTTTCCCCGCCCTCTTCCGCCCGGACTCGGGGAATGCCGCTGTGCGCGTGCGCGCTCCCGCCGAGCGCCCAATCACCGCCCCGGGATGGAAGGCGGGGCGCCGAGCGAGGGCGGTGATTGGCGATGCATAGCGAGGGGGCGTGGTCTGCTTTGCACCGCCCCGCCCCGTTCCCAGCGTGCCCCGCGCGGTGAAGAAGCGGCG
>VZRS01015126.1:27768-71230 GCA_013398055.1 Ifrita kowaldi
TTTTGTTTCCTCTCTCTTTTTTTCTTTTTTTTTTTTTTTTTTTTTTTTTTGTTCCAACATGTCTTCCTGCTCCGCTCAGAAAATGGCGGCTGGACGTGATTAACCCTCCCCCTTCTCCTGGTGGGACAAGGGACGTGCTCGGGCTTGTGCCTTTTTTCCTTTCATAGTTATGAGCCGCCAGCCTTGAGACTGCGGAGAACCTGGAGCAGGAATGAAATGGCAGCAGCTCCTTTCTGCTGCCCTCAACAGATGCGTCACCAGCCTTTCCGTACGGGATTAATCCCTCCCAGTTCCTCATTATGCGGCTCCTTGCTTCGTATTCCAGCTGAAACTTTCGGCAGCGTTTCAGAATTTCCTGATCTGGGAGAAAATCGCCGGTGCAGGACTCCTGGAGGGGTTATTCCTCATGGGTTCACGGAGGTGTTGCCCTGGGATGGTGCCCAACTCCTTAATCTGGGCATCAAAGAGTTACATGAAACTTCAGTTTTCTCCAGCGAGACTTTGTACAAGTTGTTCCTTTTTTTGAAACTTTGTTAATAATTGTTTTTAAAGTTAGCGTTTTTTCCCTTCGCACAATGGCATAAAGGATTTTTGTTCCTTGAGCTGCACAACCTATTTCAGTTTAGGTTCTGTGTCAAACTGTGGATTCTATTTAATTTAACCCTTCCTGACTTTGTACAGGATCAATAGTGACACTGAGGGTCTGTTTGAAAGTTCTCACGGTGACATAGCCAAGATTCTGTATTAATTTGAACAAAGCCTAGTACAAATCTGCATTTCTGAGGTTAATAGCTCCCTCCTCCTTCCCCCCAAACACAACTGGCTCTGATCCTGAATGTGAGCTGGAGGAGACAGTGTTGTCCTGGCCATCTGTCCTCATTCACTCCAAGCCTTTTGCAGGGATACAATCAACATACCTGAATTAAATACTTGCAGCTTCAGCAAAGTTGCTGATGTGAAAACAGATGCAGTCTTTCTTTGAGACCAGAGTTTCCTTCTTTTCTCAAATGTGGCTGCTTTTATTTCACAACTGAAAGAATAGGAATTGCATTTTGGAAAGCTTGCACGGTACAGTTGCATGCTAAGACAGGGATAACTGGGAAAACAGCCAGAGCAAGCAGATAGCAGGTGTTTCATCACAGAACTGGAAAAGCAGGCATTCTTGAACTACTTTTTTGAAAAGTTAATGAGTGAGTGGTGCTATAATGAGGCCCAAGTTGCAAATTTTTGGCTTTTCCACTGAGATTCTGCTGCATTTCTGGTATTTGGTTAAAATGCCCTGTGAAATACTGATGATAATCTTGCATGTTGAGAAACTTGCCTGTATCTTCAACTACAACTTTCCTCTGTATTTCGTGTTCTTGTACCACCTAAAAATAATACAAGGTTACAAAAACGTTGAGAGTGGACAAATGAGGCAACACACAACAAATTGATTCCTAGACTCATTGTGCTGAAGGTGTGTGATTATTGGATAATGTCAGTCAGTCCTTTCAGTTTCTCACAATGTTAACCTTTCTAGTATTTTTCTAGAAAAGTGTCTTTTAGAAAATACTCTTTTTCTTTCCAGAAGCAGCATTAGTTGTAAATCTGTTTTTATGTGCCAGATGCTGCTTGAGAGGTTTCTCTGGGCTTCTGGAATTGATTGTTTCCTTGCTGTGTGGATCTGGTGATGCTTGAGGAAATCTAAACCAGCATTCTTAGGTTTATCTTCTCTAAAAGGAAGCTGCGCAGGGGACCAGCACAGTTCTTGTGACAAATATTAAAATGTTCTGTGTTTAGTGGAAGTAGAATCCATGGTGCTCTGAATGCAAGTCAATACTTAGGTCACTTTGCATGTGTCATTGATAATCCATGTGCCACCATTGTTTTATAATAATACCCTGTCACATTGGAATAAGCTGTTCCTGGCTCCGTGTATTCACAAGGATGAATCAAGCTGAAGGAAAGTCAATACATTTGGTAAAATTTCTGTAATGTGACACCTTTAAACAACAGCAGCACAAGAATTTGATGGGAAATGAAGGAATCATGCCAAGCTCTCTTCATTGCCATGCTTCATAAAGCGAACTCAGCAGCTCTTTTATCTCAGTGCTGCACATCCTGGACACATCAACATGAAAATTTGTGTTTCTCATTTAAGAGTGAGGGACTTTTCCTCTATTTTTCACCTACTTAAGTGATGCAGTGGCCAAGATCAGCTTCCTGGAAGTTGCATTATGTGACTTTGCCTCACTCAAGTGGTCTCTGCTGTGGTTCTGTGACTCACAGAGCTGAGATAATAAATGAGGTATGGATTGCTCATTCATGTGGGGCTCCTGTTCCTAAGGCTGAGTTCTGCCCTCTAGATGTGATTGCCAGCTTAGAATTACAAGAACACACGTTTAGAGTGTCACTAAAGTTATCTAGAATGAAGCACTTTTTTACAGCCTTTAATGTGGATTTGATGGACTTTCTGGCTCATTGCAAGAAACTAATGAGGAAAAATCTCAGTTTTGGAGTTCAAAGATTAATGTTTCTATGGGGTCAACAGTGAGCCTTCAGCTGTCATGGAGGGTGAACAAGGGGCCTTGGTGCTTAATTCCACTGTAATAGAACATGTTGTTTGCACAGAAAATAGCAAAAAATGAGATTGGAGTGAATGAATTGGAAATTTTATTCTCTGCATATTCAAAACCCGTTTATATCTTTAACTTTGCTGCTTATTGTTTCCTGGAAGAGCAGCAAAGTTTCCGAACTTAACCCTAAAGTTTCACAAAACCTTCATTAATACTCCAAAATACTTTTTAAGCTGTGTTTTGTTCTTGATGTCCAGATTTTGCTTAATTATTACCTTGATTTTCCCCAAAAGGCAACCAAGCTTAACATTGTGTCAGTCTGCTGTGCCTTTAGGACACAATGGCCGGGCCCCAGCATTCTGCTGGGCTTATTCTCATTGTTCTCACTCATCAGCTGCCCTTTGCTTTTTTTCCTCTCTTTTTCAGTGACAAAGCATTTTGAGCTGTAATCTTGTTAACTGGGCACTGATCCTATTAGTTGGGACTATCCACCTCTATTCCCCAATTCCTGCCTCTGCCTTGGAGGAATGCAGCAGAGTGTGTTTGAGTTTGGGGTGTTTGTCCACAGTGTAACTCTGTTAAAGCTTTATTTACAAAAGCAATTACTCAAATTACCTGGGACAGGCTCTCTTGATTTTTTTTGCCATTTGTGGTGTTCATCAACTATTGGTTGTATCCTTGATGAAGATCAGCTATTTGTAAGTTTAAAAGCAAAAAGCTACTGACTTAGTGGTTTCTTTGTGGTTTTGTTTTGGTTTTTTTTTAAAGTTCTCTTGCAAACTGAGTAAATTAATCTCTACATTTCTGAATTTTCCAATGCAGTACTTGCAAATATTTTGATGTTGAGAAATACAGAGAGAAATTCTCAACTGAGTTGAGTTTTCTGGGAAAAAAATTAAAATTATCTGCAATATTTGTGCTTCTGGTTGATTACTGCCATGTTGCTGAATAATTATTAACAACAGAAACTGCCCTTATAGATCTTCATTAAATACTACATGAAAAGGAAAAATGTGGGCAAGGTTGGTAATCTAAGAGTTATCGCAACCAAATTTGCCTTAAGCACTTGAAACATTGATTTTTTTTTTTTTTAGCAGTGCTTAAAATTCTGTAAACACACCTCTCAAACACTTTCATTTTAAACTGTTTTCTCAGTAACTTCCTGCAGCATAGAACCACCCAACCAACCACCAAAAAAACCCAAACCACCATGAGAAAAACAGAAAAATATCCACTCAACCCAGCAGAAACCCCACTCCCCCCTCAAAAAAAAAAAAAGGTTCTATCAATAAAGCTTACTATTAATTAACTTTGTTACTACTTAATGCTGCATATTGAAGGGTAGGAGCATCTGATAGGTAACCAGAAGCCTCTTCTCGTGGCTCTAAATAAAATGGAAGGTAGCCTTTTAAATGAATACCTACGGTTCCTCCTCTAAGAAAAGAAATATATTGAAATGAAATTTATTTCCTGTTTTCCACCAGTCTAAACTCCTGTCTTAATTGGTCTTTGTGGACTCTGTCAAAGCATCCAAGAAGAGACCACAGTTTGAATTTTTTTTCTCCCTGCCTTAACTCAGTTTCTGGAGTTTGAGGTCAGTGTTACTCCTGTTTGAAGCAAATGATCAGCAGAGATATTAAAATGAATAAAAAAGAATATTAAAATACTCTTTTCCTCGGTGATGTTTGCTGTTCCCACTGCAGATTAATGGTTCACCTTCTCACTGAACTGCCCCTCCTGCCTTTTGCAGGGGAAACTCAACTCCTGACTTCCTCCCAGGTGTAAATGTAGTTTATTAAACAGCTCAGCAAAACAGGGAGTCAGCTGCACGTTTGCAACATAACACTGGGCAGATGAAACCACCTCCTTGCTGAGGGGATGAGTTGTGCTGGCATACTTGGTGTATTGCTCTCAGAACTGTACAAAAAGTGATACAGAATTTTATTTATAGAGTGGAGCCAACTCCATAGCGTAGGGTGTTCATGGCTGTTTCTTTATTTAGTGCTTGGGTGGCCTAATTCATGCTCTCCATGGCAACTAACGTTAGGTGACATCTGCTAAATATTCCACTTCAGGATTTCAGTCATGCCATATTATGTGAAATTCATTTATATTACTCCTAGCTGGCTAACAGTTAAGTGCTTTTCCAGTTTCAGGGGAGATAAAGCAGAAATATAAAATATGTGTCAATTTAGAAATGAAGCTTTGATGCATTACCTTTCTTTTATGTGTTGCTTCAGTGTCTGTAAAACTCGGTGCATTTTTACAGGCATAATTCACTTTCCAATTTGTCTGCACTGTCATTATTTGTCAGGAGATGTCTGTGCTGAGAACATGGGAGAACATGGGAGCAGAAGGGGCTGAATCAGTCAGGTGCAACATCACAACTTTCTAGGCCAGCAGAGCAGTGCTCATGATTGTGTTGTTGGACAGAGAGAGCCTCTGTGCCTAAAGATAATGCTTGTACCCACAGGCAGTCAGCTGCCAGGTATTTCCCCCTGATTTCTGTTACTAACCTTTTCCCTCTTCCCATCCTCCTCTATCTATAAAGAATAATTGCATAACTCCATAACTGCCTTGCTGAGCTGTCTGAATGCATGATTGCAGAGGTTACAATCTTCCCACCTTTCTTGAAGTCTCTTTTCTGCTCTTGTTGGGGTTTGGGTTTCCTTTCCTGAGTTGGTGACAGGGCTTGCAGCAGTGATGCCAGTTATTTCCCAGTTTCTGTGCTGTGCTTTTCCTGGTTAGGATTCCTTGGTATTTTTCAGGGATATCAGAGCTGTGTAATTAGAGGGAGGTCAGTGTTTTCTCTTTAGTCATGTTATCTAAGGTCCAGTTCAGAGAGTTTTGTGTGAATGACTTAGGGCTGGCAGGAATGGATTACAGTTCCAGAGTGTTCACCAGATCAGTGCCATGTGGATTTCTGTAGGATGTCTGAGTCCTTTGTGTCCATGAGGCCTTCCAGACTTGCATATTCACCCTCATGTGCCTGCTGACTTTTCAAACTTATTAATTAGGTGATCTCAGGTAATTCTATTAGCAAGTTCTTTCCAGCTTGTTTTTTCACCTTACATTTTTGTTCTAACAGCGTTTTTATCCACCTTAGTTCTTTTGACAATCTCCATTTCTGTCACAAGAACTCTTTCACTTGTTGCTTGAAAACCCAACTGCTGCGAAACTAAATTACATAGGATTACACAGAGTAATCACAGGGTCACACACTATAATTTATGGAAGTGGCAGAAGTTCATGGAATGTCAAAAAAGTCAAAATCTCCCTTTTTGTAATGGGAGTATAAACGTTTCTGGAAGAGAAAAGATTTGAGTTTAAATATTCCAGTGTTGGAAGCATTGTCCGTCCCTGCAGGGAGGCACCAGGAGATATTTTTTGTCTCACAAAAGCACAGCCTCCTGTAGTTGTGTTTGTAATTGCAGGTTGCCAGAGCCCCTGTGGGAACAGTCAGTGATGGAGCTGACAGAAGCCTTTAGTGGAGGATGGGTTACCTGGCAAAGCAGGTGGTGATTGAGGAGAGCTTTATTAAGTGGAAACAAAATGGTCTTGTCATGGTTTGTCTGGTGGTGGAAAGAGGTTTTTGTGGCACTGAGCTCATGTTCTGCTTTTTTATACAAGCTGTAGGCAAAGTGAGGTGCTCTTATTCCCTTCATGGCTTCAGAATTTTGGGATTTGAGATTTCTTCACCATTGAGTAACAGTTGTCATTTACTAATTCAGTAATTCCCTTCATTTTGGTCTAAATTTGGTTGGGTTTTTTTTTAATGTGAATCTTCTGAATCCTTTTATTGATTTCTCACCCATTTTTGGTACTCGTGCTGGGTTTGTTACCTTGTTGTAATTACTAGAATTGCCAGTGTAGTGAATGAAACTGCTGGGTATTGACTGGAATTGTGTGAGTGGCACAGGAGTGTGAAACTGGGCTGGAATTTCATGGCCTGTGTGTGCATTCTGTTAGCCCTTCACCCCTCTTTCTTTCTCTGCTAGTTGGCCTAGTTCTGTTTGACCCTCTCAAAGGAAGATGTGAAAAAAATACTGTAATAACCAAATGAAATGTTTTCTTAGGTAAAGCAAATAAAAAATCCGAACACAACTAACCAAGCAATTAACAAACACTTCCTCAAACATTTCTTTTGTCCTTGACATTATTTACAAAATACACAGTTGCTGAAATAGACATTGATTTTTGAAAGATGCAGCTCTGAAAAGCCAAAGAATTTTAAGTTTGGGTAGAGCTGACTGCAGTATTTGCCACCAAGCCCTAGATATGCATCAAGACTTCACTTCCTTGTCTCAAGATTAGTCAAGAGAATTTAGAAAACCATCCGATGTCAGTTGAAGTAAACATCCACTTGTCACATGACCTGACATCATACCTGCTTTATTGTGTCTTATTTGGAAACCAAACACTTTGAAACCACTGTGTGGTGTGACTTAGATGTTCCCACAGAGCTCAGATACCGAAATCCAAGATCCAAAATTTCAGCTCTGTGTTTATGCTGGGGTAATGGATGAGGCTCTCATACCACATGATTTGGAAACTTGGTGACGTGGCCTGTCTTGGCCTGTCACATAGACAAGTCACTGAAGTCAAATTAGGGTCACTGTGCTCAGCCTTTAACCATGCTCTGATAGAAAGCTTCATAAAAGAGGTTTGCTGTATTCTGACTAATTGGAATAGTTTGATAATGTAGCTTTAAACAGACGAGGGAAGGGAGAGTGATGAAGCATATTCCTGCCTGGGAACCTGGACACACCTTGAAGCTCAAGTAGGTTTGTGACATCTGTATCAGATGTTTGTGTGACACTGCCTGTTCAAGGGTAAACTGAACTATTTATTCCTCATGATTGTGTCCTGTTAATGTTTTGTCTAAGGATGTGAAGCACAGTAGGAATCAATTAGAGAAAGACTAGAACTTTCTCTAGTAAATTAGCTTATCTTCTTGAAATGATACATTGTATATAAGTAAATCAGAGTAATTATCCACACAGAGTGAGCTCTCAAGTAGGTAAATCTCTTGCTCCCACTTTTCACTCCCCTCCAAAACTCTCCCTATTTAAAATGTGTTGCTTCCTCAACTTTATTATGAGGGAAAGGACTGGCAAGTGTGCTGACAAAAGTCATGGGTCTCTATCAGACGTGTGGGCACACTTGTATTCTGAGATGCCAGTGCCTCCTAATAGTTACCCAGGGCTTTGTATGGATCATTCCCTAATATGAGTAGATAATTCCAAGTTTCCCTGTGGATGCAATATTAGAACTTGTGAAGATCTCTTTTTGGGACACCAGCTTTTATATATCCTCATGTCCAAGTTTTCCTAAGAAAAGCCAAGACTTCTAATGTTCTTTCATTCAGAGCTGCCAGTAGTAGCAGCTCCTACACCTTGAATGGACATGATGTGGCTTTACTTCTTAATCCCATTTTCCCTGGAAATGTTCCAAGGGAAATGAAAACTTACTTGGAGTGTTAGCAAAGTAAATAAAACACAAGTTACTCTGATACCTTGGAAGAAGTTCCAGTTGCCAGTAGTGAAATGAATAGGTGTCCCAGTCTTCAGTGAGGAATTACAGGCAGGTAAATGTCAAAATGAAATATTAAGAGATTCTGCCTTATTTCTTTGTCTTGGAGAATTGGATGTGCTTTCCACCAGTGCAGAATGGTCAGGAGATGAGAATTTTCTTGTTCATACATAGAAATAGGCCAAACAGAGGTCGTGCAATCATCCTGAATTGCTGCACTTACTCAGCAGACAGATCCCTGTGGAGGAACAAAAAGGTTTTTAAAATGTGCCTTCCAGAGTGGGCTTCCTTTGCCTCAGCTTCACCTTGTCTCTGAGGCTGTGACTAAATTTTCTTAGCTCCAGTGAAGGCTGATCTTTGATCCTTTTCCCTTACACTGCATCTCTTGGGCACTGACCCATTGCTGTGCTGAACAATTAACACTTGGCATTTCAATTAGAATTCCATCCCTTGAAGATAACAGTGCTTTATCGAGATCTTTTACTCCTTAGAATTCTTCATTTCAGCCCATTATTCTCTAGGTTTTTTTCCCAACAAACTTAAGTTTCATAGGACAGAATACCTAGGCAGGTCATTTGCTCCAATTTTCATTACTTTAGGTGTCAGTAATGTTCCATTTTCACCTGTGACCCCTGGAGTTGTTTATAGAGCTGTTCTGTTGACATTTGATTTGAATGACTGCTTTAAAAATACGTATTTTCTGCCTCCCGTTTTGATGCAGGGAATGAATAAAGGTCCTAGACTGATCTGTAAAACAAGGAGTGTGAGCCACAGCTCATATATAACTTTGATCAGATTTATAACAATGCAGGATGAAGGGCATGGTTTCTACTAGAATCCAGACAGTGGGAAGGTACAGGCCAGTAGTTCCTGAAACAAATCCAAATATAGAATCTTTTCTCCCTGGCTTTGTAAACATTTAATTTTACTACCCCAGCTAAGCTTGGAATCCTGTGAGTACCAAGGAATTTGTTGGCTTTATCAGTGGTAACTGTTTTCCAGACAACCATGCATTGGTGTACTGGAGTCATTGCCTAAAGTGGAAATTCAGTGTCTGTACAGATATTTAAGCCCCAGCTGCTACTTTAGCCAAATCTTGAATTAGTTTTTTTATCTACATGCTCTTATTATGAGGTACATCCTTGGGGTACCTTGTCTGTGCCACTGCTGTTGGGAAATTGAGGGCAATTCTCCGTTAACTACTGGCAGTAGGTCCTTGATATAAGGATCAGGAGCTCAGAAAAGGCAAAATTGCAGCCTTCTGATCAACCAGGTGTCGTGTCAGCTTCAAAAGCAGTTTTTCACACACAGCTGACACTTAACCATAGTTATCTGGGATGTGCAGAAGGACTGGAGAGGAGAATATTCCAGCCCTGTCTTTCAGCTGTGGAGATTCACAGCTGAGATGTGCAGGAGTCCAGGGTGTGACTCCAGGTCAGCTCAGGCAGCTTGGGTGGGGAGATGCCAGCCCCAGTTGCAGATACAATAAAGCACTGCTATGATGGAAACGTTAAACATGGATTGGAAAGGAAAATATCCATGGAAGGACTTCTGCTTGTCCTCACAGCATTGTTAGCCCTTATTTTTGCCCAAAATTTATGTATTAGGCACTTAAGGGTGACTATCACAGTATAGCTGCAATTAATGTTTTGTTGTATTTCTACTTTTGCTTTTCTGACGCTTAAGTGCTCTCTGTGACATTGAAAACCTGATAAAGTCTTTATATGTGACTTAATTGGACAATAGAACTTGATTGGCATTTTTAAATTGGGAAATAAATTAAGAAGTACATGAGTGAGATGCTTTGGTCTGGTGCAGAGGAGTCAAACCTGAAAAAAAAGCCTAAAGCATGTCAAGATGGTTTTGTGAAGGGAAATGATGCAGGAGCAGTGAGTGTAAGGTGTCCTGCAGATGAATTTCAGTCCAGGTGTTGTACACACCCCTCAGCATAAGCACACTGCTGCTTTGGTTGCATTTTCATTCTGGTATTTGGTATTTCGCTTGTTTAAGTGTAGTAGTGTTTTCTCTTCAGGGAAAATTGCCAACTTGTGTGTTCTGGTTTGTGCTCAGACTTTTGTTTCCAGGAAAAATAAGGCACTACCAGCATTAATTTCTCGTTAGCTTTCAAGATGGAACATTAGTCAGCAGCGAGCCCTTGCAGCTGAGAGTGGTGGTGGTATCCTGGACTGCATTAGGATTCCTGCTAATGCTGGATCATTTCCTTTGTTGCAGGTGGTATGGTCAAGAAAAGGACTACAATGTTCTAGTCATGGATCTTCTCGGGCCCAGCCTGGAAGACCTCTTCAACTTCTGTTCTCGCAGGTTTACGATGAAAACAGTACTTATGCTAGCAGACCAGGTATGTGCACACCTTGGTGGGAGCAGCTTCAGAGCCCTGAGGGACTCTCTGCAGAGTGGGTTAAATTATTGATGCAGTGTTTTAGTCATCTAAGTGAACACTTGACCTAAATAAGGACAAAGTGTAATGGTGCTTTCTGTGTGCTCTGCCCTCCAAAATGCACGGAGCGGGAGGGCACTGCAGCCACAGCTCCTTTGTGCTGCTGCTTGAAGACCAACTTCACTCAAATATTAAGACTATTCTGGGTGGATTCACTGCCAGTACCACCCATGGGGGTTGTGGTAGGGGGGCTGAAAGTCTCCACTTGTGGGTGAGCTGATTCAATAGGATATGTGGTGACAACATGCAAGTCTGTCCCTGTGCTCTCACACCCTCCTGTAGCCTCTAGGACCAGACAGTGAGCTAATAATAAAGAACTGCCTTGCTTGTTTGGTCCTCCCAGACAGTTCTTTAAGCTGTTAGTGGAGATGCCACTCTACCTCCAACATAATCAAGGCCTCTAAAACTCTCTTAAGTCTTTTTTTATAGCAGTTGATAATTTTCCAACTTGCTCATGAGAATACAGCATTTGAAACAAGCAGCCATATTTATTTCTTGCTGCTTAATAAATAGCTTGATTGTGCTGCCTTCAGCTCTTTGAAAAGCAGTGAGGGTTTTTCAAGTTGAATTTTTCAATGGTAGTTGAAATTTCATCTAATATTACGTAATTGATGTCAGTACCAAGTTGTCACTTAGCCAGATGCTCGTGGAATCCCAGGCTCTTGGCCAAGGAAGCTCAAGGCATTTGTCTGGAGACGAGGTCAGCTGTCCCTGCTCTCAGCTGCCCTAAGAGGGTGATGTGCTTGCTTTAGAGAGCCTTTTGCCTGCTCACTTAGCCAGAGTCTGGGTGTGACAGCTTCTCCAGGGAATCCACGAGGGGTTTGTGCAGTATTCCTTTGGATGATAAACACTAATTAGCTGTCAGCTGGGAAACGGGCAGAAATGGGGGATATCAGTGCTCAGAAGTGGCTTTTGGGGCACAGTCCAGCAAACAGCTGGCAGGGCTGTGATGTAACAACTCAGGCCTGCAAGAGGAGCGTTTGAGGAGCTGCAGGGCTGTGCCACATAACCGTGGGCTGTGATCTCACCCACAGGAAATGGGTTGGCCCTATATGATGACACAGATGTGCCAGAGTTTCTCCATGTCTCCAGATATTCTGGGATCAGGGTAGCCTACATATGACAGGATGGGCCACCATCAAGTTGTGACTTGCTCCATGAAAACTGTTACCTGCAGAAGTGATGTTTGATGAATGAGTAACCAGATGAATGAGTAACTGGGACAGGGGGGAGGGAGTGAGCTTTAAAATTGGTTTGTGGTAGCTATAAAACCTTTGAAGTAATGAAAAAAATTACTTTTTATTAGGATGCTATAGTTAGAAACAAGAACTTCAATGTCTGGGGAATATTCAGGTATTTAATCTGCCAGATTATGACCAAGATTGTGGAATTTTAACATGCAAAAAAATTATTCAGCCAGCATTTTAAAAAATTGGTTTTCATTAAGCAAATACGTAAACTGAAGTTGCAGAGGAAGGTAACTAAAAATCCATGCTTTCTTTGAAGGTTTAATGAAATGTCGTGCTCTCTTTGAAATCTTACATGTTGCTGGTTTTTTTTACAGATGATCAGTAGAATTGAATATGTGCACACAAAGAATTTTATACACAGAGACATTAAACCAGATAACTTCCTAATGGGTATTGGGCGTCACTGTAATAAGGTTAGTCCAAAGCTCTTTGTTTCCAAGCTCCAGAGGGAATGCCTGTGTGATTTGATTCCAGCTGCACAACTTCTGTAAAATTCATTGCTAAAACTGCTATTTTGGATGCTAAACCACAGTTCTTGGCTGTGAGAACTTGGTTTTCTTGGTGTCCACTTGTAAATGCTGTGGGTCTCTGACCCACCCTGGGAGATGCACTTGATTGCAAGATGATTTCTAGACTTGCAACAAGGTTATAAACTAACCCTGGAGAATACTTGACTACTTCTCTCAAGATGTCTGTTGTCATAGCATTTTTTTTCCTCTGTGATGAAGTCAAATCTTACCTTTGGCTTTGGGGCTGACTTCCTAGGATGAAAACAATTTGTGCCATCGTGGGAGCTCCTGACCTACCAGTCAGCAGGGCATTAAATCTTGCAGTGACAGACTGGTAAAGTCTCTTCAACCATCAGAATTGTGGATAAGACCAAGAGCCAACATGCAGATGCCTTTATAAATAAAAGAAATGGTGCAATGATGTTGATGGAAAACTGTTAAGCTGTAGAATACCTGTTCTACAACAAAAATTTTGTCTCAGTTTACGTTGTGGGGGGAAAAAAGCTGGGGGTGGGTGGGGAGTGGGCTGAGGTTGTTACACCTTTTGGGATGGGTAAACATAGTCAGAAGTGCATGTTTCCTGCCTAGAAGGCAACTTTTTCATTTCCTTTTTAGTTTTCTTGAGTGAAATATGCTTAATCCTGCAATTTGTATGTCGAGCTCGGGCAGACAGGCAGCATTGGCAATGCATTAAGCATGCTACTGATTAGAAATTAACTTCAGGACAAATGCACGTGATCAAGCTGTTTATTGGAAGCAAGATTCCCACTTATCTTCTCTATATGCCATCCCAGGATGTCTCATCTGGTTAGGCACTACCAGTAATCAAAATGTTTACCTTTGTTTGCCTGTATGAATGCCAACTTCAGGGCCATGAGCGTTAGAAGGGGAAAGCTTGGATAATGTGAGATAACAGCTCTTGTCTGAAGAGGTGCAATGCACTGAGTGTTTAGAGACAACCATTGGTGGAAAAGCTTCTAATTCCAACTGAAAGACAATCTTTATGTAATCCTGTTGCTGTTAAACTTTGTTTGTTCCCAAGTTTCATACTTTCACTCTGTACAGCTCTATTTTTCTCTGCTGTGTTGAGCAGTTTAGGCTCCTTAATTTTCTGGCATGACTCAAAGTAGAACTTGAAAACTTTTATTTTGGTTTTTTCCTAGTTTTAGTTTCTGATTTCCAATTGTTCTTTTTGGGCCATTTTTCTATACTTTTGCACAGTCATGCTAGGTTGGCATTGCTGCACTCCAGTTCATCTTGGTGTGGATTAATGGCCTAGAAATTGCTGCTGTGCTTACTTTAGAGGAGGAACACATTAGATTTGCATCAGCTGAAATGAAAGACAAAATTGCCTACAAACCATTCGATTTTTTCCCCATTGGTTAGGGAGCCATGCAATGATGTGGTGGTAAAACACTGTCTGTGGGCATGGGCTTCACTTATGTTTCACGGGGTTAGAAATCAGGGAGGTAGTTCCTGACCCGAGTGCAAATACATAGTTTTACATGAGCAAAATGTGGAATGGGTTCCTTCAGTTTGGAATCAAGTGCTTTGTCTAGGAAACACTTGCCACCATGCAGTATTTAATGTTTCTTTTTGTAACCAAGTGTAGTTTGGGGGTTTTTAGAGATGACTGTACAAAGAAAATCAGCCACAAAGACTAGAACAGCATGGTAATCTTGTTCCAGTAGCTTCCTGTCAGTTATATTTCAAACAAAATAAAATTAAATTGATTTTTTTTCCCAAATTTTAATTTGGTGATTGGGAGAAATTTTGCTCCCACCTTAAAAGATGAATTTCCAGCTGTGCTAGAAATAAGCCCTGCATGCTTATGAAAGTAAACTTTAAGGTGACTAAATGCCTTCTACCTCTTCCTTACTGAAGATTTACTTTTTCTAAATGTCTTTTGGGGGAAGGGCAGTTTGTGGAACCAAAGGCTGCTTTTGTAAGCAAAAACTTGAATCTCCTTTTTTAATAGAGCCAAATGTCACCATTGCTATCCCTGGTTAAGGCAGTGCCATTTTGGAGCGGCTCACAGTTGAAATTTACCTTGTCCCATCTGTCAAATTTTCTCCTTGGAAAAAAAAAAAAAAAAGATCTACTACTATAAATAATAAAAATAATACTCAAAAAAGATGGAAACATACAGTTTTTTTGAAAAGTACAGTGCTTGGTGGAAGAAGGATGGCATTTGGCTACCCTGTTCTTTCTCGAACGCCTCGGTGTTGCCTGTCTGCGCCGGCCAATGTTGCAATGTAAGCAAGACTGTTTGATGCACTGCCACCCTCTATTGTTTGTTCAGTGTTTAGAATCTCCAGTGGGGAAGAGGAAAAGAAGCATGACTGTTAGTACTTCTCAGGACCCATCTTTCTCAGGATTAAACCAGGTCTGAACTGTCTCCTATTCCAACCTCAACCCCAAATTCATGTGCTTTATTTTTGTTTTGGTTTTTTTGTTTTGGTTTTTTTTTTTTGTTTGGTTTGGTTTGGTTTATTTTTTGTTTTTTATTTCGTTTTTCTGGAGAATGTAGACCTTGCAAAAGCACCTCTTATGTTGGCATTATTCAGACATACTTGGCAAACATGTAACATTACTAAGATGTTTCCCTGTGGCGCTTGTTTAAATTGTGGAATTATTTCTAAACTTTGATAGGGCTAAATGTACGTGCTTGATTTCAGGTGCAGGTTTTATTTTTGGTCTTTCTAACTCAAAAGGCGATCTCCTAAAAATGTGGTGAAGGGTAGGCATGAAATAGCAGGGCTCCTGCTTGCCTTCCTGAAGGGTTCCTGCAGTTTCTGTGGATGCATGTGAAGTTCTGTTATCACTTCAGCCAGACTCATCCCCGTGCAGTTTTTGTTCAAAATCACCCCAAACATGTAATGAAGACTTAATATTTTCATCCGTTGTGCTTAAAAACTGAAATTACTCCAACAAGCTGCGTCTTGGAGAAGCAGGAGCTTGTCTTGTAGTGTAGAATGTATTTCTGACTCTTGAAGAGAAGATGAATTGCAAAGAGAGGAAGACAGTTGCCAGTTGGTAGCAGGACAGCTGGAAATTGCTGAATATGAATCACTGCTCAGGAGCTTGGCCATTGGTGCACAGCTTTCCACAGAAGTCTCCATGGATTAAATCCCAGGCGGATTCCTGCTGTACACAAGCTGACAGGCTTCTGTTGTCTGCTTCTGAAACTTTCTTATCAGAGGCACAGACTTTGATCTACTTCTCTAGTTGCTCTTGGCAAAAATCGTGCCCTACTTCTCCAGTTTCCTGCTGATAGTGCAACAAACAGAATGAAGGTGGTGTGAGGTTATCTGGGAATGTGTTCTTGAGGGCTGGCATTGGGACGTTCTGTGCTCATCCAAATTGGGCTGTGTCTCCCAGCTTAATTCTTTCCAGGAGGGACTCACTCCTCTGCCTTCCACCCATCCACAGGGAAATACAGACTGGTCCTAAGCTGGGGAACAGAGTAAACTTCTCCAGGGAAGCTGGTGCTGGAAAATAATACCCAGTTACAGGTCTGTGTTGTGGACCAAATCAGAAAATGAGGGATTGCATTTGAGCTCTTCTAGGAAAGCTGGAGCATAGGAATCGTGTAAAGCTTTATCCTGTCTGCTTTGGGATTCAGTATCAAGTATTTCCTGGCATATCAGATGATTTCCTGGTAGCTAGGGACCATAGCCATGCTCACTGAGTAGCTACCTGTAGTGGGTGCAGCACAGCCCAGACCCACACCTTGCTGAGCTGTCTGAGCAGTGTAGTTGATGTAAAAACTGGGATTTGTGTCCGCTTGCTCCCAGTGTTCTGGGCTTTCAGGGTGACTTTCACCAGAGCAGTAGATGTAGAGCTGCAGTGCCTTGTGTTTGCATATAAATCATAGCAGGACTTCAACCCCAGGTTTTCTGCTCTGACACCAGGAGTTTAAGAGGATTTTAGCTTTGCTTTTTTGTGTCTAGGCTACTGTAGTTGGTAAATCTTCTTGAACCAGAATTCTAAACCATAGCTACTGTGCAATTCAGAAACTTTCAGTATCTTGGATACTTCATGTTGAGTTGAACTTCCTCATTCACAGCACTTTCAGTGTTCCAGTGACCCCTCATTTCAGCCTTGGATGTATTTCAGTCTCCAGTTTGCTTTTAAAGATGTATCCTCAGTTCTGGGATCAGCTTTAAGGTGATACTGAGTTGGGTTTTACTGAGACTTGACCAAACTTTAAATATCTTCTTTCCATCATGTTCTTCCCCCACCCAAGTTACTTTTGCAGCACTCATCAGTCTGTAGGGATTGCAGTCCTTGATCCTGTAGCATTAATCCAGTGTTGGAATCAGGATTTGTAGCTTGAAGTCTGAGTGCTAGAATTTGAAAGGTTCCTTATGTACTTCTTTCTGCCTCAGCTTTTTTTGCCTAGTTCTGAAATCTTGTCCGAGAAGGTACAGCCTGGATTACCCTTTGTAGGTGGGCTGGCTGGCAGCACAGTGATTACCACACACTAATTACCACACACTCAGGTTGCTAAATACCAAATCATTGGGCAAGCTTGGTTATTAGAAACCCAAATTGGATCCCATTCCTTGGCTCCAGCTTCCTGGCTGTGTTAAAACCAGCGAGTTTGTCCTGCTGCTGTGACAGTGTTCTGGGAGCCTTGAAATGAGCCAGGAACAAGCTGTCTTGTTTACTGGGGAAGGTTTTGGCCTCGTGCTCTGCAGAATGGCCACTGTTCTTTGAGACAGGAATTGCAGGATGTGCCTCATGTGTATTAAGCTGCCATTAACTCCGTGTGTGTGACCTGCTCCGGTGCCAGTGGGGTTTGGGATGTGCTTTCACACATCTTCCTCCCTCAGCTGTGTACTGCAGTCATCAGACTACAATAGTGATAGAAAATAGTGTAGAACTAAGCTACAGATGCTGAGTAGCATCATCTATCTAATCTTATTCCAGGGGATTGAGGAAAGGCTTGAACTAATTCACCATTAAGTTTTTAACTGACTAGTTAAAGCTGGTTGCGCCTCCGCACTGTTACTTTGCTTCTTTTTAACTGTAGGCTGTTACATTGTCTGGGTGTCTTGAAACATAGCTAATGCCTAGTGAAAGAAGTTGGGAATTTCAGGAATTGTATAGGAATCTAACCTATTTTCATTTTTCTTGAAGTTATTCCTTATTGACTTTGGTTTGGCCAAAAAGTACCGGGACAACAGGACAAGGCAACACATACCATACAGAGAAGACAAAAATCTCACTGGCACAGCTCGGTATGCCAGCATCAATGCACATCTTGGCATTGAGCAGAGGTGAGTGCAACATTCTGGAGGGTTCAGGGTGATTTTTGTAAACTTCTGAAGAGTCTGAACTCATTTTATATTAAAAGTGTATCCATCCCTTTGCAAATAATCTTCCTTATGGCTGCCTGTGCAAGGGCAGGGGGAATAATCCAAGCACCTAATTTGCTTCTTGAAGAGACTGTGTGTCTTGCAGACATCAGGTGGATGTTCTGCATATTATTTTGGCTTTTTAAAGGCTAAGCCATACTTTGATGTGGGTCTGACAGAGGCCCTTCACACATAAAATGGTGCACTTTGCTGATGTGTTGGTACCTGTTGGCACCACTGCTGACTGGCTTGAGAGGCCTTTCTGTAAGCAGAAAGGGTGTTCTAAAGCTGGTGTCTGTCCTGTTTTCTCACTCTCTTCAAGTTAGTAAACTATTATTTCTCCTTTTGCCTACAAGCAAGACTTAAAGATCTTCACTCACACTGTATTTTAGTTCCTGGTGTAATCATGTCTGTAGGTATGTACACATGTGTGGATATATTTATATATTTGAGCTTTGCTCAATCAACAAACACATTTTTATCATCTGGATCAAAGGCATTTTTTTCGTACAGAATCCTAGCATTGGTCCAGTGGAGAGAGCACTTCAGGTTTGGAAGTGTTAGGTACTCATGGATA
The DNA here is from genome assembly GCA_013398055.1 of Ifrita kowaldi. NCBI lineage: Eukaryota > Metazoa > Chordata > Aves > Passeriformes > Cinclosomatidae > Ifrita > Ifrita kowaldi. The sequence continues at coordinate 46,016 of VZRS01015126.1, forward strand.
TCAGGGAATGCCTCTGTTCTCTTCCTTACACCTGTGCCTAAATATTGTAGTGGATAACTGCAAGAGTGTGGTTTCACCTCTCTTGGATAGTTAAAGCTTCCAGGAATGTCTTTGGCCCTGACCTTTGTTTGAATCAAGATGAGAATGATAGAATTTCTAGTGGTCAACTTCAACAGAACATGTAACCCACAAATGGTGCTTTAAAATGCTCCATGTTGCCTTTTTTACTTTAATTTCCGTAAGGTTCTTTAAGGGTATTTTATTGTCTGTCAGAGTCATTATTTAAGCCTGGCATGTGGCTCATGGAGGTGAATGACAGGTGTCACTTCTGAAATAAGTGCATTTCATAGATTCCAAGCAGTTCTGGTTAGGGAATATCTGTGCTTGCACCTGAGAGTGAAGGAGGAATCTGCAAAGGATGCTGCTTTTGAATTTAGTTGGACACCATAAATTGAATTTAGTTGGATTTTACACCATGTCTGCTGGTAATGGGAATTCTGATATAGTTAGAAATGTAGGTTGGTGCTTGCTAAGAGCTGCTAAACTGTCTAGGTCAAGCCAGCAGTGAGGCAAAGTAATGCATTCCTATAATCAAGAGAAACCAGTTCTGGAGCTTATGGCAAAATATTTCAACCTCTAGTCCTGTACTTTTAACTGTTACAGAACATGTTTTCCTGTAGGTAATGACAGCTGTGCTCAAGGAGCTGTTTGCAATGTTATTTATTTTAATAATGGAGAAGATTGTCCTGTTTTCCAAACCCTGAAAACTACTTTTATCAATACATTCTCCAACGTAATGTACCCATTACAGACTTACAGAACTAAATGTTTCCTACTACAAGATCATGACATTAAACATTAAAACAATGAGCTGGATGGGGGATGCAAACTCTTAATCCCTTTATTGCTTCTGAATTTATCACTGCCTTCTCAGAAAACATAATTCTGTGTCATGGCGCTGTACAGGTTCACTGAATGCTGTTGGTGATTAAAATCTGCCGTTGTAATAGAATTAGCAAGTTTTGCAGGCTGGAATTTGTGAGCTCAGTATCATTTTTCATCCCTTTGTCTGTGGTTTCGTGTTGCAGCTGAGATGATCTCAGAGGTAGCTGCTGCTGAGGGGAGGGAACCAATCCTCCCTTCCTTGGGCACGACGGTGCTTTTTTGGCCTTGTGCTAAAAGCTTTAGGGAGCCAAGCTGATTTTCTCCTGGGGTAGCTTTTTGTTTGTTCCCCAAAGGGTCAGAGAGCTGGGCCATGAGCTGAGGGGCTGCCAGGCTATGCTCGTTATATTGGCTTGGCTGTAACACAAAAATCACCAACGTCTTTCTTCTCGTACCAAGATCTGCAGATAGATCAGGTTACAGCCTGTTCCCACTCCTAGGGAGCTGCTTTACCCTCACCTTTGTGTGCAATCCTGTTTGCAATGCCACTTTCAGCCTTTTGATCCCTTGTTGGGGTGGTAGGTGTAGAGTCTGTCCTGCCACCCTTTAAATCCTTTTCTGGGTGGCAGAGCAGCAGCAAAACCCACCAGGTTTTCCCCATAAGGGAGCAGGGAGGAGAAAAAGAAGTTATTTTTCTGCCTCATATTAAATAGATGTCTGCTGCACAGGTGCAGTCAGAGGAAAAATCTGATTTTACCACAGCTGGGAAGAGGCAACTTTGCCAAGAGGAAAAAAAATGCTGGAGTGTGTTTCCCACTGCAGTGAACTGTGCTGCTCTTGGTACTCAGGACAGCTGTGAGTGAAGTACAGTGGTGTTCATGTGGCCAGAGTGGGGATGTGGGACATGTGCAGGACAGAAAACATTTGAAGCCTTTTGCGTGAGAGTTTCTGTGCAAGTTCTTGGTGAAGTCCGTGGCTGGATCCCTTTGGAGTTCTCCAGCTGCCTTGGAACAGACTTGTGTGGGAAGAAAGCGGCAGCACCCCTCAGATTGATTAATGCACCTTTATAAATATTGCTGTCTTTTAAAACCAGAGGCAGCTCAGGGGTTTTCGACAGAAGGGGAAGGAAGAAAGGAGCAATGTCCTTTAGGGGCCAGATGGTCAGGATTGATCCCAGACTGAGCCAAGGTTCAGGGAAAAATTTTACTTACATGATGTTACAGCTTGATTGACCTCATTAACCTCATTCTCTCTTACAATGCATTCCATGGTTCCTACAGGAAAACCTTTAGTTTCTACCCAAGCTACTTAAGAAGGCAGGAAAGACATTTCATGTTTCTTTTCTTTTTTTCATTTTCCAAAGTTTTTGTTTCCCGAATCAAACTGCAGATGGAAACTTAGAACACACAATACCTACAGAGTATATATTTGCTTAAAAAAATTCATAGGATCTCTTCCTAGCTTAGGTTTTATTCCTTAATTATTTTTTTAATTTAAATTTTTGAATGCTTGCACTATGGAATAAAGTAAGGAATGCCAGGATTTGTAATTCCTTATGTTTTTCTTGCTGCAGTCGTCGGGATGACATGGAGTCTCTAGGCTATGTATTGATGTACTTTAACAGAACCAGTCTGCCTTGGCAAGGATTAAAGGTAGGTTATGGTGCACTTTTTTTNTTCTTGGTGAAGTCCGTGGCTGGATCCCTTTGGAGTTCTCCAGCTGCCTTGGAACAGACTTGTGTGGGAAGAAAGCGGCAGCACCCCTCAGATTGATTAATGCACCTTTATAAATATTGCTGTCTTTTAAAACCAGAGGCAGCTCAGGGGTTTTCGACAGAAGGGGAAGGAAGAAAGGAGCAATGTCCTTTAGGGGCCAGATGGTCAGGATTGATCCCAGACTGAGCCAAGGTTCAGGGAAAAATTTTACTTACATGATGTTACAGCTTGATTGACCTCATTAACCTCATTCTCTCTTACAATGCATTCCATGGTTCCTACAGGAAAACCTTTAGTTTCTACCCAAGCTACTTAAGAAGGCAGGAAAGACATTTCATGTTTCTTTTCTTTTTTTCATTTTCCAAAGTTTTTGTTTCCCGAATCAAACTGCAGATGGAAACTTAGAACACACAATACCTACAGAGTATATATTTGCTTAAAAAAATTCATAGGATCTCTTCCTAGCTTAGGTTTTATTCCTTAATTATTTTTTTAATTTAAATTTTTGAATGCTTGCACTATGGAATAAAGTAAGGAATGCCAGGATTTGTAATTCCTTATGTTTTTCTTGCTGCAGTCGTCGGGATGACATGGAGTCTCTAGGCTATGTATTGATGTACTTTAACAGAACCAGTCTGCCTTGGCAAGGATTAAAGGTAGGTTATGGTGCACTTTTTTTCCCTCCCCCACCCTTTTAATGTTTTGGGTTTTTTTTCATGTTTGGGTATCATGCTTCTGCCTGCTAGGTGGGTTTATATAATGTTTAGTCTCAGTTGTACAAAGCAGCTTTTCCCAAAGCTCGATATTTATAGACTGTGGATTCTGCCTCTTACGCAGCAGGCAAAACGTGCATTGTTGGACCGTCTTAAAATTTATGCTAAACAATAGCTGACATCATCTTTGCCAGTTATTGTCCTGTTGCAGGCTGAGGCCCCTTTGGGAAATAGAAAATAACATTGTTAGTGGCTTTTTGAATTGCTGGAGAGAGCATGGAAATAATCTCTTGTCTGGCGAGTTCAGCCTCAGTGGTATTTTCAGTCCAGGTTATGGCACAACTGAATAATTATTAACTGCAACAGGCTTGTTCAGGATTTCCATGTATGGGAGCCAGCTACAAACGTGGCAGACATTTCTTGTTTCGCTTATATAGACTCCAGTCTATGATTGGTTTTCATGTTTTAATTGTTTTTCTTCCTCCGTGTGAGAGTTGTGTGATTCCAATGGTGTTGCAGCTGCACAGTTTCTAAAAAGGCAGCAGCTTGTGGGACACTGGAACTCTTCAGCTGCAAATGAATGCAAAGGGTGCTGAAGCACCAGGCAGCCCTGAATGAGGCACTGAGTGGGAATTAATACAACTTTGGCAAATGTAGCTGCAAGTCTGGTGTGGTTAATGGACAAAAGCAGCAGCTAGAACTACACGAGCTGTGCCATGTGATGGAAGCATTAGACTGCAACAAATGGTATTAAACTGTGTCCAAGTCTTAATACCAGATTGACCTTCATTCTCTTTGCAATAAGTGTGTGGGACTTGGAGATTTCACATAAAATACTTACGGTTGACCAAAGGATTTTTGTCATTTTTTTTTGCTGCTGCTGCTGTCCTTGTTAATCCAGTGTTGCACAATATCTCTTATATTGTGACCTACATGTTCCACAGGCTGCAACAAAGAAGCAAAAGTATGAAAAGATTAGTGAAAAGAAAATGTCCACTCCTGTTGAGGTTTTGTGTAAGGTAAGAGTTTCCAAATGGTGTCATACTGTGAAATGGAAATTCTTGTCTTGTTGGTTTGATTTGTTGGTTTGTTTTTGTTGTTTTTTTTTTCTAAACCAGAGCCAATATGTTAAATAGCCTCACATGGCATTTGCTGCTGAATAATACTGCTTTGGCAGGCACTGGGTGCCTTGTGTTTGGCCACCCAGCAGGACTGGGAATGTGTGTAACAGGGCAGCATTTGCTGCTGTTCCTTGGCAAAGTTCATGCCACCGTCATTCAGGTCTTGCTGCCTGTTGGCTGTGCAAGCTCAGAGCTCTCTTAGGTGAGGCTTGTTCAGTTCTTCAACTTTTACAGGGCAAGTTTTACATCAGAAGTAAATAAGTAACCAAGGCGGAGCTGTCTGACTTGCCCACATCCACCTTCTGTCTCTTCCAGAGGGTTCATGTTGTCTGCCCCAACTCAAGTAGTGGCTGTAGTGGAGTTGGATGTGAGTGATCTTTGTTTTCCCAAAGTTTTCCTTTGAGTTTTCAGAATTTTCTTGCACTGTGGCAGCCACGTGCTTCTTAACAAAGGTCCTGGAGAACACAGGGGGGTTGTTCAGCTCATACAGCAGCACCAAGGATTGCTCCTTCTAGTCCTGCACATCTCTATCCCCAGAGTCCTGCAGCATCTCCCAAACTGTTGAACTGTTCAGAGAATCATGGAATGGTTTGGGTTGGAAGGGACCTTAAAAATCACCCAGTTCCAGCCCCCAGCTGTGGACAGGGACACCTTCCACTAGTCCAGGTTGCTCAGAGCTCCATCCAGTGTGGCCTTGAACACTTCCAGGGATGTTACACCCTGTCATTTTTTACAGCACTGTTCTGTGTGCTATTACCTATTACAGGCAGGCTTTAATACAGCATTAAAGGTTTAAAGATGTAAAGCAGCAAATCTTTAAAAGATGTTTTCATAATTTAAGTTTTCACACTTAATACTGTTAACTGACCTTGTCTCTACTATGTTCAAGTAGATTATCAAGGAAACAAGAGTGAATCTCCTAGTAGACAGTTACCACTTATTTTAGAGATTTAGTGAATAAGAACAAGGTTTAATTAGGATGAACAAAGTGCTGTATAAGTCAGTTAGATGTTGAAGGTTCTGGTAGCAGAGAGCTTATGATTGCAAACCATACATGAGGTAGCAACTCTGGGGAAGGAATGTGTACCTGATTAAACCCACATGCTGAAATACAGAATAAATTAACATCTAGGGGCAAAGTGGAATTAATTTACAGATCTTCAACCACTTTGTGTCTGCTGTTATAGACAGATGTACATCTTTTTGCCTTTATTAGAAGGTTTTTGCTGCAAGCCATGGCTTGATTAACACTGTTGATTTACAGGGGTTCCCTGCAGAATTTGCCATGTATCTGAACTACTGTCGTGGCCTGCGCTTTGAAGAGGCACCAGATTACATGTATCTGAGGCAATTATTCCGTATTCTTTTCAGGTCAGTCTCCAAGTGGAAAAGTACAGAAACTTCTCAGGGATCCAGTTGGGAACTGCTCTGTGGGACTGGCACTGCAGAGAGCAGGTCCTATGTGTGTGGTGTAGGGAGTTCTTCTGGGACTTCTTTCATTTCAGAGCTTCAAAAGCTGTTTAAAGGACCTGAAAATTATTGTTCAATGTTAAACATAAAGGGAAAAGACTCTCTTGTTTTTGCATAGTGTGATGTGACCACAGGGTTGAGCCCATGCTTCAGGTTCTGTTGCAAGTACCTTAAGAAATTGACCCCTTGGTAGAAGTCTTTGAAGCTTTTTATGTTTGGGAGTTGGTGATGGGGCCAGCAGTGGTTCCCAGGAGAGAAATTTCAGTGGAGGAGAATAGTGCTGCTTCATTGAGCTTGTTAGAGCAACTGGAACATAAATTCCACCTTGTGCAGTGAACAGCATCTGTCAAAAGAAGGGCTGGTACTGATCTCTCGAGTCTCCCCCCAGGTTTCTGGAATCCAGAGAATTCCTATTCAGTGATGTACAATACTGCAGCCTCTCCTTGAAATTATATCTATATTCAAAAGAAAAGCTCAGAAGCTCAGTGCAGACAGTGGGTGAGCTGGGCTGGGAGGAAGTGCTGCTTCCACAAGTGCAGACCTTTGTGTAAGCAGTGAGTAAATGCTGCTGGCTGGTATTTGGGCTTGCTGCAAGAATCCCTTTAAGTTAGTAATACTTAGCATTTCTGTACCATTCACAATCTCTAAAGCAGCTTACAGAAGGAGCTATCCCCTAGTTCTGGGATTTCAGATGGGGCTTGGTGTCAGCTCTGATGTGTTACAGCAGAATATTTCCCTCTTTTGCAGGACCTTGAACCACCAGTATGACTACACATTCGACTGGACAATGTTAAAGCAGAAAGCAGCACAGCAGGCAGCCTCTTCCAGTGGGCAGGGGCAGCAGGCCCAAACCCCCACAGGCAAGCAAACTGACAAATCCAAGAGTAACATGAAAGGTTAGTAGCCAAGAACCAAGTGACGTTACAGGAAAAACAAAAATTCCACGAATTTGGACAACGGCGGCAATTCCAAGTGTTAGATCAAGGAGGTGGTTTAAAAACTACATTTGGCTCTTAAATTCAAAAGCAAAACCAAAAGACGTCCTTGGAGAATTTGACTACTAACTTTATTCCAAAATGTCCTTGTTATTCATATCATTTCTTCTGGGGATGTTGGGTCATTTTTAACCACTGCATCTTTTGCTCCCGCATTAACCACTTTCCAAAAACAAGAAACTGACTTGGTGTTGGGAATGTGACATTTTTATTTATTTTGATTTATATATATACATATATATGTCCTTATATATGTATAAATATATAATGCAATCCAAAATCCTAGACCTAACACTTCTTAAGGGATAATTCTCATTGACTAGGCAAGGATCTAGAGACTTTGGGTTCTGCTCTGTGGCAGCTGGCACAGTGCTGTGGGTTTGCTTCTGTTCTGTATGCCTCAAACACTGGGAAGAGAAAATTGTGAACGCTCTGGCTTCCTCCAGTGGGTTTACATTGAGACATTTGGTCCACAGTTCAGGGAAGGGACCAGTGAGCTCAAAATGCCTTGCCTAAATCAAGCAGTAACCCCAAACTGCTGTGGATTGCCAACTCACAATTTTCTGAAGTATCTGGGTGCTCTGGGGTGGGGCTTCAGGTTTCCTGATGATTTTTTTGATGTTTCTAGGTTATGGTTTCAAAGGGAAATGTTGTGACATGTTCAAATGTAATTGTGTAATAACTGAAAACTGAGTTCTGAAAAGACACTTAATTTTTTTTTCCACATGGTCTAGAAGCTTTTAAAATACTTTTTTTTTTGTGGTGTAAATGTGCTGGTGTGAGTCTGGTAAGTCCCTAGGATGAAACTGCCATATTTGTGCATTTGAGAGCCAGTCTTGCCATGAAACCAATTCCTCAAGCTGAGCTGTGGATAAAATGGAAACTAATGAGATTGTGTGACTGAGAATAGAGAAGCAAGCTTTAAATTCTGTACTGAGGCATTGCTGCTCTTCAGTACCTCTTGCCTACCATTTTTATATGTATAAAATTGTATACTTGGCTAACATGACAATCCTGGAAATGGAAGAAATGCAGAAGTGTTTACAACAAACTTAGCAGACATTGTTCTTCACATATTGTGGCAGCATTCAAACCTTACCAGGTGTCTTTAGTCAGAATCGCTATCAAAAAACACATTTCATCCAGAACAAATGAAGTAGTAAAATACCTGCTGCTTTTCCCAAGATTGAAGTGGTTCTTGAAAAAAAAATAAATTTCACAGATGCCATTCAGTGTCAGATTTTTGGCATAAAGAGTGCAGCTTGTGTGGCTGGATCTGACAGAGGCTGGAAACCAGTTCCTTCAGCTGCAACAACCAGTAGCAGACTGGGTGATTAAGCACCTGGGCTTGGATTGCTTCCTGAAATAGAGAAACTCTGATTGAAGTTCAGAACCCAGCCCAATTTGGGGTGTGGAGAGGTTGGCTGTTCAAGCAGGAGAAGATAATTTGAGCAAAAATGCACATTCCTCACAACAGCTCATGCTCAAAGTGAAGGGCTTGCAGGAGGTGATGATCTGTAGTGGAACCTGCCCTGAAAATCAAGCTGTGAACTGGTGAAGCACAGTTTTGCTGAAGTGTTCTGAGGTTTAATGAGCTGCTCTCCTGGCTCAGACAGTCTCTGACCAAATGCTGTGTGTGAAGAAAGAAAAGGTCATTTAAATGATTGCCTGCACCTTGAAGTGATGCTGCAGTGCCAGAGAGCAGAGCTGAGCTCCTGGACAGGCACGAGGAGCAGGGAAGCTTTGCCAGGGAGCCTTAGACCATTTCTGTTCACTGGTGGACATCCCTTATCACCTGGCCTTTGGTAGAGACCCATTGCTACAGCTGAGGTGAAATTCCTGGCGTTTTAGCACAGTTTCATTGGGTTTTTTTGGGAATGATGCCTCTTCCCTCCCCATCACCAAGAAAGGCTTGTGGCCTTTGGATCGATGAAGCTGTAATGTCAGCAGAGCATTAAAGCAGTGCTTGGCAAACATCAGAAGACTTCAGAGGCTTAATCTCTTCATCAAAGTAAAGTTTTCCAGATTCCTAAAATCCTACATGTCTTTTTGTGAGGAATTTTGCCTATTAATGGAGATTTTTTTGAACCCAGCTAAGCTGAAGGAGGAGACTGTATGGCTTGGATGCTGTGACATTGGAGAGGATGAAATATCTGGGTTTTTTCTGGACTTCAGTTAAATTCTTCTGTAGTTGCTGTAGCAAAGCCTATGTGGAAGTGGCTTAAAAGGCTTCATGGTATCAATGTTACCCCTCTGGTAACCATATCCATTCAACAAGAGTCTGCAAATAGCAATGTACAGGTGCAGTTCTTGATAAAGTCCTGTTGAAGATGTGCATCTGGGCAGGGTGGTGCAGAGAAATACAGACTCAGATTGTTTGTCCAGTGTGCTCATTTACAGATATTCCTGACTTCCTGAACTCAGATCCATGTTAAATCATAACACTGAATCCTAGGGTTTATCCAGGCTGAATATTCTGCTTGGTTCCAGAATAACCTGTTCTGTCCATGGCCTTTTTTCTCTTCAGTTTTTTTTCCCCCTGCCTCTCTCTGGAACTCTGTGCAGTGTCTTTTGTAACAGCCAGCTCAGCTGGTTTGGAACTTGGGAGAGGTGAACTGTTCCAACAGACAGAGCTCTGCTGACTCTGGGAAGTTGGGCTCGCTCTCTTTTGCCAGTGCAGCAGTTGTTCAGGTGTGATTTGTAACTGTGCTTACATTCAGCTTCCCTCAGTCATAAAAGTGACTCAAGCAGTCAATCTGCAGGATAAAGTCTACCAGTTCCTTTTAGGAGAGGTGTTTTTAATTCCTGGCAGTGGAGATTCTGCAGGGCTGTCAGCAGGTTCAGTAATATTTGCTGGATGCCTGTGGTGGTGGCAGGATTGCTCAGAACAGACTGAGACTTCTCTGCTTGAGAATTAGAATTACTGACAACTGAATACTTCTCACTGCTTGTCTGGAGAAATGGAGAATACACAAAGTTTGAGCATTTCCAGTTGAGGAGGTTTTTAGGGAATGACACTGCAGTTGCTGCTCCCCTGTCAGTCAGATCTGCAGCCATGGTAATAATAAAGCAATTTGAGGATCCCTCACATTGCAGAGAGATTTTCAGAGGTTTGGGTAACACCTCAGAGGGACAAGGAGTGATGGTTTGGCCCTGCATGGAGTGAAGATTTGGGGAAGAGATTCCACCACGAACTCTGCAGCACGTTCCTCACACCAGCAGTGCTCTGAGCATCTCCATCTCATTTGACAGCTGTGGTTGGGCTGCGTCTTAAAAGGACTTCCAAGGGACATTTTGAGTTGAATCCAGTTCCCTGTTCTCTCTGTAGCTGGACATTCTCCTGCCCATTTTACCTTGGGTTTGAGGAGTTCTAATAGCAGCAGATCATTTGTTAGGATGTCCTTTGTCATCAGGTTCAGGCTCCCATTTCTTGTGAAATGTTCAGACTTCTGAAGCAACGAGTTGATCTGTTTCTTTCCACACTGTCCTTTGTTGACTTTGTTTTGGCTGCTTTGATGGAGAAAGTGGTTCAAATGATGAATCAGTGTTCTCTGGTGAACACACTAAATGGAAAAACAGCATAACTTTGTGTTGTGTGCATCAAGTAAGGATTAGGGAACTCAGGAATCACTGGGCTTTCTGTGGGAATTTGCACTCAAGTGGTATGGCTGTCTTGATTCTGGTGCAGGATTTTTTTTAATATGACCAGTGCTGGATAAAGAGAATTGTCCATCAGTGCATTTTTGAACGAAGTTATTGAACCTCTTTGAAATTATCTGTTGCCAGTTGTAGAAGAGTTAAAGCCATTTTCTGGGTGCTCTCCAGATACATTTTGGACAGAACGTCAGACCAGTAAGACTTGTTTGCACTTGCTTCTCTCTGGATGACAGCACAAGCTATAGCTGAGGTCAGTTCTGTCTGTATTTCACTAAGAAGAGATTTCTGTTGCAAAAACTCGGAGCTGTTGCTCTGATGAATTCACCCGTGGCCAGAACCATCCTGGCTGGAGGGCATCCCGAGCGGAAACCCGCTTGGCAAAGCCATCTTTGGTCAGGGCTCCTGTTACCTCTGTAAAGCACAGCCCTGCCACCTGAGTCACAGAAAGGAGCACACAGAGAGGGCTGGCTTAGCTTGCAGTAACTGGTTCTTGGAGATCTGTGTGTATTCCTGTACTCTCCCTATCCCCCAATGTCATTTGGAATCCTGAACATTAAAAGAATCGCTGCGTGTGCACCAGCTCCCCTGTGATGTGAGTCAGCACTGTCCTTGCAAAGGCAGAGGTGTGCTGCTTCCCAGCTCACCCTCCCAGCTTGTGCCATGTGTTGTGGCTGCCCAGAGCGTGCTGCTGGGGGTTTGTAGTGCCAGCAGGTACTGTAAGGTGAGTTCTTCCCTGCCCTGCCTGTGTCCGTGTGACGCTGCCGTAGTGCGTCTCTGGAGAGCACCCTGCAGTCAGATGACAGCCTGACATTCAGGGGTATAAACATGAGCCACTGCAGACAAGTAGAAAACAATCCTATGAAATTACATCCTGTTTCCTAGTGGCAATAACACAGCTTGTTTTCAGGCTGTTGGGCTGAATTCCTGCTGGAGGAATGTGGCATCCAGCTGGTGCATTAAGGCTGTTTTCCAGTGCAGCAGTAGGTGTGAGTGAGAGGTGCATGAGCTCCAGAGTTGTGGCAAACGCTGGTTACCTTTGGAAATGGACACCAGGAACTCTGCAATTCCCAGATGGAGCAGCATTCTCCCCTTTGAATGACCATAACTGCTGTTTAATTCTCCTCCTGTGAAGGCTGTTGCTCGTTTCCATCCCGTATCAGTAAGTTGCCCTTGTGTTTATCTTGCAGGTTTCTGAGCATGACGAGGATGGGACAAAGCAGAGCAGATCGGAGCAGGACTTGTCACTCCCCAAATCCTAGAAATTTTAGTTCATACACTTGCCAGTGGCTGTGGGCAACCATTTCCTTGGTGTAAAGAACTTAATATCAGTATAAACTGGCTCTGGGCAGTGTCAGTGATGCTGCACTTGGAGTTGTAGCAGCTGTAATTGTGAATATTACTGAGATAGTGAAACATGGTGTCCAGTTTTCTATTGCATTTTTTTCAAGTGGAAAAGTTAACTAATGGTTGACACACAAGTGGAGAAAATTGTGCATATGCCAATTTTTGTTACCTTTTTACTTTGAACTACACTGCTTATGAGATCTCATTGTTTTGGAAGAATGGCATGAACAGTCTTCGGCAACAGTTGTGATAATTGTAAATGCTCACAATTGTGCACTCTTTTCTGGTTATTCCTCCCTGGGTTTTGAAAGTTGTACACTTAAAACATTCTTAAAGTTGTTGGCTTCTATGTGCAACATACCAAGCCAGCTGACATGGTAGTAACCAAAGATTCCAGTTTTTAAGCATATGAAAGACTCTGCCTGCTTACCTGTGCTAGAAAAACAGCATCTAAAGTGAAGACTTAAGAGAAACTTAGCGACTACTAGATAATCTTTAGGACTCTGCATTAACTCTATAATGTTCTTGGTATAAAAGGAAAAACAGCATATTTGTCACGAAATTTAGTTAACATCTTACAACTGAACCTGTATGTAAGTTGCTTAGATAAATGTAATCACTGTAAACATCTATATGATCTGGGATTTTGTTTTTATTTTGAAGCGGGAGCTTTTTTGTTTACAAGTTCATTAAAAACTAAAAACTGTTTCTGTAAGGAAATGAGATTTTTTTAATTTGCCTTGTTAATTCAGTTTAAGAAATTTACATTACCCTGTTTTTAAACCAAGTTTTAAGGCCATTTGTTAAGCAAAAGAAGTCATATTTCTTTCTAAATCATTTTAGATTTAGTGTTGTAACTCTTCCTCATTTTGTTTTTAAATAAATTTTGTATTTTTTCCTTGAGGGGGAAGGGGCAGTCTTGCATTTTTATAACTTGTTGTTTGAGACCAGCCCTCTATAATAAGATTGGAATTTTTTAAAATGAAATGGCATCTTTTGCAGACCCGGGATTGGCAGCTTCCGAGCATTGCCATGTCCTGCCTCGGCTGGACTGACTTGTGATTGCTGCTTTGGAGAAAAAATTGGAATGGTTTGGAAAAAAAAAAATTTGGATGGTTTTAAACCAAGGCATTTTCTTTCAAGTTCTTGTGAAGTGGATATGACCAGATTTCCTCTTGTTCTTGGGGGCAGCCTCGCACCATGCAGAGTTCACATTGGTTACTGCCCCAGGCTGTCTTCCTTCTCACTCCTATTCTAGCCCAGCTGAAAGAAAGAAATACTTTTATTGCTGGTAATTCTTTAACAGTGTAATTTATTCCTTTATAGCATGTCAGAATAAATTAAAAAAAATGTCTGAAAATGCTGCCATATGCCTATTGTGTAAGTGTTGTTTGTATGTTTGCTTTTTAGACCGTTTTCATGCATGGAGCAGAGTTCCTGCTCACAGTTCATCTTTTTTTTACTGTTGGTAAAGATCTTTCTTTCCTTTTGCAAACCATTTCTTCAGGATCATAAGACACTGTGCACTCCTGGAATGGTGATGATGTGGATCAAGGCTCCCCTGTACTCTGTCCAAGAAGGATCTGCCCTGAGATGTGAAAAGTTTAGGTGGAGAACACTGTGTGCTAATAAACCCTGGGATAGATAATCTGGGAGGACAGGGAGGCTGAGAGGCTGCTGGGCTTCAGAGATAGCAGGGCACACTCAGGAACTCTGAGGCACAGCAGGCCCTGCTACCTGCAAGGTGGAAGAAGAAATGGAGCTCGTTCTCCTGGCCAGGATGGTTTTCCAAACTCCCAAGTATTGCCCCATCCAAATAAGGATGGTTTTCAAGCAGTGCCTCCTATAAAAACCAGTCTGTTTGTAAGAACTGGTATCTAGAGCACTGTGAGATGTCCTTATCTGTGATTTCTGCTGTCTAGGCAACGTGTCTGACAACACACATTGGCAGGAGGGGAAGAAGCATCAATGAAATGCCTTCTTGGCAGCTGTTCTTGGAGAGGCTGCTCGGAATTGTTGTGGCATCGCTTTTCATGCTTTGACTGAGATACTTGCTGAAAAGTTGGAGAAAATCATTTGGTTTCAGGAGAATAAATTATTTTCTCTGTCCATTAAATTTGCTCGTGACTTTGAGGGGGGTTTTAGAAACAAAACTGCTCTTGATGAGCTCTGTAAGGGAGAGTAAACACATTGAGGGTGTCAAAATGCATTGGTTTGTAGTTCTGAGAGTTGCAGGTGCTGTGGAGGAGCCTGGAGCCCAGTCAGCCTTGCAGATGTGTGGGAATAGAATTTATTTCTGCACAGGAGGGTGGGCCAAGTGTTCTGCATGGACAGCCTGTGCCAGATGTGCTGGCCCAGGCATGAGATGCCCACCTTCCTTAAAGAGACCCCGTGGCACCAAACACCCGTTTGCTGTGTGTTCTCTTTGGTTTGTAACAAAGACTTCAGCCTGAAAGATTAAACCCCTGTGGATCCTGACTTCTGCTTGCAGCTCTGCAAACATTTTGTGTTGAGAGATTCACCTGCGAAGCCAAAAGTCCTGCAAAACAGTCCCAGGCCTGTGACAAGGAATCATCATTTGGACAAGAGGCTGTAAGGCTCAGGATGTGCAGCCTCGTGCTCCCTGCAAAGTGCCAGAATTCGGGTAATGACATTAGGCTGTGACAACAGCTCCTTAGTCACCTCACTAAGCTGCGTCCAGGGTTTCAAAGAGATTTATTAACCTCCTTACAACGACTCTGCAAGGCTTCCTAAGGCCACCTTGTAAAGGATTGCTTAATTGGGAGCACGGAGTGCTCATGTGCAGAGTCCTGCTTCATTATTTTTAACCTATTTAAGCCATTCCTTATTAGAAGCAGTTGAGAGCCTTTTTCTCTTCTCCCATAAAGGCTCTGAAAAGAGGCAGCTCTGGCTCTCAGTTCACTCCTTGGCTGCTCCTCGGTGTGGTGTTGCTAACAAGTGACAAACACAACCTCTGGCTGTGTTAGAAACACTCGCTGTGTCTCTGGTAGGTCTGGAGCCCGTCCAGCATGTGCCACACACTTTTTTTTTTTGCTGATTTCTATGTAATTCTGTCTCTCCGGGGGTTATTTTCCAAGCTCAAATGTTGCCTCGCTGTTGCAGTGTTGTGCCTGCTCTCTCAGCTTTTTCAGGTGTTTTTTTGTTGGGAACTTGTCCCTGCTTCCTGCTGGGGTTTTCCTGAGCTGAGGTGCTTCAGTCCTGCCCCACTGCTCTGACCAGGAGCTTGGGCTGGCTGCCTCCGCACACTCCCTCCCATGTGGAATTTTTCTGCCATCCCAAGTTGGCTTTTTGCACGAGGCTTTAATTTCTCTTGACAGCGTTCTCCAATTTAGAAGATTTGCTGCTTAGCCAGCTCCATCAGCCCCATCTGCTCCTGCCTTAATTGCAGTGAAATCATCATGATTTCATATCAGCTTGATGTCATAACACACGTCGGTGAGCACGGCAGGCTCCAGACAAAAAGGCAAAGCGGGCTGGGAGGAAGAGCTGCCTGCTCCGAGCACTGATGCCTCTGGAAAGATGACACAGAGGAAGTGCCCACCCTCCTAATAGGGCCTGAGTGGAAGGGCTGCGTCCGTGGCTGTTCTCATGTGGAAATGGCTCTTTAATGTGATCCTTGTTAGCCCGGGCTCAGCAGGAACGGGGGAGGGTGGGACCGGGGCTGTCTGGGAGGAATTGAGATTGACTCGTGCTGGGACCCAGCTGCGTTAATGAACCCTTCCAAACGCACCCAGCTCTGTGTGCCTCTCTTTAAATGCACCACAGAGGGCTCAGCTGCTTTGCAAAGCTCGGTACTGAAGGTGTAAAATCCATTTCACTGAGATGCTAACGTGACTTTTTACATTGTGTGATATGTTCTTCCTGTGACTGTGGATAGTGCTGGATTCTGGTAGCTGGAAATCGGGAGGAGCCAAGGAATATTCTCACACCAGACTCGAGTGATTTGGTTTCCAGGTGTTTGTGTTCATAAATCACTGAAGGTTGATGTAGCTCCTTTCTCAGAGAAGAGCTTGGTGCTTTGGTATCAGGGACTGCTCCTGGAAGTACCTGAGCACGCTCAGCCCTCACTGTTCTGCCTTCCCTCCCCAGGAGCCGTTTGTTCCTGTTGATAATGTGGGTTGTTTTTTGTAAACACAGCTGATTAACTGCGTTTCTTTCCCCCTCTGAGTTCGTAGGAGGGCGTCGATGCCTGGCTGGAGGAGAAGCTCTCCCAGAGCTGTGTGTACCCTGTTTGTATCCCAAGAGCTCCAAGGCTTCTGGCTGCCTGTGCTGCTGCTCCCTGTCCCCACCCTCGAAATAACACCGAGCCTTGAGCTGTTTTGCAGGTGGCAGACTTTGAACTTCTTTTGAATGGAAGCAATTTGAGATGGTGGGGAGGCCTTGGAGGAGTGCACATGTTGTCATACAGGGTGGACTGGCTTGGGAGCTTCCCTGCTGCACTCAGAGCCCCTGTCTGTGTGCATGATACATCCAGGCCTTCGCTTTACAGCCCTGTAAATGCCCAGGGCAGGAGCCTGTGCCTGGCAGAGGTGGGGCAGGGAGCTTGTGTGACTCAGCTTTGTGGGACTTCACGAGCCACCAGAGCAGGAGCACGAGGACCAAATCCTCCCTGTCCCTTCCTCATGCCTTGGGTGAGTCCCTCGCGTTGCTGTGGCTGAAGCAGTGCACTGGGACTTTTCCAAATGAGACCATCGTGTGTTTAATTGGGAATCTCCAGGGCTGGGCCCTGGGCAGAGCTTGCCCTGATGTGTCTGATTCTGCTGAGCTGCTGCACTTCCTTCTCATGGGTTTTTTACTGCTGCTCAGCACTGTGGATGAATTGAAGATTCTCGAGCCCGTCTCTGGTGACTGCAAGGATATTTCACAAATCCAAGTTGGCACAGTGGGGACCAGGACCAGCCTGGGGTTGGCAGCTTCCTCTGGTGTTGAGCAGCCTGACCAAGCTGGGTGGCCTCTGCTGATGGCATCTGCCACATCCTCATCTGGTGGGAGCCGTGGGCAGCACTTTGCCCAGATGGGGCAGAGAGGAGCAGGGAGCGTTTTCCTGCCTTGGCAGCTACAGTCAGGCAGTGGGGGAGGAGAGCAGAGAGGTAAAGCTGGAAACTGGTGCAAGTCCTTCGAGCTGAGAAAAATCACTTGGGCAGCAAATAGAATCATTCTCATGTGCCGACAGCTTCCCCCCGGCACAGCCCTGCCTGGTGCTGAGCTCTGGGTTCCTCCTCCTCCTCCTCCTCTCTGGCTGGAGTTGGGCCAGGGCTGTTTGTGCCACTGGGTCGGGGTCACCTGGGGGGGCAGAGGCTGTGAGCAGCTCCAGGAGCGTGGGCACGGTGGGTGGGGGTGTTAATGCTCCTTCAGGGCTGGCACTCATCGTGCCACTCAACCCTCGGGGAGCTCCTGCCCCATGGAACAGCAGATACAGCCAGAAATCCCTGACTCGCCCTGGAAGCGCCTGCCTTGCTTCCCAAGCCCCCTTTCTTTGGGGAGGAAAGGTGAGGAACAGGCTGTGGCCATTCTTTCCTTCCCAAGCCCCTGTTCTTTGGGGAGGAAATGTGAGGAACAGGCTGTGGCCATTGTTCCTTTGGGCTGCCCAGGAGGCGTTTGCTGCTGGCTTTTATTAGACGGGTTTGTGCCTGGGGAGGGTTGATCCCCCCCTCCCAGAGCTGCACCCCTGCCGTGGGAAGGTGGAGCTGTGCTGGAGCTGTGCTGACGCCGTTCCCAGCCGGCCTGAAGCTGGTCACAAATCCCATAAACTGATTATGGGTGTTAAGTCCCTGCTCAGTGACCTTTCTCCCTCTCACTGACAGCTTTTAACATCGTGCCCCTCCCCGAGGTGCTGGCGGGGGGTTCGGGGACAGCAAGGTGGGTGTGAGGCGGGCATGGGGCTGCCTCGCGTGCCAGCTCTGCCAGCCGCTTCCCGGGAGATGGAGCACGGCCTTGGGAATGTGATGCTGATTGGAAGTGGCTTGTTTTTGCTTCCCTACATGCAAACAGCTCGTGGGGGCCGAGCCAGCTGCGCTCAGCCTTTCCCCAGTGAAAAGCTGCTGGCGGGGTTTGTCAGCCGGCTGTCCCTTCATCCTGCTGTGCCTCCCAAAATCCCAGCTCCTGGCAGGGCAGGGCAGGATCCCGCGGTGGCTGTGGAGGGGTGGGATCACGGCACTGGACGGACTGGCTCAGCTGTGGCTGGCAGCTCTGCGGGTCCCGAGGAGGAGCTGATGCTGCGTGACAGGGAACACCTGGGCGCCCATGAGGCACAGGGTGTGTTCCATGTGTTTATGGCCTTCCCGGGCTGGGGAGCAGGGGGAGGAAGCAGTTGCTCCGACACAAACCCCATCCCAGTGCCAAGATCGTGCAGGCATCTGCCTGTCCCTCTTTCCCGGAGCGTTCTGGTTTGTGTCCCCCCCTTGGCAAGTGCCGGGGGAGCTGCCTGCTCCCTGTCCCCTGCTGAGGGAAGGTCTGGCAGCCCCTGCCCTGCTGATCCCAGGGTTCAGGCTGTGAAAGCAGAGCCAGCGCTGCTCTCCTGCCCCTCTGCTCTCCTCAGCGGGTTGCTGGGTGACGGATAAACACAGCAAAGGCAGTGCCAGGGGGGCTGGGTGCCCTTCACTCCTGCCTGGAACCGGGGCACAGCTGTGCCCAGCAGAGCTCAGGTGGCACCGAGGGACCTGCCTGCATGTGGGACGTGCTGGTGACCCTCTGTGTGCTCCCTGCCCAGCCCAGGGGCTGTGGCTGGGCAAGATGGCTTCTTTCTGACCCCAGCCTTCATTTTGGCTGCTGGGCCAACTGCTGAGGCTCCCTGGGGCTGGCCAGAGGGTCCCAGAGCTGCAGCATCCCTGTGGCCATGGCACTTCTTGAAGAGCCCGTTCCTGCAGCTTCCCTCTAACCTCTAGGAAGAAGTTTGAATTCAGGATACTGGAGCAAGCAGGGCACAAAAAGCCTGTTATTGTTCCTAAACCCCTTCCTAGGCTTGCCTGGGGAGTGCTGGGGAGCCTGTGAGGATCTGGTGTGTCTGGGGAGCAGTGGCACCGTCACCCAGTGCTGGCCGGGCCTCTGGCAGGTTATGGGAGAGGAAAGCAGTGCCCGGAGCAATCCTGCTGCTCGAAATAACTTCCCAGCTGCTGATGTTTGTTAACGTGGCCGAGCCGAGGTCCTGCAGGAATGTGAGGTACTCCCGGATCGGTGTCGCAAGGGGAGCTTTGTGGGATGGGAAGGAATCCCAAATGCCAGGATACACTTTCCAGGAAAGAAGTGTTTATGCCCAAATCCCATTTCTGGAAGGTCAGGGCAGCCTCCTCTGTGGCTCCATGGCTGCTTTTATTTTTGCTGTGGTAACAGAGCTGGGGTTGGAGTCCTGCTCTGAGCCTTTCTGGGAGCTAAAGGCTGACCCAGCTCCACACCAGCTCTGCCGCAGCTCTCCCACAACTCTCCAGCCACCCTGGAGCTCACTGCTGGTCACTGCAGGGCGTGCCCTGCTCTGGACACCTGCACGTCTGCTCTGGAGCGGGTTCAGAAGTGCTGGCAAAGCCCTGAGCTCAGTCCCACCTGCACCCTGCTCCCCCTGCCCCGCCTGGGTCCTCACCTTGGTGTGGGGGAGCAGCAGGGAGCACCCCAGTGTGGGGACAGCTGCTGTGGAGGTGGCACTGGAGCTGGTGACAGCTCTGCCTGCTCCCAGCCTGCAGGCCAGCATGCCCAGGGGAGTGGGAAAGCTGGGGATATCCCAGGAAGGCCGTCCTTGACCCTGCAGCTGTGTGCCAGCACCTCTGGGAAGAGCCCTGATCGTGCTAAACCCTGCCGTGGATGATCTCAGGTGAACACAAAGCACCTTTAGGGTCACCCTGGGCCTGTGACAGCCCATGGAGCGTGCCCCAAGTGGGACAGTTGCTGTCTTATCTTTTTCCTCCCAAGAAAAAGGTTTTTTGCAGCACTCTGAGTGCAGAGGGGGTTCGGAGGGGCAGCTGAGCCAGGCTGGAGTGGTGCTGGAGCTGCTGGAGTGATTCAACAGCTCCTGTAGGAGCAAGGAGTGGTCTGGCAGCACGGGCAGAGCGTGGCAGGACCGGGTCAGGGCTTGCATCCTCTGGGAGAGTGCCAGCTGAGCTGAGGGCCTGCCTGGATAACCTGTGGCTGCAATTTGGGGTGCAGCCGAGTGCCGGCGGTGCTCTGCACGTCGGTTTTAGTCAAGTATTGAAAGTGTTTCACATCTGCCGGGGAGCACAGCTCAGCTTGGCTGCCCTCTCCAACCCACCCACCCAGTTCCCGGGTCCCCAGCGCCCAGCTCCAGAAATAACAGCGCTTTCCTTTCAGCTGGGGAGGGAATGAGCTGCTCCTTCCTCCAGCTCCCGTCGGGAGGAGCGTGATAAACCCGCGGCGTCTCGCCTGGCTCTGCCTGATAGCCGGAGCACGGAGGTGTTGCTGATGGAGAGCCGAGGGCGGTGTGGGAAGCGCTTCTGGCTCCCGGCGTGCGAGCTGCCAGCCCGGCTCCTTCCTGCAGAGAGGCCTCCAGGTGCAGCGTCAGCTCCTGCCGGGGTTGGGCCAGGACAGGCGGCTTTCCCAGGCTCGGCAGCGGGAGGGGAGGCTGCCAGCTCCGGGAGGCAGAGCTCTGGAGGCTGAGATACGCCTCGGCCCTGCACGTCCTGTCAGATAAGCGCTTCTCCTCTCCGCGTGCTCCCTGGGCACGACCAACGCCTTCTTCTGGAAGCTGCCACGGAGCTGAGGCACCGCTCCTGCTGTCAGCAGGATTTCATCAGGAGAACGCGTGCTTCCTCTGGCTCTTCACCGCGGGGAAGGTCCCCTCCTGCACTGCTCCCACCTCATCAGCTGAGAGCCCTGAGAGCCCCCAGCTGCTGCTGGCCCAGCCTGTGCCTCTCTCCTGTCCCTCCACCTGCCTCTGAGTCCCCAGGGCTGGCTGGAAATGTCCCCTGGCTGGTGGGCTCAGGAAGGAATGTGCAGTATGAGGGTCTTTCCAGACTGGGCTTCTCTTTCCCTGGCAATAAAAACTTTCAGGGCAGTTTTTAAAATGCTCCGAACTGGCTGCTCTGTCCCCAGTGACTCTGGAGCTGCTGGGCTCAGGCAGTTTTGTGCCACCCCCAAGCAGCCAGTTCCAGCTCCTTCATCCCACTTAGCCCAGATTTTCTTCTAAATAGGTCACTCGTTAATTGAGGGCAAGTACAAAGTTGCTGTGTTTCTCCTTGTTCTCCGAGGCTGGACGGACCCACTTCAGGAGCTGCCAGACCTGGGGCAAGGCCGGGTGGTGAAATCCTCGTGGGCTGCAGCAGCTCCGCCCGCATTCGGCAGCGCCAGGGCTCGGGCTGCTGGAGTGTGAAGCTGTGCAGGGCAGGTTGGGGCTGACTCTCTCCCTCAAAGGCCGTGTGAAAGCCCAGCCCTGTCTTGTTTGCAGGAGGAGAGGCCAGTAAAAGTCTGGGTTGTGGCTGCTGGGAGGGAGGGAGGGAGGGATGGGGTTTTATCCTCCCTGATGGACGGGGACAAGCGCTGTGCGTGTTCCTGCCTCAGGAACTGCTCAGCTCGGGGCTGCTGGTGCTGCCGGGGAGGTGACACCGGGGTGCAGACCCCCTCAGGGACTCAGTGCTGGGGACAGGGGACAGTGTGAGCTTGCTGTTCCCCACTGGGGTGCCCCTGCTGTAAGGGGATCCCACAGGGCCCATCCCAGCAGCTCCCTGCCCCTGCCCCGTGCAGGCTCTGCCTCTCAGCACTGTGGCTCGGCGTGTTTAGCTTGCCCTGCTTGTTTCCATGCAGCCGAGTGGGGATGGAGGGAGGCAGCTGCAGCCTCTGGTTCCCAGGAACAGGGACTAAAGTCCAGCTGGGAGCACAGGCACAGCCAGCTCGTGTCTTTTTGCTGCCCAGGGAGGATGTGTTGGAGCAGGATTAGGCATGGCACAGGGTCCCACCACCTTGGTCATGGCACTGCCCTGCTCTGGATGGTCCTGCGCTGGTTTACCCTGCACAGGAGCTCACCCCCAGCCCCGGGGTGGGGTTCATGCAACCTCAGGAGCCGGTGGGAGGACTTGGGCTGCTTCCCTCAGGGCAGGAGGAGAGATAAGGCCGGAGCCAGGCCCATGGCGCCGAGGTGGAGCTGTGCCTTGAGTCAATATTGGCTGATGACAGCCCGTGGGCAGCAGGGCCCTCGGCTGCCGCTGCCCCTCTGGGCTCAGCCCTTGCAGGCTCTGCTCCCAGGGCAGAGCCAGCAGGATCCAAACCCGTCCTCATCCCAGGCCCCACGGGGTGCGGGAAGGAGGGAAACACGGTGGGAACCTGCCCTGTGCCTCCCTGGGGCCGGGCGAGCAGGGTTGGGGCTGGGAGCTGCTGACGGAGGGCTTTGGGAGCGGGGTGAGCGGGCAGGGCTGTGCCCAGCTCCCCCGGGACGGGCTGGGCACGGCTCTGGGCACGGCTCTGGGCACCCTGGGGCTGTGCTGGGGGCTCTCACCGAGACCCCTCCTGCTTGGGGTACAGGGCTGGTGAGGGGGGTGCTGGTAGTGCCCAGCCCGCCTCCGCCGTGCTCAGCCAGGCCACGGCAGCCGGGTTTGGCACCGGCTCTGGCACCGCAGGCGCTGGGGCGTGCCGGGCAGGCCTGGCGAGCCCGGCTGGGACACGGCCTGCCCGCTGCTGACTCAGCAGGGTGGTGGCTGCCAGCCCAGGCTGGGTGGCTGCGAGCGCTGGGCAGGCTGAGCCCCTGGGCAGGGACAGCCCTGCCACGCTGCCACCCCGCTCCCTGCTCCAGGGGGGCCATGGCTGCCCCCTTCCTCTCCCCCATCCCATCCCATCCCATCCCATCCCATCCCATCCCATCCCATCCCGCTGGAGCAGCGAGAGCAGCTCATCCCTGTGGGGCTGGGTTTGGGGGGCAGTTCCTGAGCTGGGTCCCTGGGATGCTGTGAGACCCCAGGGCCTGAACCACAGCATCCTGCTTGGATGGAGCTGCCCAAGCCCCCGTTCCCGTGTTCCCAGCACAGCTCAGGGGGCTGGGGGCTGCTCTCCAGAGCCAGGGGTGGGTGTGGAGGGCCCCTGGAAGGGCTGTGTGGAGCAGGGAGGAGCAGGGACCCTCGGGAGAGCCCTGGGGACGCCCTGGTGTGTGTGTGAGCCCTGCTGAGCCTTGGAAAACCTGTGTTTGCAGAAAGCCCCAATCCGGGAGCCTTTCCCCAGCCCAGGGGTGCTCCCAGCCACGCTGGGGCCCAGCGCTGTGACACCCACGGGGCTGAGCGTGCTGGGCACTCGGGGCTGGCACCCGGGCACCCTCACACCATCCCTGGAGCTCAGAGAAGGGGAATGAGCTGCCCTGCCGGGGGTGGCAGTGACAGACACGTGGGTGCCAGTGTCATCCAAGGGCTGCCACACCAGCACCCACCAGCCCTGACTCAAAATGCCCTGTGGGCCCTGGCAGGGGGCATTTCCAGTCCCCCCCAAGCCCGGGGCCAGCGCAGGACACGGTTGGGGATTATTTTTAAGCCGATTGCTGCTGCTCGTTGACGAAGTGCTGAGGTACGGGGCTGTGGGTCACGGGGGGAGCGTGGCCACCCTGGGACTGGCACTGCCCCCCCTGGGGCAGGGGGAGGTTTTGCCCCTTCCCCAATCCCTCTGGGTTTGCCACACACCGCCCTGAGGGCCTCTAGGAGTGAGGGGAACCATCCTCTGCCTTGGCACCCAGACCCTCTGCCCACCTCCACCCCACAGGGATGAGCCTCCCTGCCTGGCACAGGGATGGCTGTTCCTGTGCAGCCTGTGGAGATAAATAAATATGTGGGAATAAATTCCCATTTGTTGGGAATGGAGTTTGGCTGCCAGCACGGTTATCTCCAGCAAGGCTCTGAGAGACCCCCAATAAATTTTTTGAGGGATGTGGCCATACCTGGCTCTGGGAGGAGATGGAGACGAAGCAGGGAAGCACGAGCAGGCAGTCCTGGGGACAGAGGAGGATTTATGGCCACCGACTTTCTGCAAAACTGGGGCTGGCTTGAGAGCACCAAAGGGTTTCAGGCACGTGGGTGCCACACCAGCACCCACCACCCCCTTACTTAAAATCCCAGTGTTTCCCTGCACACCCTGGCAGGCAGGCATCGCCACGGAGCCCTGAGGGTGGGGCCAGCCCAGGACCCTTGGAAGGGGAAAAACTGCCCCCCAAAAAAGGGAGCGTGGCAGCTCGGCCTCCCCCCTGGGTGCTTTGCAGAGAGCAGGGAACACGTGGAGCTCAATCTGCCGGGAGTAGGGAGACAAATCACGAGCAGGGAAGCAGCCCCGTTCTGCCGCTGCTGCCACCTCCCTGCTCCGTGCCCGGGGCGGTGCCAGCGGCAGCTGCTGCTCCCAGGTGGTGCCGGTTTTGCCGGCTGAGTCAGGACAACTCCCTTCCCTTCCTGCTCCTGGGCCAGCCGGGGAGGATGAGCTGTGCTGGGAGGCTCAGCATTCCCCAGGGATCCTGTGCCAACAGCGGGGAAACTGAGGCACGGAGCGTGCAGCGCCTGCGACGGGTGCCAGGGTGGCATCTTGCCCAGGGCATCCTCACCCACACCGTGCTGGGGTGGAGCAGAGCCCTGGCTGCGTTGTTCTGGAGGCAGGACAGTTGTGCGTGCCTCAGTTTCCCTGTCAGGTGGCTGGGTCAGCACTCCTGGAGCTGGGGATGCACCTGGAAAATTCCAAGGAAACCACCTGAATTCCCAGCCCTGGGCAATTAGGAATTCTCCAATTAAAGAGCTTTTTCTGGCCAGAAATTACTAATATTGCCCAAACCTAAATCTCTCTCAGGGACAGGGTCAACCTTGATGAATTTTCTGGCTGAAAAAAAAAGGGGGGGGGAGGAAAGAAAGAAGGAAACAATCAAAGCTCTCTGAGCTGGCATTTCCTGCACTGAGTGCCGTATTTTTTTAATTTGGGTGTGTAAGAGACATGGCTTCCCCTCCTGCCCCGGCATGTCCTGCAACCCCCTAACAACCAAAATCCAAACAAAAGCTTGGAAAGTGTTGAAACGGAGCGGTTGGAGCCGCGGCAAACCAACAGTGCTGTCACGGGGAGGAGCACGGTTGGATTTGGGATTTCCATCTCCAGAGAGCTTTTGTGATTTCCACTTCTCCTTCTCGTGAGGGGCAGGAAGGACTTTCCCCATCGCTGCCTTTCCTCGGCTGGGTTTGCGGTGTCCTCCTGGGCGGGTTCTCCCTGCCCATCCAGGGACCCCAAACCCCACTGTGTGCCCATTGCATCTCCCCAGATGAGTTCCCAGGTCCCGGCAGAGCAGGCAGCGAGGGGAGGTGGGCACGGGGCTCCACGCTGGGAACTGGGGAGTGCGGGATGGGATGGGATGGGA
>VZRS01015127.1:203-29742 GCA_013398055.1 Ifrita kowaldi
CCCGGCTCGGGGGCAGCGCCCCTCGGGGTCAGCCTGGGGGCCCTCCGCGCCCACCGAGTCTGGCGGGTTCCCTCTCGGGGGCTTTGCGACTCCAGACTGCTTGCGGGGTTTGAGGAAATTCGGTAAATGGTATCAGCGGACACCTCACGCTGACTACCCTGTCTTTATGAAAAGCGTACCTTATCTGCTGGTTTCTTTGGTGTTCTAAGAGCAGAAAGCTGAGTGGAGTTTAGGGTGTGAATAGCCTTAAATAGAAAAGGGAATGGCTTAAGTGTGAGTAGCTTGAATTCTGTTGTGGTTCTCCTTAACGCTGCTTACTGAGCTAAGTAAGATATCAATAATAGGAGCTACCATTCAGAACCAAGTGCACAGCAAAGCTCCAGCACTGCAGCTGTTTTATTACTGGGCTTATTATAAAATGTGCAAACAGTCAGTAGTCCAATGTTGCTCTCTGCACATAGGTGTGACAAGTTTTACAGCTATTGGATTTGGCTTTCAGTTTTAAGCGGATCAGGAGAGCACAGTACTTTGTGCGATGTCCTGGTATCACTAGCAGCTTTACGGTGTAATCTTGTTTGGAAATTGATCCAACTCATCTTGAAATCCAGTCTCGAAGAAAGTAAGGGCTGTGGGCCTTAAACTTGCCACTGCACCTTCTTACCATGTCTTGTGGCTATACCCTTACATTTCTTGTTTTTATGATGTGAAAAATTGATGTGGAAACAGTAAGATGAGGAGAATGTAAATGCTTTTGATGGTACAACACTTGATAACTCTTCTGCTCCTTTATACTCTTTCATTAAATGCCAACTTGTTTCTATCAGGAGTTCATAGTGTTTTCATATTGGGGTGAATGGATGTTGAGTCTTAATATTGTTGAGTTTTTTCTTCTAAATTTCAAGTAGAAACAGAATTGCAGGAAAACCACTGCGTATTTGTTAGAAGCAAATGAAAACCAACATATTTTTAGCTCTTGTGGAGTATGATGAAAAAACCTGTGTTATTAACCTTTTCAGAGTTACTGGGTCAATAGAGTAGTTTGAAATCACACTAGGCATGTAAGCAATACCTTGCTGAAAAACGTTAGTTTCAAATGTTTGGTAATATTTTTTTACCTAAAGACTACATTGAAAAGCTGCAAGAGGGAAGTCCTGATCATGTGTAGTTACTGTCTAACCGAATGGTTAAGACAGTAATTTTGAGTAAACAAGGCCAATACTAATGGTGAAGAACCAACCTGTATATAGTACTGTTTTTCCTGAATTACAAAGTAGTTACACTAAACCTCCTGCCCACCCAGCCTCCCGTTAACTCAAACCCCATATCAGCTGACAGAACAGTAATCAATGACTATGCAGTTTGGGTGATAAAGTGTCTGCTCATGCATAATCCATGAAGTTCTGTATCTTGATCAGACTTTGCTGTACAGCTACAAGAAGATACTTGGAAAAAACCCCCACAGTGTATTTGAAGCTGCTTGGCTTACTAACTTTGGCCTCTGTCAACGAAAATTGTAATCAGAAGCTTATTGTGCTTGTTTTAAGTCAACAAGCACAATGCAACAAGCTGTTTAGGTTCAGCAACATACATAATTTTTCTTGTAAATGAAAAGAAAATCTGGTAAACAACAGTTAATTTCCGTGTTAAACAGGATACAGTTGAAAACAACCTAGAGATATGACAAAATAACCTACAGATATGAGAAAATGATTATAGCTGGACTGTTTTTCCATCACATGTGAAATGCTGTATTTACACCTGGTCCTTGAATTGAATTAAAATATGACACTCTTAATTGATGAAGCAAAACATGAAATTATTCTGGACTTGGTTATTTAAGATACTTAAACAGTATATTGATAACCACAAAGGCTTAGTGATTAATTTCTTCTCTGCCTCTCTTCTTCTCTAAAACTATCATTGGTTTCTCCTTCATGGGCATCATGGTTCTGCATTTGCTGAAAGTCAGATCATGTGCTTTCCATGCAAGTACCTTTTTTAAAAATGAGTTCCCTCCACAGGCTCCTTAGGAGAAAGATTAGTCTTCTGATGCATTTCTCTCAAGGGATTGTTGGAAAGTTTGTTTAATTCCATAATCTGTACTAAAATGAACACCTGTCAAATGCTGAAGCATAACTTATCTAATAAAATCTTCCAGTACTACGGAAACAAAACAAAACATGGTTTTCTCTTGTCCAAGAGATTATGTCAGTGTCTTTGAAACTCAGAGGTATTAGTGCAGTCGCTGCAGATGAATAAAATGTAGCATCATGAGAATTGCTGAATTTTATCAAAAGGATGAAGTAGGTGTGATTGATGCTCAGTGGTTTTGCTATTTTTCTGAAAAGAATTGTACTTGACCTGGATTTCAGCTTCCTTCATTAATTAACCCAACTGAGTCTTTTTTCCTTGCGTGGTCCAAGAGAAGACTTGGTTGCTACAAATGAGATAATGTAATAACAAAGTTTTGTCCCTGGGGGTAGAATCTGGTATTGGACACTGTGCAGTGCTTCTCCGTGGCTTTAAACTGGTAGATACTAAATTGATTGTTTTATTCTTTAAATGGTAAGGTGTTAGCAAATCGAGCCTAACACTCTGGTACTTCAAACTATGTGAAAAAGGTATAAAGTTTGGTTTGTGTTTTGTATCTTCTTGGTCAGTGGAGGCAAATGGAGAAGTATGTGGAGAATCGAGAATACTGAATATTCAGGATAGTAATTGAAATTGGAGGTGTTGATAGAGTAACATTAAACAGCATGCAGGACTTATGTGCTGCTGCACTGGAACAGGTCATCAGAAAACACCTGGAATCAATTAGTTTGATACAATGCAGTGCAGCGTGTGAACATGAAAATTTAGTTTGGATTAAAAATGCACTTACAAACTGAATCATCTGATCTCACCCCCTTTGATTTGCGTTGCGTAGCTGTCCCAGAGCGTGCAAGCTGGATTCCTTTTGGGTTCAGCTGGGCAGGCAGATAGGCCCTAGGAGCACATCAAACATGTTCCGAGAACTGTGGAGTCCCTAGGACAGAATTAAAGCTGGTCTGAAGTAAGCACTTGAAATCACTATGACAGAGGCAGGTTTCACTCAGCAAATTCTGCTCTTATTTGTCCTGCATTCTGTTTTTATACATGTAGCTCTGTGGGTACTAGTAAGAGGAAGTTTTATTATCTTCAGCTCTGGGGAGAATAAAGAGAAAAGAAAGAGGTTGAGGGGGAGAAATTTGAGACCATTGAACTTTCTGTTTCTAAATCTTTGAAGATGAAAGTATATTTTTTCCAACCTATGTGTTTCAATATACTCACCATTTACACCCCAAAGTGAGAATAGTGTACTTAATTTTATAAAAAGTTGTTATTTTGTTATTATGGTGGACTTTTTTTCCATTTTTTTCTCCTGAACTCAAGTTTCTTACCATCTGCAATGCAGATACAATTTCAGAAATCTGAGGCATGTTCAGTCATTTTGTAATGCATGTGAAATAAAAATGGACATAAATGTATCATAAAATTGTATCACTTTTGTTGACCATTAGGTTGCTGTAGTAACATCAAATTATGCTATCCTATAAATCTTCTTTTTTTTCTGGTATTTTCTTAAATAAAACTAAAATAAGCGACAGCAGGTTTTTTTAGATATTAAAATAATTATCTAAATATTTGAAATGAAGCCATTTGGCTTTTTTCCCCTTTTCTGTTCAATGTAATATAAATTGACATTTTTTGAGTTTGTTACTTTTGCCAGTCTTGGAGTATAAACCATTTCACTGTCAAATTGGAGATGTATGTCAGAAGTTTGTGGCTTCTGGGAAAATATCATTCAGTGTTGCAAATATTGGTGACTCAGAAGAAATGACTGAAGCATTTAGAGACTGACACTTATGTTTGGAATTGTTTTGGTATTTAGACCTCATGAAACAGCTGAACAACCAGCAACTGAAAAGCCAATCAACTGTGATGATAGGGAGCTTTTTGGTGTGTGTGAAATTGTGCAAAGTTTGGAATTTTGTGAAGGAGAAAAGCTCAATGCGATAGCCTGCAGACTGTCACAAGGACAAGCTCTCGACTGTGAACACAGTGTGAATTGGGAGCTACTGTCTCTGGGAAGTGTACAAACAGAGCTGCAGTGAGGATATTGCTTCTCTGAGCTGACCCAAAAACCTCTCTTCTATGCTTGTCAGATTTCATTGTTGCATTTTAAAATCCTGTTGGCAGCAGTCAATCCAGCAAAAATGAAACAAGTTTTAACTTTAGAGCTTCTTGGGACAGGAGTGCATGCTTCAGAGCTGGTGGTTGCCCTGGTCAGTGGTCTCCACTGCCCTTTCTGTGTCGATAAAATATATGCAATTTTGGGCCACAAAAATGTATAATATGCAAATATTAAAAACAAAATCAAAATGCAACTTTTATTTTAAATGTTTGGGCCTACTTTTATACTGTTAATGCTTAAGTAGAAACATTGAACAGGTAGAAACTTTTAGTGAATAATATTTCTGTTGACAAGTTTGCTGTCAAAAACACTTTCTGTGTCTGCTTAAAGTAGTTAAATGGAGAACAGAGCGAAATTACCTTCTGCTTCTCTTCACAGGCTGAAGAACAATGGCTTCCTTCAGCAACCTGACTATTGGCATTGCTGTGGCCAGTTTTACTGTATTTCAGCTCCTGTTCCATGTTTTAAGTTCTTGGCTGTCAACACGAATAACACCTGGTTTTAACAATCTCAGCCAAAAAAGGAAGATCGAATGGAATTCAAGGTAGGACGTTCAAAACAACAACAGCTACTGACCTACCTGAAATCATGGACACCTGAGCCACCTGTGTGTGTATGTGTAAGACTGAAGAAAGCCCTGTTAGTTAAATGTCTGTTAAGGTCAGAGGGCTGGCTCTAGGCACTGAACAAATTATGCATGTGAAAGGTTGAGGCCCTTTAATGGAAACGCAGCATTACAAACACTCATACGTTAAATGCTTTTTTAGACAGTGATGCCCAAGTGAAGGTCAGTAAAAAAAGAAAACAGTGACTGGTGAGAGGTAATAAGCTGAAGGGATGCTCTGTGATGCTTCTAGTAAAGAGAAGAGATATAAAATTCCTTTCCAAACATATATGAAAAACAAAACTATTGCAATTTATTCTAAATCCCAGTGTATCTCTGGTCATGCTTTTGGGAGCAAAGCAGTTTGCTCTCTGTTCTCCTGATGCTACTACACTATAAACTGCTTTATATAAGTTGATGTTTCCCAAGGAATTTAATGAAGCTTTGGTGTAGTATTGAAGAAAGTCAGGTACATGTGTGTGGTGTTGGGGAATGAGACTGCAAGAGGAGGAGGAGAGGGAAGCTGTAGCAGACACAGGGTGCACGTGCAGGAAGGAGTTGTGGAAACTCAGTCCAAAAACATTCCTCACTCCCTTTGTGTTTCTGCACTTCCATCAGAGGGATGGATCCACCTGCATTACACTTGTCTCCTCAGATACAGGACTTTTAGAAACTTGTTTGACCCAGTGAATCTTTTAAGCCGTAAAGGAAGTATAAGGTAGTAACTGAAAATGGGATGATCAATGAGGTTTTATTTGCAACATACTACTCTGAAAGGGTATATATAGTACACAAGGTTCTCCAGTTGAAATAAATTGGTACAGTAGGACTTTGAGGAGCCTATTACAGCCTTAAAATATTTTTCCAGATGTTTCCCTAATTTAAAGCTGAAAAATGTGTACTGTGTGGTTGTCACTGCACTCAAAATGCATTAGTTGCATTTCTATTCCTCCTCAGTGCTGTTTAGTATCTGGTGGATACTTTGAAAGTTGTTTCCATTGTTCCAGGCAGCATTAACAACTCAAATAGCCTTGCCCTTCCATTTGGCAAATGTCCACTTGCAGTGTTCTTAAAGGCACCATCTTGATTTCAGTTCCATCTTCGAATAATTACCTATCTGCCAGAACAACTCTGTAGGATGCCAGTTCACAGTATCACTGCAGCTTAGGTTTATCTCTCTGTTACAATTAACAATAGAGGCAGACAGGGAAAGTAAACTAAACTGTTTCCATTTGAAGCTGAGCTATTGTCTGTAAGCCACATCAAATGGCCCTTGAATTGCATAATAGGCTTTATGAGAACTTACCCCATGCCTGGTAGCGCTATGCTGGTGTAGTGCTTTGCATAATAACGTGAATTGTTTTACACATCACAAGTGTTCTGGAAATAAGCTGCTCCATAATCTCTGGGCTACTTTGTAGTAAGGTGTTTAACTGCTCAACTTGATACAGTACCTCAGGCTATGTCCTTTTTTACCTCTTTGCACATTTTTTTTCCTTGGGGTTAATAGCAGGCTGTAGATGTTAGCACACAGATGGGTTGTGATCCTGGGCTTCATCCAGTTCTGGAGTTAGAAGGCATGAAATACAAAGCATGGTTCATCAACATCTTCTGGATGTTCTAACTGAGGAGGGCATGAAGGGAAAGAAAGGCTAGCTGTGCTTGTGTTACTTCAGCTCTGCTAACCAAGCACAGTGTTTTGTCAAATTGCCCCGTCACTCCAGTATTTCACCAAAATGAAGAGATACCTCAAGGAGTATCTTGCAAGTTCAGAGAATGCAGATGAGTATGTATTTATTCTGCAGACCTCTGCAGGTAGAGACAGTTACTATGTCCCAGTAAAATCCTTTGGTTTCATTTAAATTATTTAAAAGTAGATGGTTGTTATTTTGTCCTATATTGAACTGGTGTAGGGAGTGCACACACAAATGATTCTGTTGGCAGTGCTAAGGAAACTGGCACAGAGGATGGTTATGCATTTTTATCAGCTCAGCTGGGTCTGGAAGAGGGCATCTGCCTGAAATGAGCTGTAGCATTGAAAATATATTGTTACAGTTTGGAGGGCTGTGTAATCAAGCATTTGAGCTGCAGCTCTTGACTGTTTTTTCCATGCTGTCAGTTTGTTCATTCTGACCTTCCAAGAATTATGAACCAATAAAGTAATTGCTTCTGGCATCTAAAGTATGCAGACACTCAAAGTGAGTTAAAAGCTGTATTTTGTCCCACATGTAGTATAACTCTTCAAGTTGTTGTACATATATTCCTGTCACCTCTCCTATAATACATGCTTGTACTGCTATTAAGTAGTTTTGAAAAAATATGTATATTCAGTAATAAAGGAGAAAGTCTGCAGCTTAGCAGTGGAACTTTTTTTGTTTGCAGCTTAATGAGGAGTTAAAGGATGTAAACTTTGACAAAAATTTCAAGGAAATGTACAGAGCTTGATAGCTTGACCTAGATTCCATATTAAAATGGACTGTTGTACTATTGCTCTTCAGTCTTCTATGGAGAAGCTTCAAAATCCAGAGTTAAGGAGGAAATCTGTTGCTTTTTCTTTTCTTTTTTTTTTTCTCTTTTATTTCACCCTTTTCAAGTGCTCTACTTGTGTATAGCTTGTATTCTAAACACTAAGATTCAGATAAACAGCCTCTTCAAAGACAAATTGTGACTGTAAACTAATGAGCTGTATTTTAGGACAAATTTTCCTTCTTGCAGCATTATCCTGTCCTCAAGTCCAAAAATTCCAGGTATTTCTCAGACACTAATATTGCATGCTGTGCTTTGCTTTTAAAAAGAAAGAAAATTTCCTATCCTTTTTAATCCTGTGTTGCAAGAGTAGACCTTTTAATTAAACTATTAATTATCATTAAAATTCTGATAATTAAATTTTCTTTCTTTGTTAAAAGGAGAGAGGGCAGGAGTGCAGCCTGTGCTATAATGGTTATTAATTGTTCTCATCCAGCTTTTGACTACTCATATTATACTAATCTTCATTCATTTTCTAGAACACTGTTGAAAACACTGCTGAAAATACCATAGTGGCACTCTTGAAAAAATTGTAAATACAGTCTCTTCTATGAAAAGTTACAGAATTTTCTATTGCAAATAGATAAAAATATAATATAATATAAATGGAGTAAGGATTATAACCTTCTCTTTCTTTGCAAAGTCTTCTGTAGGAAGTAAGATGTTTTCTTCAAATCATGCATGGTAGAGCTTAGACTCCTGAGAGTGCCTTAAAGACGTTTAAAATATTAATGACTTCCAAATACATGTATTCAACATGTACAAAGACAAGAATAATAACGAAGAGCAGCTGTACATTTGTGTGCATATTGTTGGTGCTGTGAATATGGTGTGAAGTGTTTCCAATCACACAGCATTGAACTTAGTTCTCACTTTTCAAACAGTATCCGTGATTCAGTGTGGATATTTTTTCACATCATTTTTTTTCCTTTCTAGTTACACTTGGGAAGTGGGAAAGCAGACAGTAGTTACACAATATTAGATGCAGCTTATAGCAGTGTTAAACCTATGGCTAGAGGGGGAAGGTTACACATTTTGGACCTATGCCTGTTGCATTGTTCTACCTTCCAAGAACACACGTGGTCTCAAAAGGGCAGGAGTGGCCCTGGCCTGTGTGCTGGCAGAAGCCCTGCTGGGGTTTCTGTAAATAGGTGTTTCTCTATAAGTAAGTGCTTGTTAACATGCAGAGTCTATCTGCACTGTGCATGCAGCCTGTATACCAGAGACTCTTGTCTTTAGGGGAAAAAAGTGTCCAATACCCGGGTAGGGACAAGGCCACTTTGATTATTGTGAGTTTGATTTTATACTTCTCTTGTCTGATGCAAAGCTGTGAGCTGCTAATTGATACAAACCTGTAGCTATTATACCTCAGGTACTCAGCTACAACCTTTTGTTATACAAGTTTTCTCTTTGAAAACCAGAATCTACTTCAAATGCACTAGAAATTCTATCTGAAACTTAGCATTTTTCATTTCATGCCACTTTCCAAACCCAAACTAGACTTATTATGGGTCTTTTTATTTGGTGCCTGAAAGGAGAAACCTGCTGTTGCAGGACTCCTGGGCTAATCTGAGTATGAAAAGCATACAAATTTTCCAGCAAATACAACAATGTAGGAAACATTTGTTAGAGAACTAGATGTCATACTGTCTTTAAGGATTCATTAATATATGGAATAATTAGAGGAAAATTTGGATCTCAGTTACTTTTATATTAAGATATAAAGATATTATATCTCAATATTTTATATTAAGATATAATAAACTCTATTTTATATCTAATATCACCAGTCCCACTCCAGTCTAATAGAGCCCTTCTTTTTGACTGTTCTTTCCCACTTGTCATTGTGTAAGTGGTTGGATGTAGCATAGAGAACAGATGATTGTCTTCCACAGCAGTATCTGGGTGCAGTTGAGAATGCCTTTGGGAACATCCTGCCTTAAACATGGGAAGTTGTGAATGGCAGTACCTCCTTGTGACTGTGATCTCTTTTTCAGGACAGTGTCCACATTCCACGCCTTGGTGGTTGGAGGGTTTTGCCTATATATTTTATTGTACGATGATGCTGTTAATGCTGACCATATCTGGTAAGGCATGTTACATATATGTTGTGTTTACATAATAAAATAACATAATTGAGAAGAAAAAAAATAATCCTGCAGTGTATTAAGTACTGAATGATTGTTTCATTTTCCATTAAAATACGCAGTTGTGATGTGTTCATTTTTATGTCTGTACTATGTGAAAATTTGATAGTTATTTTGTGAGTATTAATGTCTTAGTTCAGTGTGTCTCTGAAGTGGAATAGATAAAATACAAGCAATTGATTTGAAATAGCAAATTACTAAAGAGTAAACTAACTGTTAGTCAGTATGACTGAAACTCTGCTATTTACAGTAATCATTTTAAAGTGAAATTGAAAAGCTGTAGCAGATCTGGATAGTGTCTATCTGTGTGAAAGTTCTCCATTGAACCCTGCAAAGGGTTTGGGCTCATTGCAGAGAAAATGTAGTATTACTGTCAGGTGATGCCTGAAAATAGATACAGTAGATCATAACAAAGACTGGAGCATTGGTAAGCTCCAGAGAAGCATCAGTGTTGTGTATGTATACACTTTTTGATGGTCTAGGACTTCTCATAAAACTTTTTTTTTTTTCCTGTATGTACTAGAGACTAGCTAACATAGATGATGCAGAAACTGTTTTTGTGGTGATGAGAATCACACAGTAGAAAATGTGGAGGTGGTAGAGATCAGATAAGGAGAGGGAGAAGATGTAAATAAGTGGATTAAGTTGTAGCTTCATAGGAGAAAAGTCTCTTTCCTATGACTGTTCACAGTCATTACAGTTTTTCAAGTTTGGTGTTTGATTAGCATTTTATATGACTCTGTATCTGCAGAGAAGTTTGAAGAAAGTCAGTCATGTGAGCTTTCCTTTGTTCTATCTGCCCGTGCATGTTTGCCACACATACCTCCCCAGCAATCACCAAAGAGAGAGCTCTTCCCATTTGCTTATTCAAGTCACTCCCTGTTTGTCATTCCAGGCTCTTGCTTGCATCAAAACTGGCCTGCAAACATCAGGGCTCATTAACTCCATTGCATCTTCTATTCAAGGAGATAGATCAGGAAATCTGGAAGATTTTTGACTAAATTCTAAGTTTTCCGTTTATTGAGATTTATTTGGGATTCTAACATGGACCCTTCTTGAAGGGGTGTGACAGATGGACAGTGCAGCCATATATGTTGTTGAAGTGTTGGTTTAGAAAGCCTAGAGAAGGCTTGTTGCAAAGTGACCCTTCTCTGGGGAAAAAGAGAAGGAAAGTGAACCATTCCCTGTCCCATCCAGTTAAGTAATGTCTACCATTATCAAGGAACCAATTTCATATACTCAGTCCTTTGCATGTTCTCTGGAGAATATGAAGGCTCTTGAGTACAGGCTTAGTCTTGGTGGTGATGTGCTGAAGTGTGTTGGGACCACTTAGAAGTTTAGTTATGATGCTGCTGCTGCAGCTGGGAGCTCTAACATGAGGGCTCTATGTAAAGAGTTTCTGCTAAAGTTACGAGAACACATCTATCTATGCTCTATGTCTAAACCCAAAGAAGCACTCAGCCCACAACCTATGTAGCTCATGAAATCAGGTTTTGAAGCCATGGAAAAATGTTCCCGTTTCAAGCCGTAGTTAAAAGAGCCTCTGTGGCCAGTCTTAAGAGATGGAGTGAGCTCCAGACTCTCCTGGTAATGATTTTTCTTCACCTAGCAGCAGAATTCTGCTTTTGTGAGTCCTATTTTCCTGTAAACTACCCTCTCACTGAGGGAAACAGTTAGTTTTAGACACCAAGAAAGCCTTAAAATTTAGTGATCAGATTGTAATAATACAGGAAATCTCTTCCACTGCTCCATTCCAGTAGGATTAAGAAAAAATAGTTGGGTAATAGCATTTTACTGTGTTCTGGCTGAGGCAGACTTTGTATTGGAATTGGCTGTAAACACAGGTTCCTTTTTTTCTGGAAAAGTTTACAGCAAGGCTTACTTTCACAGCTTGTCTTGAGCAGTCCACATTTTATGAATCTGTTGACCTGTCACTTGAAGCTCAATTCATATTTACACAAAACATAGCTAGATTAGTTGCACAACTTAATTAAAAAATTAAGTTACAATCCTTACGCCAAGGAAAAAAGACTTGCTTACCAAACTCCTCAAAGCAGGAGTGCACAGAGGACAGTGGAGGGAAGAACAAACATTGCCTGCTGCCATGTGGATGCGTCCCTTTCTTGAGCTGTATTCACAAGTTTGGGTTTGTTGAAGATTCTAGAGAAACTGACTTTGTGTCTGTGCTACTAAGAGCTTTGCTGAATGTTTGGCACCAAAAGGGAAGGGATAGAAGGTGTGGAAACTACTCTGAAAAGCATTTCTGCTCAAAGGTTCTTTGGCTCCAAAGAACTGGCAAATAATTCCTTTCCTGTGTCCTTCTGCTCTGTTTATCCCTATAAACATCCATCTGATTATGAATATGAAAAGCACCAGCTGAGCAAGATATTTTTATCATCCTTACCAAAGGTTTAGCACTGGCAGAAAACAAAAATGGAGACACAGAGTGTCAGTTAAAGGGCTAAGAGACACTGACTGCGCTGTTCTCTTTTATCCTCAGTTTCCTGAGAAGCCAGCTCAGAGTGCTTGCTGGGTTTCAGTTCAAATCTCTAGCAAGGCTTTTGGGGCAGTCTCTGTGCCAAGGCAGGGGTTGATCCTGATTAGGGTGGTTAGTAGATGTCTTTCATCTGGTGGGGAAGGAATCCACTTTCATGATTAGAGCCCTTCTTAACTAGATTGCGTAATATCTTACTGATGAGCCAAGGATAATGTGTTCTGATGGGCATTGTGTTTGAGATGTGTATGTCCTTTGCAAATTAGGCTGTAACTATGTATTTTTGGTATGTTTACAGGGGTGACCCTTCAATTGTGAAGCTGAATATTGCTATTACCACAGGCTACCTCATTTCTGGTAATTATGCAACATGTATATAATGTGCCCAACCTGTTTATTTATATTGAGTCACTATACCTGTATGTTTATCCTGAGCCACTGTGGTGAAGATGTGATCTGTGCATACAATACAGTTTCTACTGTGGCTTTTCAAATCGCTAATGGATTTGTGGGTTGTGGGAAAATCACAGGATCTTGCTAGCGGATATGAAAGATGGAATATCTCCCCAAGCACTGAGGACATGCCACTGTGTGGCTTTGTGATGGTCTGATGTGCAACCACCAGCTCCAGCTTAGTTTTGTCCCTTGGCCAATTGAGAAGGTGTTAGAGCAGTTCCCTTCACTCTCTTCACAGTGCCTACAACTCGTAGCTCTTCTATTATGAGTTTCTTCCTGTGACCTCAGAATGCTGGCAGAAGAATTTTAGTAACCCTTGATACAAGCTGAGGCAAATGATACCATAGGATCCTGCCTGCCCATCTTTTAGTCTCACTTTAAATCAAAATCTAGTAATGTATAAAACATGGTAATTTAAAATTATTTACTTGGTATGTTATTTATTCCTATATATGTTTTATGTTCTTAGTTTTGCTGTCAACTAAAACTGGCATGAGACTTTTGCTACAAAATGCTTTGGAGCTTTCTTTTTTGTTGTGTGGGGATAATACTGGCTTGTCAAAGCAAAAACTTGTTGTGACTTGGACTATTTTCAGTGAAAACTTCTCATGTTGGGATGAAGTCTCTGCTCAGAGACTGGGCCATGGATTTGGTTATCTCATACTAGATTTCTCAACCCAGTGAAAGTGATAATCTGGTGATTAGCATACTCAGTTAAACTGTGCATTAGTTTAAGTGTCTGGGTTTTATCTGGGTTTTTTTTTAATCATAGCTTCATCTGCCATGTTTAAATTAATCAGTATCTATTTTTGAATAATTATACATTAAACTTTCATTATGAATTAATGAATGCCTTTGAACAGGCATCTCAACCTGGCCACTCATTCTCTCACTTCCCTATATAGCTGATGTTTAATTATTAATAGGAAGTGAAGCAGCTATGACAGATGATGTAGAGCCCTGCCTGAGGATAGCAAATATAAAAGAGATCAAGGCACACACTGGACTTAAGAAAGGCATAGGGGTATCTTTGATTTAGAACCTTGGTCAATAATATTCCAGTGCAAAGCACTCATTTGCAGGAAGTAGGGACAGAAATTGCTTGTTCCAGTACAGAAAAGAAAATCTTCTGAATTCTCAGACCATCATGGGAGAAGAAAGATTGTTTGTTTGTTTGTTTGTTTTGCTTTGTTTTACCTTAAAGCTTTCTTTATAACACTAACTTGGGTCTGCTATGTCATTTTTGAAGTAATTGGAAAATTTGGATTAAATAAAACCAATATGCTTCTTACTCCAAATGCCTCTTGCAAAATATTTTTGGTAAATGTTTCCCTATTTGCTGGTATAATTACTTTTTGATTCAGAGGTTCTCCATAACAGCATTTGTTGTATGTATTTGTTTGTTTGCTATGCCCCCTGGAGACCCTCCTGCCTTTTTTTTTAATGTAATTTGTTCAGATTTTTGGGGTCATAAGTGTGAAGTCACTATGAGATTCAGGATCCACCTTTTCCTACCAAAATACTTTGGCTAAAGTTATTGCATCTGTAGTTCCATTGATGTGGAAAGTAATAATTTATGGAAATTGTTGGGAGAATGCTGTTGCTTAATGGTTTGACTGAAGTAAAGTCTGTAGGATAAAAATGTCCTCTTCAGAGATCATTAATTCAGAGGGTTTCTACTGATGCCATGTCTTGGTATATCTCTAAAACTTAGAAAAACTCTTCTGAGGTCAATGGTTGTATAATAAATAGTTCTTTATAGTTATTTCTGCTCTCTTGTAGATCTGTTGCTTATTATTTACTACTGGAAAGCAATTGGTGACAAATTTTTTGTAATACATCACTTGGCAGGCCTGTATGCTTACTATTTTGTACTGGTAAGTGCTGTATTTTCTTGTAACAAGCAGATGGGATTAAATACACGGCTTTTATAGATCTCATTTGCCTAATGTTGAAAAAAATTTAATGAAAGGCATATTTATACTTTGAATCGTTATTTTAAAATGTTTTTATCAGTTATTTGTGGTAAGGGCATGCCTTTTCAATGTTACACTCCAACAAAAATGTGTAACTCTGTTCAACTTTAAAACTTTCCTCAGTTTTTGCTGTAAAGAGACTTTGACAGAAGAGCTTTTCATATGGTTATAGAAAAGGGTTTTAAATAAAACCACAAGCTTGAATATTTAGTTGGAAAGTTAGAAGGAAATGGTTTCAAGTGGTTATGTTCTGCTTCTGTCTCCCAGGTAACAAGTGAGAGGATGAGGGGAAATGGCCACAAGTTGTGCTGGGGAGGTTTAGTTTGGATAGTAGGAGAATTTCTACACTGAAAGGGTGGTCAGGCAAGTGTCCAGGGAAGTAGTGGAATCACCATCCCTGGAAGTTTGAAAGGGGTATGGATGGGGCACTTGGGGATATGGTTTAGTGGTGAGCACACAGTACCGTTTATGATTGGACTTGATCTTGAAGGTCTTTTCCAACCTTAATAATGTTTTCCCTGCCTACTGTGTGAATCCCAGGCTTATAATATTAAAAGTGTTGAGATGCCAGATTACTGTCAGATTTCCCATGTAATGGTTTAAAGGGGCTGAAGTACACTGACAAGTAAATACTCTGTTTCTGGTTGAAGATAATTACATCTATTAATATTATCATGGATGACAGTGAATTAGAGCTGAATATTAGATAAATGAAAATACCACTACCAAGGCTAATCCCCGTTGCAGAAAATTGATTAGCTGTTTCTGGAGGAAACAGAAAGCATAGTGTTAGTGTGAACTACTTCTAAAGCATTTACTACTACCTGGATATAGCTCTGCCCATGGATGTCAGTGTGTTGCTCTCAGTCTGCTGTCTTCAGAGAAAATTACTCTTAAGTATGTTATTTCCAAATTGCCTTTTGAGGATAGGAAAGAATTTGGTTAAACACACAGATTTTCTGTTTGGTGTAGTGCAAACTGACATGAAAAGCTTGAAGGAGTGGGTATTTGCTTGCTTGATGGGGGAAGGAGGAATCACGACACACACTCCATAGGTTGTTCAGGAAACCTATAGAAATTAAAACCCCCCAACTTTTTTATCTCTACATCTGCAAACTGCTGCTTGCCCAGCCATCGTGTAAGTGGATACTGTTTCCAGCACATCCAACTGATAAGGCAGATCAAAGGCTGTGCTGTGTGGCTTGGAGGGAAGCGCAGAGCTGCAGGGGTGTGGTGTGAATGTGCCACGTGGAGGAGCTGTGCCCGGCTTCCGCTGCACGGGCACGGCAGGGGCCGGGCACAGCTGCTGGGAAGGGCCGCCCCTGCCCTCTGCAGGAGGCGACAAAGGGCTTCCCGTGCCCTTCCTGCTGGCAAATAAGGGCTGAGAATTCGTCTTCGCTTGCGCAAAATATGTCCCTAAAACAATGCAGGGAGATTTTTCTTCAGTATACAGTGTTTCTGTTTGGGCTTGTTTAAACATCGAAAAATCAAAAATATTTATAATTCTTTTAGACGGTAATACTATCATGATAATTAATAATCTATGACTACTCGTGGAAGTCCTCTCTAGTTAGCTTTCCATGGCCATTTAATTGTAAGTCTTATAAAGATTTATTTGAAGTAAGAAGCTACTGATTGGAAATACCTGAAGGACAATTGCAGCTTTTGTGATAAAACTTCTTTTGAAAGGTGGCCACAGCTGGCAAACTCAGCTTGATTGAAGAAGTTGAGATAATGTATCATTCTGTGTACACTTAGAGACTCGAATGACAATTTCACATCTACGTTGTTGATTCTTGTATGTCTGTTTTGTTTTGCTAACCAGAGCAAAGGTCTCCTGGCTTATTTTGGAAACTTCCGTCTGCTTGCAGAGTTCTCCACTCCTTTTGTCAATCAGCGGTAAGTGGTTAGGGAGTGTTTCCATAGTTCTTTTAAAATTTAATCTGCATTATTATTTCTGTCACTTAGAAAGTCTTTTTATAGTTGTTGAATGTCTGCTGAGAGGGATTTTATATATATTGAACTAAGGATTACTATATGAAAGTCTTTTTTGCTATGAAAACATTTTGCTGCTGTAGCTGCAACAGTATAACTAATGTATTCATCCCTGAGTTCCTTTTTAGATTAGACCAGGTTTTGTATGAAATGCCAGATTTTTTATGAAAATACCAAACAAAAAAGTTCACAAATAAAACAATTTTTACTAACTTCTGTATATTAATTTAATTTTTATAATAAAACCATCTTCAGTATGGATGTTTTTTCTTGGGATCATGGACCAGGAAAAGAAGCAAGATAATATTGTCATCAGGATCCTTGAATGGAATTGCATTGCCCTGTATAACTTAAAGTCTATTTTCCAATATCCCACACATGTGGATCAATATTAATATATGCATATGAATGTCTAGAATAATATGAATGTATATTCTTTATTTGCTTTCAAAAATAGCTCTGTGTTTTGAGCACTTATAT
Organism: Ifrita kowaldi; assembly: GCA_013398055.1. NCBI lineage: Eukaryota > Metazoa > Chordata > Aves > Passeriformes > Cinclosomatidae > Ifrita > Ifrita kowaldi. The sequence continues at coordinate 17,095 of VZRS01015127.1, forward strand.
GTATCTGAAATGGTAAATCTTCACACCTGTGATTAGAGCTGAAAGGGGCAGAAGCTTTTCCTGCAGAGTCAGAGCCTGCCCTGGCTGCTGGTTCAAGTGTTTCTACCTGACTTGCTGCTGTATCAGACAAGGAGGAAGATAGTGCCACATACTGCAGCAAGGGGAAAGCTGTCACTGGAGTTTCATGGTGCTGTGGGGAGGGTGGCCTCTCTCTTTACTCTGTAGCCACCAGGACGCAGCTGGGGATAGGGATTTGCCCAGAAAGACTTCACCTCAGGTGAGGGACTTTGGTACAGAGCAGTGCTGCAGTCTTCTCTTCCTCTAATTCTTTGCAATGTAGGATGAGAACTTTCAGTGTATCAGATGCCTTTTTCTTACCCATGCTTTTTTGGAGTGCATTTCTGCTTTACTGCCTCAACATGTGTGGCATCTGTTTTCTTTTCCAGATGTCTGGTAGAGAAAGGATAAGGCAAATAGAAATTGTATTCCTCCTGCAGACAGGCTATTGCCGATTACTGCATTGTGACTGTAATCTCTGAAGTGTTTTATGACACTGTAGCATTCCTCAGAGCTCTTACGAATAAAAAAGATTGTGCTGAGATCCCTTCTGAACATTAGTTTGGTAAACTCAAACTTACAGGAGGAGAGGGTGAGATAATGGAGCTCTCCAAAGGCTGCTCTCCTCTGCCCCAGTGCAGTTGAGGAGGAGATTACAGTCTGTTGTAGCCTGTGCTCTGTGTGCAGAGAAACTAAAGACTAAATAAACACTTCTTCACACTTAGTAAAAAAAAAGGTTTTATATTGATACTCATGCCCTAGTGAATGGCTGTTGTCCCAGCTTCTACCAAGATAGGATGCCATCTGGGTTCTGCTGGGTTCCTGCACCGACGCTTCCCTTTTGGACTGTGGTGTTAGGAAGTATCATGGTACATCTGGCTCTTTAAAGTCATTTATGTTATACTTTCAAAATGCCTATGGTGAGATTATGGGTCTTTGAATACTGACATTTAACACTCTCTCAGAAAAGCAGAATTGCTGCAGGAGATAATAAAGTCCCTTGCACTACGGGATGTCCTCTCATTAGTGCATGCCTTTTTTTTCCATTAAATTTGAAGTGAATCAGACCCTTAAGACAGTAGTGGATAATGATAACGACTTACATTATGTTTCTTGTTTGCATTCTTAGTACTACCAAAAGAGCTCTTATTAAAATGTAAAAAGATATTCTAATCTCAGAACTGTCTGTGTATTTCCTGTCTGTGTTGTTAGGGATCTCTAATTGGAGGTTGTCTCCATGCCAAGCATTTAGATCTTTTAATGTTAGTATCAGCATTTATGTAATTAATTCTGAACTGTGTGGGTAAAACTGTAATGGTGACTGTTATTTACAGACTTTATTTTTTTTTTTTAATTTGCTGGGAGAGTGAAGTTGCTAAACAGATGTCCAATTACCTATACTGGCACGTTGCAGTATGTTTGAGAACCATTTTTTACATTACTTTTTGATTCTGCATTATATATATCATTGAAGGTAAAGGCTTTGATTGTCAATCTGACCAAACATATCAGGTCTTTCTCTTCATCATGCCAGTAAGTGTTTCTGTGGTAAGGCATCCTGCTTCCAGGCTGGACTGCCACCTCGAGTGCCTGGATTTCAGTTGTCCTAGTTGCATGCTTAATGAATTTCTGGAATATTTCTGTTAGAACTGGATGTCTGGCAAATCTTTTTAGTGTATTTATAATTACCTAGGTTGTAATCTGTAGGTAATTATATTAAAAGTTACTTTTAAAGCCAGTTTTAGAACTTTTTTTTGTTAAATAATTTTAGCCTTGTATCTTACTGGAAAAAAATGGATTATTTCATTCTCTTCCCCATCCCTCATTATGAATACAGTGATTTAAGTTATTTTGCTCTCGTCCTGCTTACCACTGCTGCACAAATTTTACTTGTGTTTATTCTGGTTTAAGTGTGAATAACAAAGGATTAGAGGAGTCTGTTGTTCCTTTTTCAACCCTTGGGTTCTGTGTGCCAGGCAATAGATAAGTTATGCCTGGCTACTGAGGAATAAATTTGCAAGAATTCTTTTTTAAAAACCATTTATGACCCAGTAGTAGATGGAGAGGCAGTTTTTAGATTTATCTTTTTCATTGCATAACATTCCAAGATGTGACAAGAGCTTACAATGTCTGGTTCTGAAAATGTTCTGGTTTTGGGCTGAACAGAAGCAGTCAGAAAATCCCAATTACGAGAAATTACAGCTCCATCTGGATTACCAAATCCAAGTGCACTTTTAGAATTGCTTTCAGTGAGACAAAGAGAATTTTAGCTGCCGTTGGTATGAACTATAATAACAAGTAATAAATATGTCTTTATGATTTTAAAAGATAATTTTATGATTGTATATTACACAATAGTCACTGAAATGCACACTGGTTGTCAGCTGGTTTACAATTCATATCAGGATTTTCTGTGTGTTATTCTGCTATATACTGGATATCATACATGTCTTAAGTGGTGGGGAAAAAGTGCAGCTAAGCAGAAGAATTTGTAACTAAGCCAAGACAGTGCAATAATTTAGAAATAATAAAGGTAGAAGGAATTAATAAGTGATGAATTAAAAATAAACATGAAGTAGAATAATTTTTAATGAGATGGCTTCAAGTCTGCCTGGTATTTGTGAACACTTCTTTTGCAGGTGGTTTTTTGAAGTACTGGGATATCCCAAATCTTCAAAGGCCAACATCATCAATGGTGTGCTGATGACAGTTGTGTTCTTCGTGGTGAGGATTGCCGTCATGCCTGTATATTACAGCCATGTAATTTCTTCATTTGGAACAGAAGGTTTCCAGAGATTAGGATTTGCAGCCCAGAGCGCCTGGATTATCTCAAGTGTTGTCTTGGATATTATGAATGTGATGTGGATGGTCAAAATTGCAAAAGGATGCTACAAGGTCATTTGTCTTATTGGACAGGAGGAAGCAAAAACTCACAGAAATGGAAAATCTGCCTAGAAATCATACATAAAATGAAATTTCTGCTATGAAAAAAATTTGGGTTCACTGAAACAGTGCACATTTCTGCCATGGAATGCTCCTATTATGGAAACAAGGTATTACCTCTGTACTGACCTTACTCTTTCCCTAGCCACACTGCCTGCACGCCCAGGGCCACGCTTTGCGGATCCTGCCCAGTGAGGAATAAAAGCAAAAGCTCACACAGATGAGTTCCACATGCCTGTTCTAAGCAGTTGCAAGCATCAGAAATTAGAAAGGAGCAGACTGGTTACTCGCTTATTGTCCACCAGTGTGTTCAAAGTGTTTCTCTCAGGTTTCTCTGATTAAAATGTTTTATAAATCCAGTGAATACTGACATATCTGTATTTTTAGAAAATGAAAAATTCCCCAAACTCCTGATATGGTGCAATTTTCCAGGCACGTTTCTATGTTTTCTTCTAGGAATAACAATCAAGATTTCATTCTTGACAACTTTTTAATTTTTGCAAGAAAAGCTGAAAATTTGGCTTTGATTCTGTGAAGTCTTTTACTGCTTTTTTTCCTGCCTTATATGAATGCAAATAATTTTGGGAAATTTATGAAATAATTTTATCTAAAATGCTGTATTATAAGACCACATGATATCTTAAAAGTGATTAAAATTCTCATTTTGATGGGAAGGATTCCCATTTGCTGTGCTAGGTTACATGCAACAGTACATCTAAATTCCCCATGGAACTTTTTTTGTAAGTTAGTATGGTAGATGATGCGTGGAAATGGCATAATTCTTACTGAAGCACTTTTTCCTTTGCTGCTACTACCCTTGAGAAGGGCTGCAATTCTTCTCAGAGTATTTTTAACCATTGGCTATTTGGATTCAAAGTTTAATTGCAAAGAAATAAAAATCTTCTGTATATGTGATGTGTAACTTTCAGTAATACTTTTTTTCTTTTATCGCAGAAATTACCTATTTGATACGAAGGGTTCACGATTTTGGTCACGTTTTCCTTGTTAATCAAGTCAGAAATCTGAGGTGTTGACTAAAAACACTCTTAAATCAACTGTGCCAAACTCCTTTAAAGCTATATGGTAATTCTGTAGAAGGAACAGTTGACCTCTATAGGCACAATTTTTTTTTTTTAAATACCACACATTTGTCAATAGGTACTCAGTTCCTCCTTCTGTGAACTTGAAGGCTTGGAGGTCATCAGAGAGGAATCTTACCATCTAGGAATAGTCTTAAATCTCAGTTATACAATTTGAGGAAATTCTGAGTTCTGTTTTATTTAAAATAATTTTGAAAGCTATATTTATGTGTAAATTTGTTTTGTTTTGCTTCTTTTAACTGGAGTTGGGACTGATTAACTTCTGGTTTTTTTCCTTGGTGTAGGTGTGCTAAAAGTGTCCATTTTCACTGAGCCTTTAGTGCACATCCCAGTTATTGTAGCAATCTGTAAAAGCAATTTCTTTTTGAACAGAAAGATAGCATATTTGCCCTGTGTTGGGTGATGAGTCCTGTTCCTGCTGACAAAGCTGGGTGACGTGAGCTCTCCCCTCCCTAGTCAGAGGTGGGAGTGCCCCGTGCTGTCCTCCCTGGTGAGGGACTTGGCATTGCCCTCTTAGAGAAATTGGATTTAAGACCCAAGAGGACAACATAGGCTGAAATGCCTTTTAACCAAGGCAGCTGCAATGAGTTTAGTTTCCCAGTTAAAATGCTGTCAGGGAGTATCGTTCGGACTTGTGTAAAATGCACTTTTAAAAGCCTAGTTCCATTGCTCAGCTGGGCAGGCTCTTTCTAAAACAGTTTCCCAATCCTGCCTTTTGAAGGGAGATAGCAAGGATTGCTAGTACTTGTGTTTTTTGGATCCTGTGGTTATTAATACTTCACAGGCCTACAGACAAAAAGTCTATTTATGCCTTGGGAGAGTTAGCAAATAATCTGTTGAGCTGCATGATCTGAGTGAGCGCAGTGCCTCCTTTGGGTACCAGTAAATCCACAGTTTATGAGAGCTGATCCTGTGACTTGCTTTGCTCCAAGAAATAGACTCTCTTTTATGCTAATTTGCAGAACCTGGTATCTTTTAAAATGTGATTTCAGTGTACCTAATGCAAAATTGTAAAAAGACTATGTTTCTATCATCTTTATGATTTAAAGGTGCATATGAAATACTCTTTTCTTTGCTTTTTAAATCACTAGTTCCCTGTGATTTAATAGTTTTGTAATAGCTTGTTCTTTTCTAAAATAAATTGAGTAAATTCAAACATTTTGGAGAATTATGCTTGAAAGTAGAAGTCTGCTTTTCTTTTTTAGGGAAGTAGGATGAGAAAATTAAGAAGATTTGGAGCAACTCTTGGGGTGATAACTCATGAAAAGTATCTGAAATTTATAATTTCTTAGCATTGATTTTAATATTTCAGTATTTTAAATATTTTGGTCTCAGTAGAGGCTATTTGTTAAAATGGTCTACTCTTCCACTTCTAGAGAAACTTGTGTTTGATAGGGGAAAAAAAAAAGTAAGTCAAGCTATAATAAAATGTTAAATTAATGCTAAAACTAGATTTAGAAACAAAAAACAATCCAAAACTCTGCATACTACACTTTGGCCAACAGTCCAGAATTGAAGGGCAGTGGGATAATTCTTTCAGAACAGGTAGTATTTTGGATTGCTGCACAAAATTAGTGTAATTAAAATTTTATTTTGCAATGCATTAGCTTCAAATTGTATACTTTTTTTAAAAAAAGTTACTGCAGTTACGTCCTGATGCATCAGAAGAAAATTTTCATATGAAAAAACTATTAACAGTTGTGGTTTCAGCAAGGACTTTAGCAAACAGGCAGCAAAGTTGTGATGTACTGAATATAGCAGTATATAGGGCACTTTTTACCTGCCATTAAAAGCTTATAATACAGCAAATTAGATAGCTGTGGCACCCATTTTTAATTGCACTTTATTAATTTTAAAAATGTGGTGAAATATTGATGAAATTTAATGTTGTAAGCTTGTGTCTTTGCTTTTTTTATGCAAAAAAGTAAATGCATGATAATTAGCATCGTAACAAATGCTTTTGAATGTAATATCTTATTAGTGGCTTAAAACTTCTGTTTTTAACAGATGCATTGTAAAAGCAGACTCTTGGCATGTCACCAGGTGTCTTTTCTGTGGGCATATCAAATGGAAGGAGTGACTCTTGTAAAAAATGCTGGTTTTCTTTTCCATTCTTCAATACCAGGTGACATAAAATTAGCTCACTGATCACGGGAGAGACTATTTGTACTGGTCAGGCTGTATGTAGAAATGCAAGTTAACCCTTTTTTATGGCTTTAATTTTTCATCAAAAGATGAGTAAATACCACTTTCAGAACTCTACAGGAGAAGGGTAGGTCAGGTGTTCTGTAATTGATTTGTGGAATCAGTACTTGCAGAGAGGAATTATACTTCAAATACTCATTTTCTCAGTGAGCATTTCAGTGGATTTCAGTGGAGAGTCTCACACAACGAGATGCTGTATGGGTTATTTGTGTGACTTCTTCAGTGGCAAGAATTACATCTCTGAAGCCTACTCTACCTCTATAAGTACGTGCTATCTTGGCTGAGCTCAGTAATTTAATAACTTAATTGCTTAAAAAATAAGCAATTTAATAATGAAATATATGCACAGGAAAATGAGGGGAGCTGACTTAATATATAAATTCTTAACAACTCCAAATTTTGTACTAAAGTTTATTAAAAGTTAAATTAGTGTTTGGAAGAGAATTACTTCCATCTTTACTTAAAATATTGTGGGAGAAGATTACTCATATTGCAGAACTAACGTTACCCTAAGGATAAAAGCTTACACGAGTGAAGAAATGCATTCAGGCAGGTTTAAAGAGGAGAGCAGGAGGGGATTTTGAGTACACACATAGAGATCCAGATGTCTTCCTACTGCTGTAGCTGGGACAACAGCAGACTGATACGTAGCAGAAAGGTTTAGGTGTTTCTGTGTCTCTGTTAGCAATGGAAAACAAAACTTTATTCTTTAAAATTTCCAAGCTGTATAAAATGGAATACCAGTTGTTGATTACTGTATGAAGAGGACTTTTTCTCATGGCCTTGTGTGTGTTTAAGCATATGTACGTACAAGCTTTGTGTAAAAGACCATTTAATAGAGAAGTTTGAAGAATTGTTTTGTGATGCTTCTGCTGAGCCATTCAGAGGAAAATAAAGGGCTGCTTGACAATTACTCCAGCTTAAGATCTGGTGTGGTGTTGGCTGCTGCTGAAAACCATCAATAAAGCAAATAGAAAGGGACTAGAATTTTCAGATGAAAAAGTGCAAGTGTAGAACACTTTGAAAAGTATCAAGAGCCCCTTTGATATTTTCAATAGCCTACTGTACAACAGCATTATCTGGCTACAAGGAACTTCATGAGGGGAAGTTTGTTCCTGATCGAATTTCTCTGTCTATGGGATACAGCCAGAAAAAGAACAGTACTATCAGCAGTCCTTGCTGATATTCTGATTGATGGCAGTCAAATGGAAATAGTGATAATATTTATGAACTTTTAACATTAATCCAAACCTGGATAAAATCTCTGTTAGACAGGTGAAGGTCTTACGATTTTCTGAAAGCAACTTGAAAGTTGTTTTTATGGCAGAGAAGATGAAATATGTGCTGCCTGGGTTGTTTAGGGATCTGGGATTAAGCATCAAGTCATACTCTTAGATGGTAACACTTGGTAAGGTTTCTTATCCATTAAAAATTTCTACTAGCTACCTCCTTTGACATTCTTGTTCTATTTATAATAACCAAGCACTTTATAGCTCAGTAAAGAATGGAAGGTAGCTATGGAGAATCAATTGTATTGTTTGGTATAAGAAATATTTTGGCAAAATTTCTTCTGAGAACAGTTTCATTGTGTGATGTCCTGCACTGAGAGGGCATCTGTTTATTACGAAGTGTATACATTTTTAACCTAGTTGTAAATAAAAGAAGTGTCTTTAAGAGAGTGAAGTATGAAGAGTTCAGCATGGCTTGGTATCAACCATATAATGATTCGGTGTGCTATTTATAACTTCCTACTTACTGAAATTGAAAATATAAGAGCAAATAAAATATACTGTATTGTGTCTTTATTTTTAGTCTATGTGTGGGATGTCAAACATTGTACTTGTCTTGTGGACAGGACATGCTTTTATGAGCCTATAAATATTTATGTATATGAGAATCTGCACCCAAATGGAACACGTTGCATGTAAATTGTCTTCTAAGTTTTAAAATTTTGGTATTTTTAAAAATTTGCTAAGTTTGAAAGCAACATTTAAATATTTATACTAAGCTGTAATACAGAATACAAAATTTTGAATGCAATGTGGTTTTGTTTATGGTAATCCTATTCCAGTTTCACATGAAAAATCCATCAAATCAGAGGGGGAAGGGAAGAAAAGGGCTAATCATGAGCTCGGCTATATAATTTGCACACTTAATATGCACACATCCAAATATCCTGGATTTGCTTCTAGCATGCATTTACCAAACAGTGTTTTCTTCAATATTGGCAGATACCTATATATGTAAAATAAGCACAGCTAACCTGTTATAAAATCAAATTACAAAACCTGTTTGGAACAAATGAGTTACAAGTTAGGCATAAGTAATGGGGCCTGTAATTCAAAAACGTTTATATAATCTTCTAAGAAGAAACTTGGTGAGTTTATCTAACTTATGTGCAGAGCAAGGATGAAAACTGTAGATTCTGCTAGACTGAATTCTGGTAAATCTTGACAATCTGGTTTGCAGTAAATTCTAATACTGTCACAAAATGTCAGGATCACATTATTAAATTCAACTAGTAATGTGACCTGATTGTAGTAGCAATCCTTACCATGGCACAAAAATGTAAAAATGCAATATAACAATTCTGAAGATTGGTGATAAAAGTAATCCGTCATAGTAAGGTGAATGATTAAGTATTATAGGTTAAAATTTACTTTTTATTATAAGAAAGAATCTGAATTATTTGTTAGCATTTCAGTGATATTGTAAAGCATTTCTGTATTTTGTTTGAACAGTTTAGGAGCTTGCATAAAATGATATTGGCTGATTTTTTTCCCTTTGATATATGCAATAATGTCAATAAGCAATAAATTGCATGTTGTATGCAAGGTATTGGTACTTCATAATAAAGAAAAGGAACACAGTTTCTTATTTTGTGAATTTTTCTTTCTTAATATGGTAAGAGCTTATGTACCTATAATGAGTGCATCATGAAAGAACATTTTTTGGGGGGTTCAATTCTGAAACAAATGGCTTTCATGGTATCTTGAGATTTCATGCTGTATCTTATTTATTTTGAAGATGGTAAAGATGAGTGTATGAGGTCTGAGCCACACTGTTGCTCAGGTGGGTGGACTTTTCAATACTGAAATTCTATGTAGGACATCACTGGGGCCAGGAATGTAACTTGAACTGTAAGTTTTTGTTGTGTATTGGGGAAGAACTTTTGGATTGGATAGTATAATTACATTGCACTGTCTTGTAATGCCACATGTGTCAGGGCGTAGGCTGGACAGTTGTCTGAAGGCTCTGAGGATAAAGAGCTGCTGTTGTCAGTGTAATGTAAATGTGATGCACTACACAGTCCCTTTCTGAATACCAAGATGGGCAATTCAGTTCCTCAGTATGGCAATTCCTAGGTTCTATATGTGCAGTGAACATACACATGGAAGCATGAATTGTGTGGCAAAGCCCAGAGGTTTCTTCGAGCATCCTTAGAGATCGCTGCTGTTTTATATCTTGATCACTGGCTTCCAAGCACAGGAATTACTCGTGTTTCTTTGTGTTTTCTTTTGTGTTATGCAATGGTTAAATTACTAGAAGAAAACACAAAGCAGTCCAGTGTTTTTACTTTTTTTCCTCTCATCTTTTGAAGGGTATTCAGTTGCATTTGTAAATTATACACTTAGAGTACTAATTTTACACTGCTAGTGTAGTAAACTACTCATTAACTAGTTGGTCTGTTAAAAAGTGAGTGGAAATTTCTGGAAACAGACATTCTTTGGGGTCAGATGCTATATAGGTCAGATTTCCAACTGCTTGAGGAAGGACAATGGGGCTTGGTAGGAGGCTTTCGTATTGGCACTAGGCAGCTGTTAACACTGAATGGTGCCAAGGAAGGACTGAGCATGGCTGGGAGCAAGGGATGCCTTTCAGTGAGCCATTCTTAAACTTATGCATTCAACAAGTCTTGCTTAAAGCATGAGAAACATTATCTCTCCCTAAGATATAGGATATAGGAAGTATTTTGTATATCCACTTCTTTCTCATACTCGGGTGCAAACTTGCTTTTCATTTTCTCCACAATTTTTTTTATTACTCTTCGTGTTCTTGCTGAAAACTTTTGTTTCACTCCTTGTATTGGTGTGGTAATTTTGCACTAAGATTTAAAGAAAAAATTATTATCTTCGCAATGGATATCTGTAATTTTTTTGATGGTGGGCTACTGTGGTATTTTCTTCTGCTCTGCTTTTCTGGAGTTCACAGTTCATATACCTAAAGGTAGACTGTGTGCTTTACTGAGATTGGGACCTTGGTCTTCTTTGTAAAGAGTGCTTTACATTGAGTAAAAAATATTTGCTACTTGGCTTATCTAACAGAGGGTGAAGACTTATCTACAGAATGGCTAACAGTGCAGTTGTTAGTTGTTACTTCTGGTGGAGCATGATGGTGGAAAGCAGGGAGATGGCACACTGACATCTACAGTATTATGCACTTGGAGAGGGAGGAGTAGAACCAATTTTCCATTTGAGAACATCAGAGAGAGAAAATCTATTTTACCGTAGAGTCCTTCTGCCACTGACTTGAAATATTTAGAAGCAGAGATTTCAGTTGCTCTGTGGGAGGATCTTATTAAACTGTGTTGTTAAGTGAAGACAGGATGGGTGACTTGTGGTTGTTCAGCCTGGAGAAGAGAAGGCTCTGGGGACACCTTAGAGCGCCTTCCAGTATGTAAAGGGGCTACAAGAGAGCTGGAGAAGGACTTTATACAGAGGCATGTAGTGATAGGACAAGGGGGAATGGCTTTAAACTGAAAGAGGGCAGGTTTAGATTGGATGTTAGGAAGAAATTTTTCCCTGTGAGGGTGGTGAGGCACTGGAACAGGTTGCCCAGAGAAGCTGTGGATGCCCCTGTTCAAGGCCAGGTTGGATGAGGCGCTGAGCTACCTGGTGTCAGGGAAGGTGGCCCTGCCTATGGCAGAGGAGTTGGAACAAGAGGATCTTTAAGGTCTCTTCTAACCCAAACTGTTCTGTGGTTCTGTATGTGTAGCAAATGAAGACTTCAAATGATTGTTTAGTGCTGCTCACACAGGTGTTACTGTGAGTGTAGTCTTACATACTGCAGCAAGGCCAAATATGCCTAAATTGGGAAATTATGGAGGCAATCAGAATGTTTTCTAGGGCATACAGTAGAGATTCAGTTACTGACATGATGCTACATTTCTATCTTAAGGTTCTCAATATGCTAATAATTTCTGCATGCAGAAAGGGTAGAAAACAATTTCCTCTTAAGTAATCAAGACTATAAAAAGGCAAAAATGACTGAAAGGATGAGCATTTGATATTGCTTTATACTTGTATTTTTATTTCCTGTTCACACTGATTGGCAATGTCCTTGATAATAAGAAAGATTCTACTTTGAAAGACGGCATGTGAAAATTATCTTAAAAGCACTCTTGAGAGGAATACATAGAAGTTTTTAAACTTCAGGTAGTTATATATTTTGAAATACTGCTGCTTAGAACTATTTCAGTGTGGTTTAGAATTTGTCTTTTTAAATCTTCATAATATTTTTTTGAAAGAAATGGGAGACAATCACTCATTTCTGTATTTACGTGCACCCTTCTTTCAGATTTGAATTTGGTTTTTCTTCATCCTAAGCTACTGTAGTAACTGTGTCACTTGAAGACTAAATTCCCATCTACTTTGGTTTTATTCTTAATTGTTACAATGAAATAGAATATTTGGGAAAAAACTATGGGGTTTTTTAAAATCAATTCTAATTGTTATGAATGTTTCTCATCTCCCCACCTGCTTTTTGTACTCCACAGCCCCTTGAGAGTCCATGTGGTGGATGAACATTGAAATAGTCCTGTGGGGTTTGTAACTACTGTTACAGTGGTTACTGCATAGCCAGGTCTTATCACTTGGATGGGATGAAGGTAGTATTCCGTGCTCTGATGCACAGTGAGCTCCATCTTCTGTGTGTTATGCACGGTATTTCACACATATAGCTAAACTGTATCCTCTGGCTTGGAAATAAGGCAATATTCTTAGGAAATCTTAAAAGAGCAGTAATACTTTCCTTGGCTAGTTGATGTTCAAAAATAATCTTAAAGAACTTTACTATCTCCGCAAGTTTAATACTAAAAAGGATACACCTTTATGGTAACTACGCGTGCTGCTAGTACGTTGTGGGTTCCTTCTATACTTAAACAATTATTTGCGGTTGTAAGGGATAACGATTTCGCAAACAAGCCCACAGCACGAGGTACGAGCACACGTAGCTCTCGCTAGCGCAGCTGCCCGGCCTTACCGCGAGCCTCGGTTCGCCCAGTTCGCTGGCGCTGGCAAGCGCAGACCCAGCTCCGGTTCCTGCCGTGCGCCTGCCCCGCGCT
>VZRS01015138.1:144-23356 GCA_013398055.1 Ifrita kowaldi
AAAACCCCACAGCCAGGTCACACTCAGCACTGGTACCCAGGAAAACCCCACAGCCAGGTCACACTCAGCACTGGTGCAAAAACCCCACAGCCAGGTCACACTCAGCACTGGTGCCCAGGGAACACCAGGAGTGGGGCAGATCCCATCACGCTCCTGCAGAAGGAGCTCGGGGCTGCAGGACTCAGACACCAGCACAGCCTGAGAGCAGCAAACCCTGGGCTTCCCCGACCTTCTGCCTGAGCACAGGAACTGCTCCTGCAGTTCTCCACTCCTGTGGTTGTTCACTGGTCCTGTCCCAAACCCCTCCCTGCTTCACACCCTGGTCACCAACGCCTGCCCTGGGGCGCTCCCAAACCCAGCCTTGCAATGCTGGAGCAGAATCCGCCCCATCCACGCCACGGGAGAGAGATTTTGGGGTGCTGAGTGAGCCCAAGGCATTGTTCACTGATGCTTAAAATGTTCTGAGAACCCTGGAGTAGAAATACCAACAAGTGACTGAAGCGTTCTACAAACTGCATTAAACTGAACACAAAACCAGGCAAAAAATTGATATTAGTGACTAATTAAAATGATTTAATGAGGTGCCTTGGGAGTGCTGGCTCTGCAGTTGGACAGTGGATAAGGCTGGAAGTTTTTAGGAATCCTCCCCACCCTGAGCTGTCCCTGCCAGCACAAGGCCAAGGATGGGGGTTTATGTGGGGACAGATCCCAAATGCAGCACAGCAAAGACTGGGATGATTCCCACCTGCCCCCTAAGGGAAAAATCCAAGCCCACAGCCACGGAATCACTGCGTGGGAGGATGTGGGAGCTGCCCTGCAGGAACTGCCCAGGACATGGAGACAGAGAGAAAAGGAAAAGGAAAAGGAAAAGGAAAAGGAAAAGGAAAAGGAAAAGGAAAAGGAAAAGGAAAAGGAAAAGGAAAAGGAAAAGGAAAAGGAAAAGGAAAAGGAAAAGGAAAAGGAAAAGGAAAAGGAAAAGGAAAAGGAAAAGGAAAGGAAAAGAGACCGGACAAATCCAGAAACTCCCAGCCCTCATGTCTTGTCCTCCCACCCGCCTCCCTCATGGACTTAGGGCTAAATGACACCTGATTTTATTACAAAAGCCTGTTTATTACTGATTTTCATTAATCCCAAACACGAAACCCCCGGTGCTGACCCATCCCCAGAGCAGCTGATGCACATTCCCCACAGTTACAGCTTCGACATTTCCCAACCTTCTCCTCACACCTGGCCAAGGGGATTCCTGGACAGATTTCCAGACAGAACATTTGCTTTGAAGCAATCCCATACTGGGCTCCTGCCTGCCACTGCCAAGGCCAGGAATCCAGGAGCTGTCCTAAACCCAGAGCTTTACAAACCACGAGAGCAGCAGGAACTGAAGGAACTCGGTATCCTTTGGGATCAAGAGTGCTCAAGGGTTCACAAGGGCAGGAGCAGCACGAGATAAACAGCGAAAAAGAGAATTTAAAGCTTCTTACAACACACCCCGAGGTTTATCCCACACGCAGCAGTCAGACTTTGTGCCAGGGGGGCAAAGGATCACCTGTGATACAAAGCTCTCTGACCCTTTAAGAAACACCTGTAAATATAATTTAATCCAGGGTATTTCCTCTCCTCACATGGAATGAAAAAGGCACCCACAGAACAAATCCAGATTTGGGAGGCACCATTTAAATTTCTGTGAGCACCCAGCCCCAGCAATTCCTCCTTAAACTCATCACCAGCCCCCACAGACAGCGAGGGAACCTCCCTCCTCTTCCCTCTGGCTCTCATTTAGCAAACCTAAATATTATTTCACACACACTGAGCTCTGACTGATGAGAGCTGACGGGCTCTGCCTGAGAACTTTACTGAAGCAAAATTTCCAGTTATTGGCAGAGCTCACGGAGTTGCCAGCCCATGATTTAAAGTTCTAATGTCAGCACAGCAGCACTGACCAGCCCTCGGCATAAAATCCAATGTCTGGACAAGCTGGAAGGACAATTGCTCCTGTTTATTATCAAGAAAAGCTTCCAGGATCCATAAGGATTCAGTTTTTACTGCGCTGAGTAAAAGTGTCATTGTTTTTATTAATTAATTTGGCAGTTTAATTAGAGCTGCCTGCTGAAACATCCACGCACTCAGAAAAATCCAGGAAACGCCTGGACCGACTTTAACAAAAGCAGAACCTGCTGATTTATCCTCCCCTGATCACCCCACACCATCACCCAGGGATCTGTGAGTGCAGCCTGGGCTTTTGATTACCCAGAGTGGATCTGCTCCCTGGGAGCTGAGCTTTTGGCATCGTGCATTCTGCTCACAGTCCCTGTGCTAAGAGGATCTCACTTTGCAGATGTTGCTTTTAATTCAGGGCAACACGAACATGTCCTTTACCTGTAAGGAAGAGCTGCTGTCCCCAAGGAGCCACAGGAATTAAGTGTTACCCGAAACAACACTGCCCTGCAGCATTTATTCCAACACAACTGCTATTTTCTACTTACAGGGCTTTAAAAGAGAAGTGCCTGTGCACGAGGGCATGAAATTGTCACTGAGTTTGTTCTCAGCCTTTCCACAGAGCCCACATGGACTGAGGAGACAATTTCCAGGGGAACCTCTGGGCTTCCTGAACCTCCAGAAATGAATGAAGCCAAGCAGCTCTGCAGGCACTGCTCCTCAGAGGATCCTCGTGTGCCCCCAGCACGCCTGGAGCCAGCGGAGGAGGATGGGCAGCCTGGCAGCACCAAGGGGCACCAAACCCTGCTGCCCTGCCCCTCTCTGCCCACAGAACATCCAACGTGGCTCCATCAGTGGTGCTAAAACCAAACTCAGTCAGGAGGGAGCAGGAAATGCTGCTTCCATCAGGAAAATATCTGTACAGCACCTCCCACCCTCAGCCCCACAGCCCTCCTGGGCTGCTCCTGCGGCAAAATCCTGCGCTAGGAAGGAGTTGGAATTGCTCCTGTTCTCACCAAAGTCACCATAAAAGCCACTTCTCCTCTTAAGCCTCCAACTAATGCACACAACTGGATTTTTTCCCTTCTCTGATGTCCTTGTCCAAGTGAGAGCCCAGGCAGTCCCCTTGAAGGAACAATCATTTACCAGTGTCCACGTTCAAAACCTCAGCTCTGCTCTCCAAAGCCCCAGGACGGCCAGGATTGGCAGGAATCCCTGCCTGGTGACTGTTCTCCTGCCTTCCTCCTTGAATGTGCATCCCAGAGCAATTTAAAGCACGGGAATGGCAGACAGAACATGGCATCATTCCCCAGCAAACAGCAATTCTGCCATCTCTGATCGTTAGGGCAGCAATCACAAAAACCACATACTAACGAGGCAAAAAAGCAGCGAACTCCATTCCTTGTTTTTATGAAGGTGAGGGCAGTAATAACAGCAGGAATAATCATATTCCATTCCTTCTGTACCTCTGGCCAAATGGATTATTGAGTGATTATCCCCTTAACGTGCTTGGAGCCAGCACTGATTGTGTGAGATTTGCAATGTGTTTTTCATTGGCTTAATTCTGCTCCTGCTGCGAGGAACCAAACGAAACCAGCGCCAGAAATGCCACTTGATAAGCTTGCCCTTGCAAAAAATCAATATATCCAAACAAATCAACACAGAAATCCTCTGCTCTGTTTGCCTCCCTCGTGCTCTGCTCCAGGTGTGCCACAGACGCTGCAAACGTTCCTGGTTTGGCTCCCAGTTTGCAGCAGGACAGAAAAATCTGCTTCGGGACAGGTTTGGGAGAACTGGTGGCAGTGAAAAGCACCTTCCACAGGTGAGAATCCCCACCTGGCATGAGGCTCAGCCTGGATCCAGATGGGGCAGAATCCCAGAATCCCAGGATCACTGAGCTTGGAACAGCTCTCCAGGATCATCTGAGTCCAAGCTGTGCCCCATCCCCACCTTGTCCCCAGCCCAGAGCACCAGGAATTCCTTGGACACCTCCAGGGATGGGGACTCCAAACCTCCCTGGGCAGTTCCAATGCCTGACCACCTTTTCCATGGAGAAATTTTCCTTAATATCCAATTTAAACCTCTCCTCATTCAACTGGAAGATGTTCCCTCTCCTCCTGTCCCCGTTCCCTGCGAGCAGAGCCCGACCCCCCCGGCTGCCCCCTCCTGTCAGGGAGTTGTGCAGAGCCACAAGGTCCCCCCTGAGCCTCCTTTTCTCCAGGCTGAGCCCCTTTCCCAGCTCCCTCAGGAGTTCCCCAGCTCTGTTCCCTTCCCTGGACACTCTCTAGCCCCTCAGTGGATCCCTCCTGCCCCCCCTATGCCACACCACTGATGGAAACCTGCCCCATCCACCTCTGGAAGGAGCTGAGCCCCAGCCAGAGCCCCCCTGACTGCTCTGCTCAGCAGCTTCAAGCCACACCTGAACGTTTCTTTTTCCCCCAAACCCCAACACCCAGCCAGGACAGCCCAGCCCTGCTCCCAACACCCTCCCAGCTCCATCTGTTGCACATTATCCCATCCCTCTGGATGCTGCACAACTGTCCCGCTGCTGCAGGCGCCCCTTTGGGAGTGCAGGTGCCGTAATTAAAGCCCAGCCCATTATTTTTCTGGTAGGATGCCCACCATCAGCTCAGGCTGCAATCAAAACAGTTATTGCAGCTGGCAATCCAGCAGCCTTTAAAGCATAAATGCTGGAGAAGTGTCTCAGAACATCTAATGAAAATGCACTGGATTGTATCATTTAACCCAGCATTAAATTACACCACCCCATAGCTCGGTGAGCTTTTCCTGCCTGTCATTTAAAGGCACCTATTAGGGAGAATTTCCCATCAAATGAGGCTCTCAGCCCTCTCCGTGCTGTGTGCAGGGTAAATGGCACTGTTCCCCAAGTGCCAGCCTGGCACCCCTGCACCACCCCGGGATAATTATCCTTTTAAGGCAGGTTTGAGGGAGGGGATCCTGCCCCTCTGCCCAGCCCTGGGAGGCACAGCTGGAGTGTTTGTCCAGCTCTGGATCCTCAGCACAGCAGGGACAGGGAGCTCCTGGAGCTCTGTGGAGATGAGGAAGGGCCTGGAGCATCTCCGTGCCCAGGGAAGGCTGAGGGAGCTGGGGCTGCTCAGCCTCGAGAGGAGCCCCAGCTGAGAGGGGCCCTCAGCCCTGGGTGTTCCTGGGTGTCCCTGGATGTCCCTGGGTGTTTCTGGGTGCCCGTGGGTGTCCCTGGCTGTCCCTGGCTGCAAGGAGGGTCAGAGCAGGGCCCAGGCTCTGCTCCAGGGCCCAGCAGTGGCACCAGAGGAACGGGCAGGGACTGAGCCCAGGGAGTTCCACCTGAACTCCTGCCCTGGGCAGTGCCCAGCCCTGAACAGAGCCCAGAGAGGGGCTGGAATCTCCTCACTGGGATATTCCAGAGCCCTCTGGACACATCCTGTGCCCTGTGCTCTGGGATGGCCCTGCTGGAGCAGGGAGGTGGCACAGATGAGCCTCTGTGGTCACAGAATACTGAGGGTTGGAATCATCCACAAGAATCCTCCAAGTCCAGCCCCTGATGGTCCCTTCCAACCTTCCCCATCCTGTGATTGTGTCACTGTGTGTTGAGAAAACAACGAACAGCTCAGAGGGAGAGTTGTCCTTCACAAAGTCTGGAATGAGCAGTCCTCTCCCAGCAAAGAGGGCAAAGCCAACCTGGAGTTGCTGTAAAGGTGAATTCATGAGGGATTCAACTCATCCACCACCACTGGGGCCAACAGAAAGAGCCCCATGACTCCCAAGTGACTTTGATCCAGTTTCATGTGCCTTGTCCAGCTGGCCCAGGTGCACAGGGCAAGGAGGGAACACTGGAGCCAGGGAAAGGGGCCGGGTGTTCCATCTGGAAAATGGCCACGAGGAAAGTGATATCCATCAACATTTCCAACCTCCTCGGTGTCAAGAGGGATGTGGGAGTGTTGCAGCCCAGCTGCTGCAGGGGGAACACCTTCAGGAATACAGATGGATGCACGTTTGGAATTTAAACTCTCAGGGGAAGCTGGGAACAGCCTCGAGCTGGGGTCACTCACAGATGTCCTCCCCAAGGCTGCCCCGTGGAATGGACACCACGGATAAAAGAACAGATGCAAGGGATCAGGGAATTTCCCCACAGGGATCCATCCCACCTCAGATCTCGGCACAGGATGCAGGATTATTTTCTGTAAAGACACAGCTGCTGGTGGGGCAAGTGTCTATGGGGAAAGAAAACATCTTGTCCTTCCTAACAATGCCTTCATTTTAGAAATCATCCCTCATCCTGAAGGGGTTTACGATCTCCTCCAAATGCTGGGCCAGATCCCAAGGGAACCTTTAGGACTTTGCAGAGCTGGCAGAGCCCTGGGCAGCAGGGCTGTGGTACCTGCAGGACGCTGGGGCTGGCAGGGCTGTGTCTGTCCCCTCGCTGGGTGCCAGGCTCCCTGGGTGCCCTGGGTTCTCAGTGCCACCCCTGTGCTGTGCAGCCCCTCCAGCATCCTCATCCTCCTCCTCCCAGCCCTGGCTGATCCCCTCTGGCTGTACCCCAGGTGCTGCTGCCTCAGCCTCTCTCACACATCTCATCCCTTCTCTTTCCCTCAGAACTTTCCCTGTTTCCAGTGGCTGTGG
The DNA here is from genome assembly GCA_013398055.1 of Ifrita kowaldi. Taxonomy (NCBI): domain Eukaryota; kingdom Metazoa; phylum Chordata; class Aves; order Passeriformes; family Cinclosomatidae; genus Ifrita; species Ifrita kowaldi. Next base: position 6,697 of record VZRS01015138.1, read on the forward strand.
ATAAAAGCCACACCTGAGGAGCCAGCTCGCTCTCTCCTGGCATTTCCTCAGGCTTGGCTGGGGCAGGAATTTCTTCCCTCAGTGGCTCTGTTAGATTTTCCCTGTATTTATGAAAGAAAAACGCAATTACAGTGAGATGTCAGCTTTTCTTCAGAGCACATTAACATGAACGCTCTCATTAATCATCAATAAAACAAGCAGAGCATGATCTGAGAGCACTCCCAGCTCCCAAACGCTGCAGACACTTAAAAGGCAGCTCTGTCCGCCAGGCACAGCTCGCTGGTGTCACTGAGACAGTTGTCCTTTCATTTGGATCCCTGCAAGGCTGAAATGATGCTCTGGACCAAAAAAAAACCAACTCTCAACCAGCTTAAAAGGATCCTGCAGTGCCACAAGAACAGCAGCCGCAGTTCCCACTCGGATTTGCCCAGCCTGGTGGAGGGATCTGCACTCAGAACCAAACTGCTTTTGTTTGGGACTCAGGCACAGAGCAAACACCTGCACAGGAGAGCTCCAAGCACCAGCAACTCCTTGGATCTTCTCCTGTTTCACCAGCCAACCCCACACGGCCCATTTCAGCCCATCCCAGCCATCCCAGCTGCTGGAGAATTGATTCCAAACGAATCCAATCCACTGGCTCTGACATTCACTACCTTTCATTTTTCCTACCACGACAGTAACAATCAAGGGGCAAAGCTCCCAGTTTTTTCTGTCCCTGAACCTCTCCCAGCACCATAAACACCCACAATTTTCCCAGAAATTTTATCCAGTGCCGTTCTCAGCCTCAGGAATCAGCTGCACTTCCCTCCCTTCCCCAAGCCAAGCACAATCCATCAAGGCCTGGAGCCCTTTGCTTACCTCTGACACTGACAAAGCTTCATTAACCAACACAGGCTCGGGGGACAGTGACAGAGCTCATAAATCCCAGCCTGGATGGATTTCTCCACTCATTTAAAGCAGGGTTTGGGTCAATTCCCGCTAGAAAAGTGTTATTTATAGAGCCCAGAGGCAGCACAGCCAGCTCAGATATACGAGGCCTTCATGGCTCAGGCTGGGGACAGGTACTGAGCATCAAATTTCAATGAATTTGATTTTCCATGCAATGCAATGGAGTGGGAAGACTATGGAGTTGGATGTGATTTATTATTTTTCTCATGTCCCTTCCACGCTCATTTTTCCCAGATTTTCTGGTGTTGCAGTGGGATTTTGTCCCCTCCGCCCTGCTCAGGAGAGACCCCACCTGCAGAGCTGCCCCAGCACAGGAAGGAGCTGGGATAGGGGAAGGTGTCCCTGCCCATGGGGGTGGAACTGGATGAGCTTTTAGGTCCTTTCCCACCCAAACCCTTCCACAATTCCATGAAATCCAACTCTGGCACCTCTATTCTCAGCCTTGTTATGACAAACCAAGAAGAAGAAAAACCACAAATTCACAGAAAAGTTCATCAAATCTCAGTCACTCCCTGGCAAATCCGAGCTGACATTCCGAGTAAACAAAGACAAGTTTGGATAGAACCCAAGCACGGCTCAGCGGCTTCAATTCAGAACTTGGCAGATTTGGGTTATTTCTGTCTTTTTTCAAAAAAAAAAATCAAGAAAAAAAAGAAAAAAGTCACCAGGGGTGTGAAATCGAGTAAATGGGAGAAGTAAGTTCTTGGAACCCCCTGGAAATCACACGAGGTTTGTTTACTGCTAAACACAGGGCAAGTGGGGAACAGCAAGCAGGTGCTGCCACAGTGGAGGTGTTGGGAATACCCAGGGTTCATCCACAGCAGCCCTCCAGTGCAGAAATCCAGCGTCCTGTGACCCAAAGAACAGGCACAAATAAATGCCTGAGACAGCCTGAAACGCAAGAAAGGCAGGATGGAGAAGCTCTCAGGCCAGCAGCTTTCTGTCATTCTGGGATTATGACATTTTCCAGCTGGGAAAGCTGATAAGGGATTTGCCCAGGGAGCAGGGCAGCTCCTGGGCTCTAGGCAGGACTGATCCCTGCTCCTGGGAGGGATTCCCAGCACATCCCAGTGCTCTGCCTTTCCCCCACACCCACTGCTGCACTGCCCAGCCCGTCCTGGCACCGAACCCCCAGAGGGCAGTGCCACCTTCCTGCTCACTGATGGCAGGATCTCCTGGTTAAAAGGGAATTTATTTTTGAAGATCTGGTTCTGTATTAAGTCCAGAGACTTTTGGGACAGGTTCTTACCCAAGAAGGGCTGGACTGGAGCCACCTCCTCATCACAGATCACCCGGGCAACAACCAAGAGCCAACAGCCAAAACCTCCCCGTGCTGCCCTCACCCCAGCCCTGCTCCCTCCCAGAGCAATCTAAAAACGAGAAGCACCAAGCCAGAGTTTGTTCAATTTCCCTCCCTCCACTGCTAAAAAAATCTCATCTCACTCCCTCTGATCCCAAAGAACTCCCCACTGGTGCTGGAATTGTCACTGCTGCTCAGGAATGAAGGCAGCTGTGTCTGAAATGAACGACTCGAGGTGGCTGTGGCTGTGTCACTTCCCACAGCTCTTGCACGGAGACACAAACAGATGATAAACCTGCTACAGAACTCCAGAGAGCATTTCCTAGTGGAGCACCAGTTGTGTTTACCATGAGCCATCTCTGACAAGGAGCAGCGAGCCCCGAGAGCCATCTGAGGTCTCGCCTGCCTGGAGCCCTGACTCGAGGGTTTGCAGTGCTCACATCCAGCCCTCACCATCTCCTGATGTCTGCAAGGGTTGGGGTCACCTGAACAGCTCCCCTGAACGAAAATCAACCATCAGCTGGGGGGTCTGGAGAGTAACACACGATCCTGGGCTCTGGGGATGAGCTGGGATCCCGGTGCTGTCACACAGAGCGGGGGAACACCAAGGAGAGGCTGAGGGGGAAGTTTTGTGAGGGGTCCCCAGCAGACTCCCACGAGCTCCTGCTGCTGCCTCAGCCAGGCCAGGGGACACCCCAGCCCTGTCCTACAGGAGGCAACTCATGGCATTACCCCTCCCTTCACTCCCCAGCTCCAGGCCAGAGGGACAGGAGGCTTTAAAGAATTGCACCAACATGGAAATGAAAGATGAAGGACACCGTGAGCCTCCCCAGAATTTCCATGCACTACTTAAACTCACCCTAAAAAAACCCCTGCCTCACTCAGCAGCAGCAGCCAGGGCTCACAGATCCATCAAAGGCNCCAGCTCCAGGCCAGAGGGACAGGAGGCTTTAAAGAATTGCACCAACATGGAAATGAAAGATGAAGGACACCGTGAGCCTCCCCAGAATTTCCATGCACTACTTAAACTCACCCTAAAAAAACCCCTGCCTCACTCAGCAGCAGCAGCCAGGGCTCACAGATCCATCAAAGGCTGTTTCAGGGCAGAGTCTTAATTAAAATCCAGTAGATGCTGCCCAATTACAGAAAATCTTCCCACACTTAATCCACTTCACACACCTGAATCTGTAGCAAGAGGCATAAAATCCCAGGGCCTTAAATCTCACCCCATGGCACCCCCTGCCATGGGCAGGGACACCTTCCACTACCCCAGGCTGCTCCAAGCCTCCTCCAAGCTGCCCTTGGACATTTCCAGGGGTGGGGTTTGTCAGGCTTTGCTGGGAGATTGCCCCTAGAAACGTGGTTAATCAGCAGTTTGGGGGAAAACAAGAACAATCTGGGGAAAAAAATATTATTTGAGTAACAGCAACACCTGAAGAGACCCCCGCTGTGTGTCTCACCTCACAGCTGGGACAGCAGAGGTGAGAGCAGGTCCTTTAACCCCTAAACCAGGACAAAACTGCTCCATCCCCATCTCTGAGGAGGCTGCCAAAATACCCGTGCCAGGCCTCCTCCTAAGCCTACAACATTGCACACGGTGCCAGGGAAAAAGCTCCCACTCTGACTGAATCAGCTGCTTTCATCACTCCTCCTGATGCACCCTCTGCTAATAAATATGGAAAAACTGAATCGAGCCTCTGGAAATTGCAGAGCCCTGCTGCAGTTGCATTAACTCCATTACCTCTCCCAGACTTTCAGCTCCAGTTTCATCAATTATCCTGCAGACGGAGTTTAAACACTCAGCACTTCCTCAGAACAGAACAGGGACACTGCTGAAGGGTCCTGGAGCTGCTGGAGCAGCTCAAACACGTCCCTTCCCAGGGAGAAAAAAAAAATAAAGTGGATTTTATCTGACAAAGCAGAGAACATAAATTTAAGTGGGGTTTTGTTGTGTTTCTTTTCCCATAGAGTTAATGGGAAGTGACAAAAGACTCTGCTGAGGGGGAGAGGGAGGTAGGACTCGGATGTTTACTAGAGGTGACAAAGGATTTCGCTGGCCCTCTGCTTTTATTTATCCTTCTCCTTAGCAAGAAGAACTGTAGTCACCTTGGAGACATGAGGCAGTGACAAAGGAATATGTCACAGGACCAGAGGTGACTCAACACAAACTCCTAACACAAGCTCTGTACACTCCCAGGTGACAAATGCTATTTTTCCAGGAATTTCCTTACCAGGACTGAACCCCAGAATGTCGTTTCAGCCCGAATTTGCATCTCTGCAAGCCACAGGAACACTGGGGAACTCCCTTCTCTCCCCAGTTCCCTTTGTCCCTTCCTCTCCTCCTCCCTTTTGCTGTTTTTAAGGAACACTGGGGAACTCTCTCCTCTCCCCAGTTCCCTTTGTCCCTTCCTCTCCTCCCTCCTTCTGCTGTTTTTAAGATCAAAAGCTTTGTGCTCTTGATTGGTAATTAAGTACAAGTCACCCAGGCTGCTTTTTCAGAGAGTAATTAAAAGGTTATCAAGAGAAACATGCACGGTGCAGGTAATTCCTGGAGCAGCTGTAATTAGGTCAGCCCAGAGATAACTCCGCTCTTATCACCAGGATCACATCCTTTTGGAGTTCAAACAAAATACTTAAACTTTCAGTCAATTAAATGTGGCCCAAGATGTGGTTTTGAGCTGCTCACACGACAGATTGATGGCAATCCTTCTCTTCACTCTTCAGCCACTTGTCAGGGAAGAGGGATGAGGATCTGGAAGCAACTTGAGCAGGAGACGCTGCGAGATGTGGGACGTGAGCCGCACGAGGAGCAGGGCCCTGTGCCAGCAGCGGCATTTCCCTGCTGGGCACAGCACCCCACTGCAGCAATGACCTGCAAACACCTCCCCAGACCCTGCACACTCTGCAGCCACGGCGATTTCTGCAAAATCCTCCTCAGGACGGGCAGGTTCCTCCCAGCTGTGTCAATAAACACCTCAGAGCGACGCCTGTGGAAACACAGCCGGCACTGCCGCGGCTCTGGGAGTTGTTTTTCTCTGGATGCACAGCCTCAAACAAACGTTTTCTCAGGCAAATAAACTCAGCATCGCTGACACATTTTGTTTGAACAGGGAAGAGACCAGAGAACGACACAATTCCCTGCCCACAACAGGCGGCAAGGGAAGCCCTGGGGTTGGAAGAGTCTAAGTAACCCCAGCATTGCTCAGCACGTTTACAAGTGAGGAGTCTCTCCTGGTAGAAACATCCCATATTCTGTGCCCTGGGCTTCCCAACGCAGTTTTAAACATCTCTGGAATGAAAAAAAATCTGATTTTCCAAGTTGACCACTTCCATTTGGAGTGTAAATTCACCGGGTCTCACTGGGAAAACAGAATCGGGGAGCTGAAGCACCCGACTCACAGAGGGGCTGTAAATGTGCCTTCCCTGGATCTGAGTCCAAGTTTCAAATCAGGGAGGTTGCAACTGATTTAAGATTCTCATGTTAAAAGCATCCTGCAGATTATCAGCAGATGAAAAAGCTGGGGGAAGCCACGTGGGTCTGTCGTACCCACTCTGGTTACGCCACGGAGCAAGAGTCTGACACGAAGAGGGGCAGAGAGTCTCCCAAATCCCACAGCAAGCTCAGAGCCATAAATAACCCCAAGTATTCAAATTGCAGCCAGGTCTGTGCTGAGCTTCTGAGCCCAGCACAGTGGGAAGGCAATCAGGAAGGGAACCTGATTGGAGCGACCTCCGAACAATGACACAATCACAGGGCACAATGGGAACTGGGAAAAGACTGTTCTGGAATAACTGCACAGTCAGAGCAGGGCTCCACATGACTCCCTGATCCCACAGCAGTTGGGAACTTGAAGGATGAGAATTTGGGAGAGTCTGCTCTGGTGTAATGAGCCCAAGAGAAAGGCAAGTCCTGGACACGAACCGAATCCTCATGTCCCTCATCAAGGAAGAGAAAAAAATGCAGCCACCACAGCTCTCAGGTCTCACAGAAAATTCCCCCACAGCAGTCCCTGCTGGAAGCCAGGAGCTGGGAAAATTCTAGTGGACAAGGAGAAATGGGTTCCAACCCAAAAAAGGGAAGTTTAGGTTATATACATGGAAAAAATCCTGCCCTGTGAGGGTGGGGAGGCCCTGGCACAGGGTGCCCAGAGAAGCTGTGGCTGCCCCTGGATCCCTGGCAGTGCCCAAGGCCAGCTTTGAGCAACTTGGGATAGTGGAAGGTTGGGGATGGAATAAGATGGAATTTAAGTTCCCTTCCAACCCAACCCAACCCATTCCAGAATTCTAAAAACCCAATAATTCAAGAGAAGCTGAAATAGCAAAGACTTGGAAACGAGCTCTGATTTTAGCCAACAAAGCAAAGTCATGGCACTGAGAGATGACAACAGCCCTGCATGTCTAAATTAAGGCACTGAAAGCCATTTAATATTCACGTCCTCATCACAAACACGCAACGCAAATTCCCTAATATCCAGTAAAGCTGTTCATTAGCAAACGCCTCATTGGATTAGGGCTGCTCTTATTCTATTAGGGAACCTTCACACCACATTAAATTGCAAGACAAGAGGGTGTTTGCCAGCACACGATGAACACAGCATTAACCCCTTCTCCTGGAATGGCCTGGGTTGGGAGGGACCTGAATGTATCATTGATGCCCAAAAATACAAGTTTGAGAGGGGAAGAAGCAAAGAAATCCGTTGTCCCTTCTTTTCCCCTTGCTCACAGCTCGTTTTGGGTGAGCTCTGATGAGTGACACATGGCCATCCATCTTCAGGGCCGCGCCTCGGTGATGAATTGAGAACATTTGGAAAGCAGGCAGGAAAAAAAAAGCAAAATTGATGGCCATGGGAAAGGGAAAAAAGGGAGAAAGAAGGGAAAAAAAGTAACCCAGTGTTAGGCAACAGTTAGAGCTTAATGAGGTGAGACTGATGCACCAAAAATCCTGTCTGGGATCTCCTGAGGTGGAAGGGACCCACAAGGACCAGGGGACACCCCAACAGTCCCACCCTGCGCCTCAGAGCGCTGCCCAAACTCTAAAACTGGTGAACGAAGAAGTGAGACATGGAACAGCCCAAAGGAGCCAACTCCAGGTTTTGAAGTTACTGATCCAGAAATATCCAAGGCAAAAAAGCAAATGTCCACCATGCAGGAGTTCATCTTCTACTTTGCTAAGCCCTCCTGAAGTGCTTTCAGACCTTTAGAAATCCCCCTCTTTATTTCCCCCCTTTATTTCACTTTCCTACCCTAAACACACTCCACTTCCCCAACTCCTCATCCGACATGAAACATCCCCACGTGCCTTCTGCTGCTGGTTCCATCCCCCAGCTCACCTTCCCCTGCCCAAGCTGCACCTGAACTTCACCAGGGATGCAGAGGGAGAACCTTTTCTACCTCCTCATCTTCCCCTGCCCAAGCTGCACCTGAACTTCACCAGGGATGCAGAGGGAGAACCTTTTCTACCTCCTCATCTTCCCCTGCCCAAGCTGCACCTGAACTTCACCAGGGATGCAGAGGGAGAACCTTTTCTACCTCCTCATCTTCCCCTGCCCAAGCTGCACCTGAACTTCACCAGGGATGCAGAGGGAGAACCTTTCCTGCCTCCTCACCTTCCCCCAGCTCAGCCTTGGGAGGTCCCTTTCTGCTGCTTCTATTTACAACCAGAACATTCTTGTGAGTACCCCAGAGCAGCATTAACTTCTCACCACACAAAGTTTCCCGAGCCGAATTTTCCCCCCAATTTTCCACCTTTCCATTATCCCCAAAGCAAAGCACTGAAGCTCCTGATTAAAGGCTGAGGTCCTGTAATTAACGTGATTCTCAAGCACAGTTGCGAGATGAAGAGATGATTTATTTGCATAACTGAAATCATCTACATAAAGAGCTGATTTCCACCAGGGTGCAGCTCAGATGTTCCACTCGGGTTAGACAAGACACTGAGGTCAATGGATTTGTCCTGAACTCGAGTGGCTGGAAGGAAAATCTGATTTGCAGGGCTCCAGCACTCTCACCAGGGATTCAGAGGCTGGATGCTGCCACTGCTCCACGAGGCTCTGAATGCATTACTGCCAGCAGCAGCACCAGCCCTGTCCCCAGTCACCCGGCTGGTTTCAGCTGGAGGGCTGAGATCACGGCTGCTCACACGTCTGACACCTCATGGAGCATCTGCTGCCACAGCAACGCATCCAAATCAGCCTCCCACAGAAGTTTTTAGTGACACTGGCAGTCTCATTTGGGAAGCCATGGAGAGTTCTCCTACTGAACTGTATTACTGAAGGCTTCTTAACCCTGCAGGTCCAACAGATGGGAGGGAATACGCCCTGTCCAGCTGCTGGATGGACTCTGGGTTAAGGAACAGCCCAGATTTTGGGGGAAAACCCACAAAGCCTTTGGCAGAGCTATCACTGAAGCCCACAGCCCATCCTCCCCCTCCGAGAGTCTCGTTTGGACTGAGGGACGCTCTCTGCACATTAACTCTGCTTCCCTCCTGCTCCATTTCCTAATTAACTCTGGATGTCTAGGATGACTCTTGATAAATCATTACTGTCAGGCATACAGAGAAACATTTCAAGCCTTATCAGAGATAAGAAATCAAAACAACTGTAAGAACTGCTCATGGAGAAACACTCCCAGTTTATTGCAGCATGAACATCCAAGGCCAGATTGAATCCCAGCGGCAGGAAGGGGGAACAAGTTTATAAACATCACTGTAATGAACACTGTACCTCGTTCTCAGATTCCCCTGCTGAGGCAGCCCATCGTAGATGGATAATACATCAAAATCTTCCTCTAACGCAAAGGACTGGAAAACAAGCTGTATCCTGTTCTGCTCCTCAGCAGTGATTGTCCACGTGCAGTTTGCATAATTGGGGTATCCATAGGGAAAGCCTGGGCTCTGTATTGTCCCGTTTGGGCCCTGCAATGTGTGACTGCAGTTCTGGGCTGGCGAGAGAAAAGACAAAAGCACAAAGTCAGAGGGTGTCAGGTGAACAGTGAATGTCCTCACCATCCCCACAGACCACACAGGGTTCTTCCCACAGGGTTTCTTTGTCCCAGGAAATAGAAAGGTAGAATCTAAGGATGAAATTTTGGCTTCCTCCCTGCAGGGATGCGGAGCCCAGACCCCCAGACACGTCCTGTGAGCACAGCTGGATTCACAGCTGCTGCCTGTCCCTGGGGACAGCTCCTTCCTCAGCCACCCTTCTCCCCAGCCCACCACAAAACCCAGCGTTCTCCCCATCCCACTCCGTGCATTTGGGATTTCACCCGTGCCAGGTGCCAGGCCCTGCTGGGTCACAGAACAGCACAGGGATGATGCCAGAGCTGCCTGTCCCCTTCTCCCTCAATCCCACCCGGACAAGAGGCAGAAGAAGGGCTGGAGTGTGCAGGCAGTGCCACATCCTTACCCTGGGAAAGCAGAAGGGATTCACACGGAGTGAGGGGCTGGGCCACCACAGCGGCCTGGCTGGCCAAGGCTGCCTGAAACCTGCATGGCCAAAGGTCAGGAATAAACCTGTCCTGACCCCAAAAAGAGCAGGACACAGTGCAAGGTTTGACCCAACAAACCATCCTGTAAGGTGCCTTCCAACTCTGCCCACTCCGTGATTCTGGGAATGGTTCACTGGAATAGGAGACAGCAGCAGCACCACTTGCTACCCCTGTCAGACCTGATGGGGACACACCGAAGAAATTGTTGGCCAGACCCTGCCTTGGGGGGCTGCTGGTTCCTCTCAGCCAGTTCTGAAAGGTTTGTGTTCACTCTGGCTCAACACACAGCAAACATCTTCAATCAGTATTTCTGAGGAGCTGCTGCAAAGCTGCATCTTCTGAGAGCAAAACCCCTCCTGTAACACCAGTGGAACACCTAAAACCTCCCTCAAATCTCAAATCCATTTCCCCTGCCCAAAGCAGGGAACACTGCATCCCAAAGATAAAGATCCACTGCCACGATGTACAGTTACAGGATAGATGAGATTTTCTTCTCTCGGGGGACACAGGTACATGAATGTGTTTTGGGAACAGCCTAAAGGACAAATTTCCTTTAGTGTTTTCCTCTCCCTTCACTGCTACTCTACCTGGATGTCTTTGGAGGCACAAATTCACTCTGAACTGCTACAACCCTCCCTGCTTTACTGGAAGAAATCCTCTACACAAAGCCCAATTCCAGACAGATGGGAGGGTCAATCTCATGGCCCAAAATGAGAGTTTCACCTTTACCCTCGGAGCTGCTGATCCCTGCCTCTGCTCCAGCTTTTCCCACCCATGCTGCATTGTTTACCCCGCTGATGGGGACAACAGAGGCTTTCAAGTCGAAATGCATTAGAGTAGAAATTACTTCTTTGATTTCTCCTTGCCTTTTTTTTTTCAAAGGCAGCAAAGGCATTTGCACTTCTGAGTGCCAAGCAGCTACAGGTACAGAACTGCAGAGTGGTGCTCATTAAAGCCAATTACAATTAGATTGACCTACTTTGGGTGCAAAAAACGCTCCGTGGAACTTCTCCCTGCAAGACGGAGTTCACGGATTTATGAATCTAAAACGGCCCATCCTATTTACTACCCAGGGAATCTTTTCATAGCAGGTTCATTGTATCAATGAGAGGCAGGACAGCCCCACAATCCACCAGGGATTAAAAGTGAGGGAAGATTCCTTAACTGGAGTATTTTGCATTTCCATAGCACCTGGTACCTGCCTCTCTCAGGGCTTTTTGTCACTACATTAGAGAGGAATCCACCTCCCTCCTCTGCTTGGGCTCCATTTATCCTGGGGAGTTCACTGGAAAAGCCATTTACTCAGTGCCAGAAAGCTGCACAGGACTGGGAATATTCCTGTGATCACAGAGGAGTAAAATGAAGCCCAGTTTGGTTTAACAACCAAAGATCCACGAGCTCGGTTCTCCAATTCAATCGAATCCTTTCTCCAACCGCAGCAACGCTCGATGGGCAGCGGGGGGATATTGAACTGTCCCTCCTGCTCATTTTTATTTTAATCGTAAGTTCATCAGAACAATTTAAGGCAAATGGGAAATTAAAGAGGCTGTAGCTCTCCATTTCCTGATGGTATAAAAGCTACCAAGGCTGCACGAAGCTCAGGAAATAAATTCAAGGTCAGAGACACCGTGTTGCAAACGCTTCCAAGGTCAAACAGAAGCTCCAAAATCCACCAACTCAGCCCATCCCTGCACAACCAGTGCCACAAACGGACATAAATCTCTCTGAAAAAACAAATAAATAATAGAAAAATAAGCCAGAGTTTTATGATGTATCCAATCAATCTGCTGAAATACTTGCATGTTCACGATGTTGACCCAGAGGTGCTCTGGGCACAGATAGAAGAAAATTGCTTATTGCAAACAAAGAACAGCTTTGCAAAAGCTGCCAAACTGGGCAGTAATATATTCTGTAATAGCTGTAATAGCAGGGAACTTCATTTAGATTGGACATTGCTGGAAAAAGTCATCAGGCACAGAAAGAAATCCGGGAAGCTGAGGGAATTTATGTGTTCTATCATTTGCTTCCAGGTCTGAGTTAGTTCAGCTCAGCCTTGACTGACAAAACCTTATCTAAAATTCAAAATTTCTCCTCTGAAGACTGCAAGAACAATTCCCTTCATCCCTTTGGCCCAGGAGCACAAATAAGTAGAAAGATATGAAAGGGCAGCGCCGGTGCCTGTGCTGGGAAGTTCCAGGTGGATTTGGGGTTGACAGAGGACAATTCTCCCAAAATTTCTGGCACATTCTCCCTAACCCAAAGTCTGACACGAGGCACCTCCAACTCCTCACCCAGAGAGGGCAATGCTGCATCAGCCCTGCCCCAGCCTTTCTTTCAGTCTCAGCTCAGGTGTGTTTCTGTAGGTATTCCAGCTCCTAATCTCTTATCCATGGGCTCACATTCCAGAGGGTGTGATGATGCCTTTTCTTGGTCTTAAAATCATGAATCAAACACGGTTAGAAGGAAAAAAGGGATTTTACCTCGGTATTTATTTTAAGGATCTTTAGGTGCACCATGTCCAGGTCGAATGCACCTCCATGCACCCCGCAGTGCACACCCACAATCGATCTGGTATCACAATACAGGTGTCACTAATTAGCATCTCTATCAAAGATTCCCCAATGAGAGGCTCCAGTGAGCCCCCCTGCCCAAGGAACCTTGCCCTGGATGGTTCTATCTCAGTTTACAGAATGTGTTCTGGAGAGGCCCTTGGGCTCTGGGGCACTCTGATCCTTAACTACAAAGCTTCTGAAATGTTTGGTCTCCTGGCTTGACAAACAAGGCCAGGAATGTTGGCAAAAAGCACTGAGAATACAGAAGTTGTAAAAAGGTATACAAATCATCATGGCATCAGTGACACCCCCTGGGCTCATCACAGGGATGGGTTTGTGGGCATTTGTCCGATTTGTGACGGAGTGAAAGCAGAGCTGATCCTAAGCTGGGCTCTTAACCAACACCTCCTGCCCCTCTCAGTTCTGGAGAGTGGTTTATTGGGAGTGTATCCCTGCAATGAATCCATCAGCGCTGCTTCACTGCAGCAGCACTGGAACTTCCAGACAAGGACAACGGCGTTGCCACGCCTGGCACCGCTCAGAGCCCTTCTCCAAAGGGATCACAACCTAAGGGCAGGGAAAACCACAGCCCAAGGAATCACAGAGTCATTTAGGCTGGAAAAGACCTCCAAAATCATTGAATCCTTTAAGGAAACCCACATGACTTTGGGAAAACATCATGATCTGGGACACCACCAGTGAGAGCTCACTGATGGTGACTCAGTTTTTCAATTCTTTTACACGTTGGTTTAAGCAACTGAACCAAGTCTCCACTTCCAACAGTTCCTTTGTGCAAGAGCCACTCTTTGAGCAATCCCCAGACTAATTGGCTTCACCCTGGGCTCCTCACGAGGGAAATGATGGAATATTTACTCTGCAATACCCCCAGAGAAGAGCTGCAGCTCTGAACCACGGGCTGCCCATGGCAGTTTGTACCACACAGTTAATCCACACCGTACAGAACTTAATGTGACCAGACACTGCAGTGAAAAATAAATAATATCAGCTGAACAGAGCAGAGTTCCAAACTCCCCAGGCTTCGTTGTGGGGCTGCCATGAAGAGAAAGGAAGGGTGGCAGGAGCAGCAACAACATCCTCGTACTCCAGAGCAGAGTTCTTCTGACAGGACAAGCTCCAGGAGTGGAGCCAGAGGCTCGTGGGAGCTTTAGTTCCACTGTAAATCCAAACTCACCTTGACACACGAGCCAGGACCGTTCTGGTGCCAGTCACTGCAGCTTTAGAGCGGCCCTAAAGCCTAAAGCAGCAGGGCTGGCTGGGCTCTGGGGCTGCACCAGTTCACCCCAGTCACTGCACAGGGGCAGCATCCACTGGTTCCCAACGCCCTCAGTGTCCCAGAGGTGGCAGTGGTGGCAGTCACTGCACAGTGCCCAAACCCACCAGGTTATGTGCATGAAAAGCAGGAGACTCAACCATTCAGAAACATTCACAGCAACAGGACTTTGTTATTCCCTTCAAATAAGCAACACTTGAGGCCAGGAATGAGCTGCCCTGGCTGCTGCTCCCTCCCAGCCCCTGCCTGATGGGGAATTCCAGCAGCTCCAGACTGAGATAAACCCGAACATCCAAACTGTGTCACTACAAACCTCCACCGAGCTGTCAGAAGGTAAACAACAATAACAAACAAAGGCTGACGTGACAAGTGCAAAGGAAATGAGTAGGAAAAAATCATCTTCCACCTACTTTCAATTCCTTAAACTTAAATTCCAGGCCAGATCCGGGGTGGTGTAAACCAAGGAAGAATTGTAGCTGTTGGTTTACACCATGTTATTATCCAAGGAAGCAACGCTTGAGAGGGTGGGAGACTGAATTTCTCTCTGAAGTGCTTCCTAAAATACAAGTTGCTGCACTTTGTTCCTCAGCAGAAACGAAATCTAATTTAGCAAACGCTGATGCATGGTCACTGCACAATTCAGTGGGAACAAATATCAAATCATGCACAGTGCCTTGCTCTCAGCAGCATCATTTATTGAGGATCCATGGCTGCCTCCTCCCTAATGCAGCAGTTTGGGGCATTGCCATTTGTTTTAGTTACTGCTCCTCACACAGAAACGCTGTTACTCCGTGTTGTTCTACAGCCATTCCACCAAACACAACACGAAACACACCAAAAACCTCTCCCCAGGAAAGCTGAAACCCACATCCTGCAGCCACACAAACGCTGAAACACCAGGGGCAAATCCTGCTCGCCCGGCAGCACCTCCGAGGTTTGCTCACCTCGCAGAGCCCTCCACTGCTCAGAGCTCTCCAAACCCCCACACACCGATTCCTGCCATTGTTTGCACCGCCTTCTAAATAGGGAAAACGTTCCTTCGCCCATTGTTTACTGTTGTGAATCATTTATCAGGCACTAAAGATGCCTCCTTACACGGTGCTTTACCAAGTCATTACAGCTGAACACAAACACGGAGTAGTTTACTCCCAGCCCGGCTCTGACTCTCTGCCTCACCCAATTCCAGTGAGCAAACAGGGAAAGCACCTCCACTCTCGATCAATCCAAGCCTTGCTGCCCTCAGGATTCACCTTCTCCGAGCTGGAGCTTAACCTCCAGTCTCCTATCAAAGCCTGCCGGGTAATAAATAATGCAGAGTCATTCCATTAACTATAACTTAATCAAAAGCCCGTGGATCCAAGAGCATCATCAAGGGGCTGATTTACATCTCAGATAGCCCGAGCCCGCTTCCCTCTGAGCACGGGGAGTGATGAGCTGGGCACTGCAAGGGCACAGAAAGTGCATTTGTTCTGAATTCAGCTCGTGCCAGCACTGCCAAGCCCAGGAAGAACCCAAACCCCCAGCTCAGCTCAGCTCAGCTCAGCTGCAGGCTGGGAGCTTCCAGCAGGACGGCACAGCTCCGCAGATCCCAAAAACACCACGGGTCTCTGGGCACACACAGCCCTTCCCTCCCAGCCCAGGAGTCCCTGACTCCCCCCTGCCACTACTTTGTCCCTTTTAGTGCTGCCCAGGCTGTTACTGCAGAGCTCCCACACCCAGGCACTGCTCCAGCCCAGCAATTCCATTCTAAGGCCTTCCCAAGGAAAAAGAGAGGAATAAAAGAAGTAAAAACATATTTAGATATCCCCACGTGTGCTCTCCCTTCCTTTCCCAACCAAAAACATCGCCTGGGAAAATCATGAGAATTTCCTACAAACGTTTGGGATTCCACAAAAGCTCCAACTGACCCACCACACACCTGAAAACCACAAGCACCCGCACAGGAAAAGGGAGTTTGGAAATTCCAGGTGTCACTGCCCCATCCTCAGGCATCATCACACTGCTCTGTCAGCAGCCCGCAGCATTCCCAAAGTGTCTCCCAAATGACACCTCTGTGTTTCAGATTAGGAAAAGCCTGGACAAAATCATCCAGCTCTGCCTTTCCTCCCTGTCAGATCCATCCCATTACTCCTTCAGACTGTGGCATTTTCTCCTCCCCACATGGCCTCAGAGAAAGGTTCGCTCTCCCCAGACAGGGGATGTTCACCCTGCAGCTCGTAAAGCCTCTGGGAATCTGTGAAAGGCAGGAAAGGGAAAGAGAACAGACACAAGGCTTTTTCAGGTCTCTAGAAATGCCATGAGCACCTACAGGGACAGAAAGGTACCTAACACCGGGAATGTTGGAATCTACAGACCCAAAAATGTGGGAAAGCACCACTGTGGAATAAATGAGCCCAATCTGTTCAATGCTTCCCTCTCCAGTCATGGTTCTGACCCCCTGGTGGGGTTCTGGACTCTGCCCAGCTGTGCCACATCTGTCCTGAAGTGCCAAATCAAAAACTGGGCACTGAGCCCAACCCCAGCTGGACACCGGGGTGGACGTTCACTCTGCCTTACCCCGATGTTGGGATGCCACCTGTCACCTCCACTAGCACATTCCCTCCTCTACTCCCAGCTAACCCTCTTTGAAGAGTCTTTCCAGCTTTATCATCCTCTGGGTTTGTAATCCACGGCCGAGCCTCTGGAGAGCACATCCCTCCAACACCGAGCTCAGAGCAGCTCTGACAGCGGCGGCGAAAAAACCCAGGAAACGTCCGGCTCCAGGTAACATCAAAAGCCGTTCCAGGGAGGAATGTGACAGCCCAGGAACATGACACTGCACACACGTCCTGTCTCACCAGCGTGCGGCAGCGCCCTGATGTGTGGAGAGGCCAGAGACTCCGGCTGCTGGGAGGGACTGGGAAGGACTGGGAGGGACTGGGAAGGAAACGCTGCCCTGGGTTACGCTGGGAATTGCTGGAGTCGTCGCTGGTCATAAAAGCAGCTGCCAGATTTCCCCTTGGGGCTCCAGTCCTCCCGTCCTCACAGTGTCACCCCAATCCCCCCACAGCTGCTCCCTCATCGCCCCACAGCAGGATCAGGGAG